>CM067216.1:174080482-174680482 GCA_034190945.1 Octodonta nipae
AAAATGGCTCTTCAAATTAGGGTATGATGAGTATGGGGTAGAAAAGGGCTCTTGTTAATCGTCAAAAGATTTGACGCACTCTGAAATCGAACTGGAAAGGTATTTCTTTTGAAGTAATCTTGTCAAAGGTTTCGAAATCTTGGCGAAATGGGGATGAATCGCCTGTAATAACCAGCTAACCCTAAGAAGGACTTGATATCTTTTGGGTTTTTTGGTTGGGGAAAATTTAAGTTACAATCTACCTTTGAGGGGTTAGGCTTCAGCCTTCGGGAGTTATAAGGTGGCCAAGATACGCGACCTCTTTGCGAAGAAACTCGCATTTGACGGGTTGGATTTTTAGATTGGCTTTTCGCAATCGTTCAGAAAGTCGGGCTATGTGCTCATGTATAGAATAAACGATAATGTCGTCCATATAGACTCAACATCTCTCGTTTTGAATACCTAAAAGAATATTATCCATTACCCTTTGGAAGGTGGATGGAGCGTTTTTAAGACCGAAGGGCATTCTAACGAATTCAAATTGACCATTATCAACTGTGAATGCTGTTTTTTGCATGTCTTTTGTATCGATTTCGATTTGGTGAAACCCTGCAGCTAAGTCGAGAGTGGTGAAGTATTGGCATTTGCCAAGTTGGTCAAGTAAATCAGAAATGTTCGGTAGGGGGTATTTGTCGTCAACAGTAAGTTCATTTAGTTTACGATAATCGACGACGACACCCCATTTTTGGGTACCAGATGCGTCTAGTTTTTTGGGAACTACCCAAAACGGGGATGACCATGGCGAATTAGACGGACGTATAATACCTTGGTCAAGCATCTTTGATATCTGAATTTTACCTCTTGTTTGTGTATTTGGGGGTACCGATATGACTTTGTGAAAGAGGGTTTCGCGTTATTAGTGTCTATTGAATGTTTGATTCGTTTGTAAAGGTCAGTTGGTCACCTTCTAAATAGAATATATCGGAATATTCGAGGCAAAGTTGAGAAATAAGTCCGGCTTCCTCATCATTCAGATGTTCTAACCGAAGTTGTTCCATGATTGTAGTGTGTCTATCAGGCTGGGTTAAGTTTAGTGAGTAATTTTCGGAAAGAATGTTACGGAAAAATTGTTTATCGGTTCGAGTTCCAAATTGTCGAAATTAACAGTTTTGGGGATAGCATTTGCATTTAAAATTGAAGTAAGAAATTCGCCTTTTTCATTAATTTTAACAAGGGCACAGGGAAGATAAACCTTTTCTATTTCGGCATATTATAAGAAAGCCTCAGTGTTAGTGATGTTACATTTTAATTTACATATCTGTTCTGTTCGGGGCTCTAAAGAGATTGTATTAATTGGGATGCAGTTATTGAAAGTTGTAGGGTTCTGAGTACGCATTGTCATGCGTCGTCTGTTGTCTGTCGTATCATCCGTAACTTTGTAGAGTGGTAAGGTTTTAAAATTAGTGACAAGTTGTTTGCTGTTAAAGTCTATAATGCAGTTATAGTGTTCAAGGAAATCTGAAACCAGTAATCCGTCAAATTGAATGTCGATGTTGCAAATATACACCTTGTGTGGGTCGGCGACATTGAAAGGTACAAGGGTGGATTCGTTGATTAAGATCTTCGATCAGTGATTCCTTGGATGACTACGTTTTCGGGAAATCGTTGTTTGAAGCGTGGACAGGTTTCAGGTTTAAAAATTGAAAGTCCTGCACCCGTATCGATAAGAAGTTTATAGTGTTTGAAGAATCAGTAATATAATAAAGATTCTTTGAGTTGACGGAAAGAAGGGGTCTTACAGAAAGTTCTGTTCTGGGAAGTTGACATTCGGGCTGAAGTCGTCCAGATTCATTGTCTGAATTTGGGTTTGAATTTCTGAAATTTCTTGGTCTGGGGGTTCTGACTGAGTGGGGGTCAAATGAAATTTACTTGAGAAGAATCAGGTTCGTCAGAATAATATTCGTTAAACTGTTCAGTGTTGAAATATCGTTTTGTTCGAAATCATTAGGGCAATATTGTTGTACGTTTCCGTACTCATTGGGTAAAGGGTTGTATTGATTTTCGCTTTGAGAATAGTTATAGTCATTGTGATATGGTCCGAATTACAGATTGTTCAAGTGATGAGTCTTTGGTTGTTGGCGTTGTTGATGTTTAAAGAAACTCGGGTTCGGTCTGTAATTGCCAGACATTTGGGGTTGTCTACTGGTAGATGGACGAAATTATTGCTGTGAAAATTGTTGACTGGGATTAACATTTGTAGACTGATTAGCAGGTTGATTGGAAAAATGAGGGCGATAATTGGAATAATTCTGATTGGAATTCGGGTTGTGTTGAAATTGTCTCATCCTCAATAAGCATTCATTGCTTAGATGGCCCTCGTTTACAAAATGTGCATTGTTTTGGAGGTGGGACGTTATTTGGTTTACGAGAGGGTTGTTGGAAACTTCTATTACCTGAAAATTTCTGGGTTTCTAAATGTGATAGTTGTACTTCTCGTTTAATTCTGGAAATGGCAGTGAGAATACTGCAGGGGTCGCTAGCGAGAACGAGTTGACCAATTTGGGCTCTAAACCCGTAAGGAGGCTATTAAGAGCCATTGTGACTCTATCAAGTCAATCTGTGCTTGTTTTTTTTAACAGTTAGGTTTGTTTGTTTATGGCTGCTAGCATTTTCGCCTGATGCGTCTGAAGTCTAGCAGAAAATGTAAGAGGGGATTCATTAGGAGTTTGCCGCATTCTTTGCAAGTCCTGTATAAGAACCGAGAGATTTCTATCTCCAAAATGATTTTCTAGGAGGGTTTGAATTTCAGCTAGTTGACTAGGGTTTCTCGAATTAATTAACTCAGCCGCTCTACCGCGTAACTTATTTTTGATATGGAGAATTAGCAATACTTGCTGATTATCCGTTGCCATGCTGTAAGCAGTATTACAGGAGCATATGAAAGTATTCAAAAATATCGGATTACCATCATACTCAGGAATTATGCCAAATATTTCCGATAGCTTATAGGGTTCTACGTTTGGTTTAGCAGCTTGTCTAGTGGTTGCCATTTTTATAATTGTATAAATTCGCACAATAAATAAAATTAAATGTTGAGGTTTTAAATGTAAATGGTAAATATCTAGTTTATCAAAATCCAATATCGAGCAATGTTTAATAGAGTAATAACAAATTTGAAATAAGAATGTATAAATGGTAAATTAATAATAAACTGGAAATAATGTTTCAATTACTTCGAAATATGTAAGTCAAAGTAATGGAAATAAATAGTCTGATTATGTAAAATATATAGTTTCAATATTATTTAGGAAGGGTAAGGTTATGAGGAAAAAATATTATATAAATGAAAATACTGGTGGTCATTCAAAATTAAATCAAAATAAAATAGTTACTTTATGTGATTCTTACGTTATTATTCCTCGCATCGGACTGTTCTCCGCGTCACTTAGCACTGGTTAGCCTGGTGGCGTGTTCTCTTGCTAGTACTTGGTAGTTGTTGTCCTTTTCAAATAGTTCTATTCTGCAAAGGCTTGGAACAAACCACAACTAGTTAGAAATCTTCGTGTTCTAGCTGTGTCTGGAATATCCTACTGACTGCGCCAATTTTATATTCACTTTGATCCAAATCACTTTTTTAAAAAAGATTATTTATTTAAAACATACAAAATCAAATTTAAACAATTAATTACTTGAAATACTTAATACTAAAAGTGATAATATTTGAATGACAACACGAGATCGTTTCCAGTTGCTTTTATAACTTCGAGAAAAGTGTAAATAAGTAAATTTTCTAGTTTGAAAATTTATCCAATTTGGTAAAACTGGAATAAGACATGACAAGTTCCTATAAATTTTACAAGCCCCAAAGTTCAATCTTTAATATTTTTTAATAAAATTTAAGATAGTGGGTGATTTAATAATTTTGCAATATGATGGAAACTAATTATGTCTCCTTAAAAAAATCCAAATTTAAAAATTTGCTTGTTTACTTTGCCAGGCATGTAGCACCTTTAAAGAAACAATGCCACACACAAAATGAAGTCCATTCATCGTTGAAGGCTATTAAAATACTAATGGGAGATTGGCTTTCTGTGTTAGCAAATCCATTCTGTATTAAATTGTTTCAGAGAGTTGTGAACAATTGTCTTGGGCGGCTGTGATGTAACAGGAAATTCCTTACAATGTAGCTCATAATGTATAAGTTAAAAAATTAAGATCTGATATCTGCATATAGTGCCAAGAGGCATTTTTAAGGATGTAATTTCCGACCACCGGGAGAGTTAACGTTGCGCACCTAACTCGTTCTGGTCGGCGTGCCATTAGCCAAAGCATTGTAAGCAATATTGAGTCTAAATACCGTAACTTGGACTTATTTGTAATTTACCTAAATCGGTCAACTCAGAAGATCAACTTAATGTTTTGTTGGCAATACAAAACAATGCTTACTCAACCCTTAACCAACCGAAGTTCAAAAAATTGTGAAGACAGCAAAGTATCATCCTTGTGCCCTGATCGTGAGCTATTTGAAGACGACTCTTATCGGCAAATTCAATTCTGCGAGCAAATGCAAGAGAGAATCTTACAATTTTTGTAAATACAATTTTTTTTTCTGACGAGGCCAGGTTTTTTGAAAGGCCAGGTTTTTTTTGAACGGCCATGTTAGCAGGTAAAACTGCTAACATTCTCCAATGGATCATAGAGTATCGCAACATCCTTTAAAGTGAATGTGTGGTGCAGCATAGTCCAAGGAAAAATTCTGGGTCCCTATATCTTTGACGTGAACCTAACTGGTGCAAGATATCTGAAGTTTCTTCGAGGCGACCTTATTTTGAACTAAAAAATTTATATCCATATGAGAAATGTGATCTTCTTAGAAATGACATTTTCCTTCAACAAGATGTTGGACCTCCCCATTATGCAGCACCCGTCCGTGCTTATTTGGATGAGGTGTTCCCTAATCGTTTGATAGGAAGAAAGAGGTCATTAAAGTTAGCACCGCCATTTTACAGAAACTCAAATTAAACATATGGGAATTACGAGCTATTTAGGAGCTCTTGATTTTTACCTAAATTGATTTTTGAGCTCAATATTTACTATGGAAAAAGTGCAAAAAACTATTGGCGGTGCTAACTTTACGTAAAGTTAGCACCGCCACCTCAGAAAAACAACACAAAAAAATTGTGTGAGGCGTCTCAAATTAGGAGCTATTTACGAGCTTTTAATTGACGTATTGAACGTCAACCCCTAAATTTGTCTAAGGGGTAAAAACCACCCCCGAAAAAATATTGAATTTTAATTTTATATTTAAAATCTATTAAAATTATCTACGATTTACGAGCTCTTTCCTGGTGTAATGCACATAAACATCTAAAAATGTCTAAGGGATGAAAACAACCCCCAAGTATGCAGTTTTTTCGAATTTTATGATTATTAAATTTTGAAAAATACCAGCATGATCTACGATTTACGAGCTTTCGAACGGTATATTACATGACAACATTCAAATTACTGGAAGGGGTGCAAACCACCCCAAATTATGCAGTTTTTTCAAATTTTATGATTTATAAATTTTCAAAAATACCAGCATGATCTACGATTTACGAGCTTTCCAACGGTATATTACACGACTACATTCAAATTACTGGAAGGGGTGCAAACCATCCTCCAATTATGCTTTTTTTCAAATATTATGATTTATAAATTTTTAAAAATACCAGCATGATCTACGATTTACGAGCTTTCCAACGGTATATTACACGACTACATTCAAATTACTGGAAGGGGTGCAAACCACCCTCCAATTATGCTGTTTTTTCAAATTTTATGATTTATAAGTTTTAAAAAATACCAGCATGATCTACGATTTAAGAGCTTTCCAACGCTATATGACACGACAACATTCAAATTACTGGAAGGGGTGCAAACCACCCCCGAATTATGCAGTTTTTTCAAATTTTATGATTATTAATTTTGAAAAATACCAGCATGATCTACGATTTACGAGCTTTCCAACGGTATATTACAGGACAACATTCAAATTACTGGAAGGGGTGCAAACCACCCCAAATTATGCAGTTTTTTTTCTTCAAATTTTATGATTTATACATTTTGAAAACTACCAGCATGATCTACGATTTACGAGCTTTCCAACGGTATATTACACGACAACATTCAAATTACTGGAAGCGGTGCAAACCACCCCCCAATTATGCAGTTTTTTCAAATTTTATGATTTATAAATTTTAAAAAATACCAGCATGATCTACGATTTACGAGCTTTCCAACGGTATATTACACGACGACATTCAAATTACTGGAACGAGTGCAAACCACCCCCAATTGTGCGGTTTTTTTCAGATTATAATAAGATTGTAAGTTCCTATACTTAAGAAAAAAAACAAGAACTTGAGGAAACTAAATTTTTCAGTGCTGGATTAACTCACAAAATATTGTTTCTCAATTAATTCATTCATTATGCGGTTTGTACACCAGTAATGTAGTTTTGCCAATAAGGATACTCAGTAATGAAAAAGATATTACCATCTTATTAGTCCATCCCCAATATTTTTGCATAATTATTTTAGTCCAGTTTCAAATATCTAATTTTAGAACGTCATTTTTGGCCTATTAAAGAATTTTCATTTTAGATTTTGATGAAACATTCGAAAAAGCCTTCTTGCCGCTGTTTGTAATGGCCTTTTCTGTAGCATGAAAAAATAAATTTGAATACACTGATTATGTGAATATATTGAAAACAGTTCTCTGATAATTGTTATCTAATATTTGATTGGTGCCACTGGTTCTAGTCGAGGCAATATATTTTATTAAAGCAGTAAAAAATTCGTAATGTGGTATTTTCTATTGCAGGGGTTACTTAAATTCTTGAATCACATAAGTAATATACGCCACTCTGTACTCATCCTTTACGTTCAAACTCATATATAATATACTTCATTATACAATTAATCGCTATCATTTGATTTAAGAACATTTCTTTTTGAAATTCAAGTACGTTGAATTTCTCTCAATAAGTAGGTATATTGAAGTAGTTACTTATGTATTTATTATCAATAAACATTTTAACAAAAAAAATCTAATATATTTTATGACATTAACCAGTAATTTCAAATGTGAAATCGTCCATCTATGGAAATTTTACTGAGTTATTAGTTACAGGTAGGAATATTGGCACCTAGATGGCGAGACAACACATTTGTTTAATTCATTCAAGTACCTTTGATCTTTTATGTCTTCCTATTTGTATTTTTGGTTTACTGTGAATATTATTGATTATTGTGGGTACAAAATAATAGTTGAAAGAATAACGAAAAATACATTGCCCTCTCAGATACCAAACTCCTGTTTTATATTTCTTGTATAGAATATAGATTCAGCCCATTTTCAAATGGTAAAGGTTAGACAAAAATAAGAATATTATTTGACTTATATTTTCTGAAGGTTGGTTGAAAAATGCCAACTGGAATTAATCTGTGCATTTCGTAATACATAAAAATATTGCTATTTCTATTTGAAACAACTGTTTTAATATGTTAATTAGAAACAAAAAACTTTGAGGTAATTATTAAAACTTTAAGCAACAGATTTTGAAGAAGAAGCGAGTTGAATACAAAACCAGAAGAAACGGTAACAACACGTTAGCCATAAAGATGGTTACAATTTTTCGTTAGATTCAATACTTAATTAAAAGATCATAATTCATAATAAAATTATTTATCCGAACAATGACTACCAACAGTAGTCGTTTTTTAACATATTGTTGGAAAGCTTATACATGGTAGATAATTACACCTTACACCATTTCCAAAATTTGTAAAATCTAGAGTTCTAAACCTTTGCCGTAGTAATAATATTTAATATTTTCATCAATTTCATCAATTTTCCGGTGATTTTGAAGTGGTCTTGCAATGTATCATTGAAGAGGTATTAAATTATAATTTATCTTGCTAGTTTTCTAAATTTAAGAACTACAAATTTGGAAAAAATTGCATAATTTGGGGGTTGTTTGCATTTGTTACAATAATTTGAAAGTAAGTGTTATATATCCTTGAAGAGCTTCTAAATCGTAGATTAGGCTGTCAGTTTTGAAAATCACATAATATAGACAAACTGGGAAATTAAGGGGGTTGTTTGCACCCTTTCCAAAAATTTTAATGTAGTATTTTAAAGCTCGTAAATCGTAGATCATGCTGATATTTTTCAAAATTTATAAATCATAAAATTTGAAAAAACTGCATAATCGGGGGGAGGGGTGGCTTGCATCCTTTCCAAAATCTTGAATGGAAACGTATAATATCCCGTTGAAAAGCTCGTAAATCGTAGATGAGGCCGGCAGTTTTTGAAATGAAAAAATTACATAATTTGGAATAACTGGTAAATTTAGTGGGTTGTTTGAACCTCTCCCAGTAATTTGAATGTGGTCGTGTAACATACCGCTGGAAAGCTCGTAAATCGTAGATGATGTTGCTATTTTTTTAAATTTATAAATCTTAAAATTTGAAAAAACTGCATAATTGGAGGGTGGTTTTTCACCCCTTCCAGTAATTTGAATGTAGTCGTGTAATATACCGTTGAAAAGGTCGTAAATCGTAGATCATGCTGGTATTTTTGAAAATTTATAAATAATAAAATTTGAAAAAAACTGCATAATTTGGGGGTGGTTTGCACCCCTTCCAGTAATTTGAATGTTGTCGTGTAATATACCGTTGGAAAGCTCGTAAATCGTAGATCATGCTGGTATTTTTCAAAATTTAATAATCATAAAATTTGAAAAAACTGCATAATTTGGGGGTGGTTTGTACCCCTTCCAGTAATTTGAATGTTGTCGTGTAATATACCGTTGGAAAGCTCGTAATTCGTAGAACATGCTGGAATTTTTCAAAATTTAACAATCATAAAATTCGAAAAAAACTGCATACTTGGGGGGCTGTTTTCACCCCTTAGACATTTTTAGATGTTTATGTGCATTACACCAGGAAAGAGCTCGTAAATCGTAGATAATTTTAATAGATTTTAAATTTAAAATTAAAATTCAATATTTTTTCGGGGGTGGTTTTTACCCCTTAGACAAATTTAGGGGTTGACGTTCAATACGTCAATTAAAAGCTCGTAAATAGCTCCTAATTTGAGACGCCTCACACAATTTTTTTGTTTGTTTTTCTGAGGTGGCGGTGCTAACTTTACGTAAAGTTAGCACCGCCAATAGTTTTTTGCACTTTTTCCATAGTAAATATTGAGCTCAAAAATCAATTTAGGTAAAAATCAAGAGCTCCTAAATAGCTCGTAATTCCCATATGTTTTAATTTGAGTTTCTGTAAAATGGCGGTGCTAACTTTACTGACCTGGAAGAAAGGGGCCAATTTAATGACTAGCCAGATCATCAATTTGACACCCATAGTTTACTGTTTGTGGCGGTACTTAAAAAGTAAAGTATATGTTACTAGACCGGCGGATTTAGAAGAATTACAAGCCAGAATTCGTCAGGAGGTATATCATATAACACCTG
This sequence comes from Octodonta nipae, assembly GCA_034190945.1. Classification (NCBI taxonomy): domain Eukaryota; kingdom Metazoa; phylum Arthropoda; class Insecta; order Coleoptera; family Chrysomelidae; genus Octodonta; species Octodonta nipae. The sequence goes on from CM067216.1 coordinate 174,089,985, forward strand.
AAGCTATTAACCATGTTCAACAAGAATTTATTAATCGACTTAATTATTGTCAGGTAGACAATGGTCCATAATTTCAACATTTACTTAAATCATTATCATTAAATTTAATAAAATTTAAAATAATGTTTTTTTTTATCTAACCTACGTAATGTAATTTTGACGATGTTTACCTAGTATGACATGCTCTTTCAATTAGCATGGTTGAAAATGGGTGACACCAAAAATTATCGATAATATTATTTCTCGAATCACGACTCGAAAGCACTGTATAAATTACCGTTTTACGTAGAACGTTTGGAGGAATCATAAGCTGCCATCAGAGTAAAACAGCAAAAATTATTATGAAAAATATGAAAAACAAAATAAAAAAGTACATGCAATTTCATAATTTGTTATGCACTTTACAAAATAAATAAATTATATTCTTCGGATATCGATTGTTTAACAAAAAAAAATGTTTGGTTAACAAATAATACCAATAGATTATACAAAAAACTATCGAAAATTACCTTTCAGATACTTTTTAAATCATTATTTTGTTAAGGAATTATAACAAATACTATACTTAAGAACTAAATATTTCCATATTAAGAAATGAATTTTGAATTTCATAATTGCTTGTGATGTAGAATAAGTATGAAAAATTTCAGCTAAATCGAAATACTCTACCTGGAATCGCATGTACATCTCAAATAACAAATAACCAACTCAAAACAAAATAAATAAAGAAATATATATGAACGCGACCAATTCATACTCCAAGACGAAGTTCTTCACAGCTTCATGTATGAATTCATTTTCAATAATAACCCTAAAATGACTTAAAATAATTCAAAGTTAATGAATATAAACATTATATTACTGAAACTATTGAATTTACATACATGATGGTTAATGAAAGGTTTGAGTTATGTGATTTAATGTTTTTTGTCACTGTTTTTAAATTAAAAACGTTGTGCTGACACCTTGTAAATAGTCCTCTCATATAAATCTAAGAATTTCATTGTGTTAATTGCACAAAAGGTGTATATTTTCATTATTTGATAACTTTTTGCTATCAGAGAAAGGTTAGATACATTTTCATAGAAAACAATATCAAACTGAAAGTAATCAGTTCAGTTCAGAAACCAATAAATATTGTATTGCACATTTCGAAGAAAACTTAAGGTATTTTTAAGACTAAGTTTCTAATCCTTATTCTAAATGCTCATTTTAAAATGCCATTAAATGATAAAGCTAATGACTTTTCCCTCGTTTTTTAGATCGATATAGTCACTTAATTTATTTAAATTTTTCAAAGTTATTGAAAGTTTTGTTAATAGGTTGTGATTACATTGTTTTGTGTCTAATTACGTAATAAATAACCTTTATTTAACAAACAGGAATATTTATTTTGTTGTCATATATTAGTTGCTAAATAATACAAATCAATTATTTTGTTTAATCAATTTCCCATTATTTTACCCGTGCTTTAAAAAATGTGATTATTCTTTCGGGTTGAGGTAAAACATATTTATTCTAAATATTATTACTATGAAGAGACACTGAAATATTTAAATGTTAATATTTTATTCCGGTTTCTTATTTTCCTAATTTGAACTTTTTAAATCCATTCGTACAGTTGCCATACAATTTAGGTTAATTGTAGAATCCTCTATTCATCGCCACTCGATTCCTGTTGTGCCATTTACACTGCAGGATCCTTAGGTACGTTCTTCTAAAACTTGCATTGCATAAGGCGTAACACATAGGGTTTATAGTCGAGTTTATATAGCATAAATAGTAAAAGAAGTCCCAAACTTGTGGTGGAATATGCGCACTGGTCGTAGTCACTGGTTTGAGCAGCACTAAAATATTGTAGGGAGTCCATGTGATAATGAATGTGAGTAAAATTGCAGAAAGTGTCTTCGCCGCTTTTTTATCAGCCTTTTTCTCTTGCGTCTTTTTCTTTTTCTTGCCTTGATTTTTGGTAGCAGCGGCCAATGTAGTTTTACCAGCCAACTGTTTGGGGATTATTTTTGCGTTAAGAGGTATACGAATATCTGGCATTCCAGAAGGTCGTCTGTTCAAATCGTTATTCAGATGTGGGTTGTAGGTATAATTTCCATCTGGATAACATCTAGTGTACACCTGTAACAGTTTCAATTAATTAAATGAGGAAATATGTAAATGATTAAAGTTGTGGTTTTCATAATGCGTAATGATTACATTTTAGGGAATCCGTGTCTGTTTTAATTAATGTTAGCGGTAACAGTTTTATGTGATGGTCTAAAATAAAAGGTCATCCATAAATTAGGTCGATTTTAAATAGTTTTAGGCCCCTACAACAAGGTTAATTGTAACGTGTCACGAAATTTATGGATGACCTCTATATCTATAACAACTATAATTAAGGCCAGAGTCTTTTTGTCCTCCTGTCTGTACACTCTATGATTGTAGAAATTTATAAACATTATTAAAACCATTCAATGTCAGTGGAGTATTTACAAATTTCTACTGCCTAAAGGCCTCTATATTTATCTACCAGTAAAGTTTCAAGGAACAACTAATCAGTCAAATTTACTGGCTGGATTAATTCTTATTGAGTATGTACATAATTTATTGTATCAGGTAAGACCTTAAAGAATCGAATGTTTTTATGGGTATTTTCAAGGAGGCTACACAATTAATGAAGGCATATGTTAGAAAGAGAGAAATTAATCAATTCTAGATTATGTCCGGTGCTTCTCGATTATGTGCATCTTGGCAAAGTGAAGAAAAAAAAAAGTAGAAGTATTTTACGGGAGAATGAGACCATTGAAGTATGAAAGTTCATTCATTTGATTATAAAATAGTCGAAGGTAATAAAAAATAAAAAACATGACACTAATATGGAAAGGCCAGCAAAATGCGCGAACGAAGTTAACAGAAGAACTCAACACTCAATATTTGAAAGTCAGATATATAAAAACAAAATGTGAGGGATTGCAACGAATTCGAAAAAAGACATGGTGAAACTTCTTTTCCAAATTTCAAATGTCCTTTCCACAGCTCTGTTTCTAATGTGAGAATCTTAATATTTATTTTCTGCTTCATTTTATGGATTGTTTGTGGTTTCATTAATTCTTAAAGTTGTAAACTAGCTATATTCCAGCAAAACACTATTTGCAATTTTTCTGTATTGAAATATCATTTTCTGTACTGAAATATCATTTTTCTTCTTCAGTTATATTTGCTTCATGTGATGATGCAGACTAACCAATAACAATTTCGGATTGTTAAAGAAAAGTTGACTACAGTTTGCACAGTTCACAATATTGAAACCTATTGCGTGGTATTGACACCTGACACTGTCATTAACACTCTGAATCACTTCTTCGATAAAGTTATCATCAATAATATATTCTACTTTATTCCCATATTACAACAAATATTCTTCAAAGTACTACCAATAGTAAGATGAGGTTTTCCGGAGTATAGCAGCCAATAGAGATTTTTAAGTGGCATAAAATTCAACAGCAAAAAGCATACGTCATCACGTAAATAATAGTTTATGAGCAATAACTGGCATAATTATGGAATATTCTTTTTTTCCGCTTATAGTGTGAAAAGTATTGATCTGTTCATAATGTCGGCAATAGAAAAATTGTAAAGACTCAGAAAATCTTCAAAATGAGTGTTTCTATATTTTGATAGAACCAGTTTTCATAAAAAGCTGGAAAAACCAATATACAATCGGTGTTTTTAAAAAAATTCATAACTTGGTTATGATAACAGCTGGAACCTTAATCTGCTTTCTAAAGATAATTGAGATTAATAAGGCTGAAGATCGATATTAGCCGTTAAGTAAATCTTGCAGAATTAAAATTTTAATAATTTGTAGAAACATTTTGCAGAAAGTATCGTATTAACCACAATAGTTCGATATTCACTTTGCATATCTTGGATTTTTGTTTTAGTGCCGTAAAATGTATTAATACTGCATGTGAATTCTGGCTTAAACGACCGATACGTTACTTCTCCTCAGATCTGGAATATGGCGGATCCAGTCAGTGAAAAAAAAGTAGTTTAATTAATAACAGTTAGCCGTAGACAGGTAACCATTAACTTAATAAGCCAATGGTAACAGTTATGTAAATAAAAACCTAATAATAATAATCATTTTCATCTCGTGCTCCCACATCAAGAAAATCCTAGATCTGTCCATGTGCCTAGACAGCTATTGTCAGTGCACGGCTAGTTGACTGTTACATATTCGTACTTTTAATGCAATATGTACTATTATTTTAACCAATTTCCTGGCATTATTGCGAAAATCTAAGATAGGCAAATTGAAGTGGAATTTATGAACTTTCAAAATATCTTTAGTATATCCCGATCGGACTAATCTCGTTAATACGGTGGGATGTGCAAAATATTGCTGTAAATTATTTAAATTCCAATTCTGCAAACAAGTTCTTCCATTATGAGACCATTTAAACTTAACATCATAAACTATCTTTTTGACGATGATCAAAATTCCAATGTTAGTTACCAGAAAGTTAAAAAATTTAAAAAAAATCCACTTTTGACCAGTTTTTTGAGTTTACTCTGTGAAAAATGATCCAATCAAAATGTACCTATAAACGCGCATCGAGAAGGATATCTGATTCTTTACAACTATTATGCAAACGACATTACGATTTCTTCGTTACTTTTCATTGTATAAGCAAAAAACAAAAGAGATTCGTATTTTTGAGGGTTTCTATGATTTAAGTTTATTTCTACAAGTTTGCTGTTAAAGTCTTAGCAATTATTCTCTATATACTTACTGACCAAAAGCGGATTGCTGTTGAATTTTATGTCCGAAAATGAGTACAATTTTGCTTTATAAACTTGTGTATTATCCCAAGGTAATATGTTTATTAACTTGGCACGATGTACCAGTGGGACAAAACACAAATGAATATTGCAGGATGCTCCAGCATATATAGGCAAAATCTCAGTTTCGGTCAGAACACAAACAAATAAGCATGTAGCTTGACGTAATAGCTTTCACTTAATAATGCTCATGTTGAAACTACATACAAAGTTATTATTTAAGCAACCTCATTGAACAAAAAAGCACTTTCTCGAAAACTGTATACTTTGTTTGATAGTACTTTCATGTTTGTTTAAGGTTAGGTTATTCTTGTTTAAAGTTAAAGTTATCTAAGATATTAGTTTATGTGCCTTTGTGCTTTGGCCTTTATCATACAGGGTGTAACAGTGGTATTATTTTGTGTTAAAGCTATTACGTCCCGGGCGTAATTTGGGTATCTCTATATTGTCTTGCTATACTGGGACACCCTATATAACTATAAAAGGCATTTCTGTATACCTCTGGAATCATCCTTATTGAAGGAACCTCAGTGCAGTTGCTTCCCTCTCCTGGTTCGCCGGGCAATCGAATAAGAATAGTATAAACACTATCGCTGGATACTGACCGTCCCGTAAGCCTATTATTCGCCGTTAGGCTACGATATTCACGTGCGGATCTAGGAAGTGCAGGAGTCATATTCCCTTGTTGAAACATATTTTGTTGTGGTGACAAAGGAATATAAGAGTCTCTGGAAATACCGAAAAGAAAAAGATGTGTTAGATATTTAATAAACTTCAAATGTTGTCTGAGAATAAACTGAAGTTAGTCTAAATTACAAAAAATTGAACAAATTAAAAATGTGGATCTCACAGATTCAGTTATAATAATTTTAAGGAGATAAATATTATTTCCGAAAAGAAAGAAATTCCTATTCCCATAATCTGTTTCACAGCTAATATGTAATACTTCTAACTCATTTCAACAGAACGATAATAAAATTTGATCGAGTAGTCTAAATAGTAATAGGTGCATATACAAACTAATTAAGTAAATTGACATCGTCATCATTAGTCATATCACCGGCATCTACTTCTGACCATAGCACTCTAGCAAATCATTCCATAATCTCTGTACTTGTGCAGCCCAAATCCAGTTTTCCTTATTTCTTCTTATCTAGTCTTGTTGGTCTATCTTCTCTCTCAGTCCACTTTGTTGATCTATTCCTAAAGGTTTTCTGATGTGTTCTCAATTTTATATATTTTTTGTTCACCTTCTATAACCCAGTCTTGCTACAGTTATCCAATTCCATTTTATTGTTGTTATTATTCTAATCGAATCAGAAGCACCAGAGATTTAGACTATATTTTTATTTGATGTCCGATCGTTCATGGAGTAGTTCACAGTGTTGACTTTTCCACCCTTCTCTCATTACATCGGTACTTTGAGTAAATGTTCTATTACGCCCAAAATTAGGTTACTAACCCGTCTCTTCGGCGGTCCAATGTGGGGTTGCCAACCTTAGGCCTTTGGAATTGCTGATTCGTGCGGAGAGACGGAAATGGCGATATTAAAAATCGAAATTCTAGGTTTGGGCAGGAAACTGAGAATGGGATACTTGTTTCCTCTATATGGTACTGGGAAACAAACAAAGCTTGTATCCTGTACGTGCAGTCATACTCTGTAGATGATCATTTGCTCCAAATCTGGCTCAACATCCAACGTATATGGCTGACTTCGATTTAGCTGGCTTATTACTAGTTGTTTGATAATAATCCCCAGAAACAATTTTTATATAGTTACCTGCCCGTTTTATTGGCTGTATCTTTATTTTACCTCCACAGGTGATTTGCTGTTCCTCGTTCCTCTTGATGTTGCTTGGAACTCTATAAATATATTTCACTGCCTGGACTCTCTTAAATGAAAGAATTTAAAAGATGCTATAAATAATTATGGAATGATGGTAATTATATTTAATGGAAACACTTCATACAGCAGCAATATTAAACTCTTTTGTTGGTTTGATTGAAATTCTGGTTCTTTAAATTGCATGGTTTTGTAACAACTATTTGAATTTTACTGCGCGTTTATACTTGTTTCTCCTATACAACCCATAATTTTGTAAATACTTCAAATAAAACAAATTTATTCACTTCAGTGGTGAATCCAAAGTCGAATTTCGGGAGGGGGGGGATCAGGTACGTCGTGGAGGCGATTAGGTACGTCGTTGGGGAGCGATCTTGTACAAAATCTACCTAATCTAAGTAGGGTTCCGGAAACATATTTCCTGAGTTGTTGTATTAAAAACGCTTTAAAGTCGCTAAAATGGCTTTATTTTAAGCTTGTGGTTGTAAGAATTACCCGTTCTATTGTGTTACACTCCCCCCATCGTCCCTCTCTGGAACCGCCCCTGGTCAACCTTGATGTTAAGTCATTGAATGGCATTTTTGTTCTGAAACTGATGATGAGAGACCTTTTATATAATTACACTAGGTACTTCAAATATTCTCTACAGGATTAAGTGGAGAAAACTTTCCAAATTCTTTAAAATTGGCAGTAAGAACAAATGCGAAAACTACGGAAGAAACAGCTCAATAGATCAGATTGTAGGTAAATATTAAAAGCATAAACTGGAATAAGTAGTTCTCGATCGAGAAGGACTATTTTTATGCAATTCCACAGCTTATAGAAAGAGTTGGCAAGAAAATTTAAGACTAGGAAAGAATGACTGTCAATTTCGATGAAAATTTTGTCAATAAAATTTTATTTTGTGATGAAGAAAATGAAGACTCAAACAGGAGAAATATTCTTGACTGGTTTACAATAAATCCGCTATTTTAGAAAATGTCTAGGTAACAATGACTGTTCGTTGCAACATATGTGGGGAAATTTTGGGTAAAAGTATATTTGAGCCATTTTTGACATGGCTCACTAACTCGGGAGTGGTATGGACAAATGCAATTTAATCTGGAAGAATCGTTCGGTAATAACTTGCACTAGCAGAAACCAGCAACTTTTGATTTGACTTGATGTCGACAAGATCGTCGCTCATAATACAAGAACATTTTTATCAACTAGATTTCCTCACAACTAAATAGGTATCTGTTCAGCTGACTTCTGACCTGTACGGTTTCCAGGTTTAACTCGTTTGGATTTACCTCAAAAACTATGTAAATCTAAATACTTTCCAAAACGGAGGAAGCTTTACGTCAAATAACTTTAAAGCAGTTAAAGCGAGTACACCAGAAATATTTACTTTACAATATTTTGAGTTCTTCGATGTTACCTAAGTCTACAAAATAATGGTCATTTGTCTGTAAATAATATTGTTAAGTTGTTTGTAATTTAGAATTATGGTCATAAAATTTTATATAATTTTAAATGGGGACTAAAAAATCAGTGGCAACGTAATTTCCATATGTTATACCTTTTAATAATAAAATAATAATGACACGAATAAATGAAAACTTAAATTTGCTTAAAATTCAAAAATATAAAAATCCATTAAAGATAGTTTAGTTTCACCAAAACTCTGTGTAAAAATGTTTTTATATTGTGAAGCATTTTCCTAACTTAACCAACATTACTACTCATACGATTTTATTTACAACTTTAGGATTACAGTGTTGCCCCATTCTTTACTAAGTATATATTATTATAAATGCTTACTTTATAACATTGAGTGAAGTGCACCTAGATACAGAACTCTGTATGGGTGTATCCAGTGACAGAGGTGTGATACATCCTTGGCCTTGCTCACTTGGGCTCTCTTCCTCAGTATCACTATCTTCTCTACCAGAATGCCACCATGCAACACACCAAGCGCGAATTTCCCATATACCTGTCACCCATCCCCGTCGGCGTTCAAATAAAATCTGTGGAAAAGAAATAAATTCATACCTATTACTTCGAGTTCTACACCCAAGGGTTCAAGCTCAAATCCAAAAAGAGCGGGTATTATCGTATTATCCTTTTTAGCCCAAGTTTTTTTACGAAAATACGTAACAAAATCAACATCAACGTGTTCTAATGATAAAACATGACTAATTAACGTTTTTGTCTTTAACGAAAAACCTCAAATAATCGGTAACAATTTAGTTTTTTACTGTTTATACAAAATCTACCCATAAAATCCTGTTTACTCCAAAACTGTGTTTTTACATTTGTGACACACCAAAAGTTCCACAGAATTTCCATTATTAAAAGAGTGTTTGTTAGAGGAATTTTTTACTTCCAATGATAAGATATTATACATTTTTATACCAGTACTAGCCGTTACGCGCGGTTTCACCCGCGTATGGAATGTACAATTCTGTCCAGAAAGAAATAGCTTATGAAAAGTATGGGCTATCCTATATAACAACTTTTTCTAACTTTTGTGAACCACCCTACAGAACAATAAATCCACCAATCCCGAATATATTTCACCCAAACTGCAAGTGCTTATAGGCCACCCTATATAATAGTTTTATTCAAAATTTTTTTGAATCACCTTGTATAACTGTAACTCTACTTCAACCTATAGTGCAACCATCATGTCTATGCTGGTGTTTATTTGTCACCTAATATAACATGTTTTAAACATCTAACTATATCTTACTTCACCCTATCTTTCACCTATGCCACTGCTTATGGTTTGCGCTATATAACAATTATTTCTGAAAGTTTTGGGGCCACCTTGTAAAGAATAATTTCTCTCCACGCTGTATTTTAACCACCGTTTATATGGCACTTTTTCTAACCTTGTGTTAAACACACTGTATAACCATAACTTTGCTTTGCTCCATATTTTAGGTATTCCACATAGTAGGTATACAATTTTTTTAACACTTTTTGATCCACGCTGTAAAACTATAATTCTACTCCAGTCTCGATTTCAACCACCTTTTATATAAAATTACCCAATATAACATTTTTGTACCACTCTGTATAACTATAAATCCACAAATCTCAAACATATTTCTCCGAAACTGCAACTGCTTATTGGCCAACATATATAACAATTTTATTTAAAAAATTTTATACTTATTTGTTCAGACGTTTTCGAACCATCCTGTATAACAATAATTTTACTCTACAAAATATTTCAACTACCCTATATATGCATCTGGATGGGATATTTTTTAAACACTTAACTATCACTCTGCTCCACTATATGTTTCAACTATCTTATGCATCCATTTTCTGGTATTTTTTTAACCACCCTGAAAAGTATAATTCAACCACCGCTTATATGCCGCTTTTTCTAACATTCTTTTAATCACACTGTATGGATATAGTTTTACTCCTCCCTTTATTGTAACTACCATATAATGCAACTACTTATCGGGCACCCAGTATAACCAATCCCCAACATATTTCACCTTATCTGAAATTGCCTATTAGCCACCTTATATAACAATATCAGTTTTTGAAGCATAGCTTATAACCATAAAATTATTCTACAACATATTTTAACCACCGTGTATATACATAAAATATAACATTTTTTAAACACTTAATAATAACACTGCTCCACTTTATATTTCAACTATCTTATACATATATGCAACTGTTTATAGACTAGGCTATATAATCATTTGCCTGATATTTTTTTTAACACCCTGGAAATTATAATTTGTCAATACCTTATATTTCAAACAGCCCTTATATGCAACTTTTTCTAACAATGTTTTCATCAGACTGTATAACTATAATTCCACTCCTCCCTCTACTTCAAATACCTTGTATATGCAACTACTTGTCGGTCACCCAGTATAACATTTATTTGGCCCACAATGTTTATATATATATATATATATATATATATATATATATATATATAATTTACCAAAACTGCAACTGCCTATGGGGCACCCTATATAATAATTTTGTTCAATTTGTTTGTAACATCTTATATGTATATCTCTACTTCAACCTGTATTACAACCACCCTGTATATGCTGCTGCTGATTGTTTACCCATTAAACGATTTTTTAAATACTTCACTATACCTCTACTCCACCCTATATTTCAACTATCCTATCTGTGCAACTGATTAAGAGCTAAGCTATTTTACAAGTTTTCCTCCTATTTTTTGAACCACCATTTATTTCAAACTTTTTCTAACCATGTTTAAATCGCACTATGTAACTATAACTTTACTTCGCCCATCCTGTATGTGAAACACCTTGTAGATCATAATATTTCTTTGTCATATTTTTTAAACCAACCTGTATAACTGTAATTAAGCTCCGCCACATTTTGCAATCATCCTATATAAGCAACTACTTGTGGATATTAAACAATTTTTTTAACCACCCTATAAACTATATTTACACTCAATCTTATATTTCAACAACAGTTTATAACCAACTGCTTCTAACATTTTTTCAACTCGTTTCATTATTATAATAACTCAACATAATCCAAATATCTTAACTGCTTACATAACACACTTTTTATCCACTCTCTATAAATATAATTCTTTCTACCCTTATTCCAACCACATTTTATATGCAACTATTTATGAGCCAAAGAATATAACATTTTGTTATCCACCCCGTATAAATGTAATTCTTCTCCACCCGTTTTTCAAATACCCAGTATATGCTACTATTTATAGCTCACCCAGTTCAACTCTTTTGAACCACTAATTTCACTCTTTCAACCTCATTGTACATATGCAGCTGCTTAAGGTACGAGGGCTGTCTTTTATATTTCGGGATTGGACAACCCGAGAGTTGAAATCTGACAACTGACAGCTCTATCGTAAAGTTGGAGATTTTTGAGGTTATACGTACTCAGAACGTTTTGACATACGAGCGCTATGTGTTGTTTAGAGTAACTTAAAGGATTCATCTCGACCAAAAAATGGAATTAAATCGTGAACATTTTCGTGCGTTTATTTTTTACAACTTTCGACGTGGATTAATTTAAATTTAATTTTTGGCGATGAAACTCCATCAAGGACCACTGTTTATCGATGGTATGGTGAATTCAATCGAGGTCGTAGTTCACTCCAAGACGAATCCAAAAACAGTTGTTGTTCAGGAAACCATTGATGCTGTGCGCGAACTGATGTTGCAAGATCGTCATGTGACCTATCGCGAGATTGAGTCAACCTTACACATTAGTGGGACCAGCATACATTCAATATTGCATAGACATTTCAATGTCAAAAAAATTTGTTCGCGTTTGATCCCACACAATTTTTCAATCGTTCAAAAAAGGCTCGTATCGATTGGTCGAAAGAAAAGCTCAAAAAATACGATCGCGGTGCTTCAAAACACGTTTATCACATAGTGACAAGTGATGAATCGTGGATTTACGCGTATGAGCCCCAAAATAAACAGTAGTCGACTGTATGGGTGTTTCTAGATGAGCCGAATCCAACAAAAGTTGTTCGCGCACGAAGCACTTCCAAGCAAATGATCGCTTCTTTTTTCGGAAAAACTTGACATGTCGCAACCGTACCACTAGAACAACGCAGAACAGTCAATTCTGAGTGGTCACTCTTCACCACGACAATGCGAGCTCTCACACATCGGCTCAAACAACTGCATTTTTGACCACTCAAAACATCGATTTGATGAGTCATCCGCCGTATAGTCCTGACTTGTCACCAAATGACTTCTTTTTATTCCCGTACGTAAAAAACCAACTGAGAGGTCAACATTTTTCGACACCTGAAGAAGCGATTCCTGCGTTTAGAATGCATGTTTTGGAGATACCTCAATCAGAGTGGAAAAAGTGCTTCGACAATTGGTTCAAACACATGCAAAAGTGTATAGATCTTCATGGGAAATATTTTGAAAAACAATAAACCGATTTTCGATTATTAATATTTGTATTTATTCTCTAATCCCGAAATATAAAAGGCAGCCCTCGTACTGCTAATATAACTGTTTTAAAAGATTTTTTAAACTCATGTAATTCTATTCCGCTTAATGTTTCACCTATCCTATATATGGAACACCCTGTAAAATTATGCTTGATACATCAGTTGAATTTTTTTAAAATTACATTGGCATATTCCAAATTTTGAATAAAAGCTAAGCTAATGCAAGTAACTAATATTTAGTACGCTAAATCTACCGTGTCTGACAATGTAGAGAGATAAAAATGTATACCAGATTTTAAGTCAAACTATAGGCTGTTCAACAAAACAAGATTCAACAGAATCAGTTCAGTAGTTCGTACATGATGCCCGAATAAACAAACAAACAGACTACAATTTTATAATAGTACTACCGTTACCCGCGGTTTCACGCGCGAATGGAAAGTAGAATTCTTTTCAAAAAGAAATAGCTTATGAAACATATGGGCTATCCAATATAACAATTTCATCTGACTTGGTTGAACCACTTAACATAACTATAAATCAACCAATCCCGAATACATTTCACCCAAACTGCAAAACAATTTTATTCAACATTTTTTTTGGAACCACCTTTATAGTTGTAACTCTGCTTCACCCTATAGTGCAACCATCCTGTATATGCTATTATTTATTTGCACCCAATATAACATTTTTTAATTACCTAATTATAGTTGTACTCCACCCTATACGCTATATAACAATTATTTCTGATAATTTTTGAGCCACTTCGTAAATTATAATTTTAACCGTCCTTTATATGCAAGTTTTTTTAAAATATGTAAATAAAATTTTGCTTTGCAAACTGTTCCTGGTCTACCTTATACAACAATTTTATTTAAATATTTTTTAATCCACCCTGTAAAACTATAATTCTACTAAGCCCCGATCTTAACCACCATATATTTAAAACTACTTATGAGCCACCCAATATAACATTTTTTGTACCACTCTGTAAACTAAATTCACCAATCCCAACCCATTTCACCCAAACCGCAACTATTGATGGCCAACCTATATAACAATTTTATTCAATATTTTTAAGAACTGCCTTCTATAGCTATAACTTCCATCTATATTTAAAATATCTAAGCTATATATAATTTGTCTCCACCTTATATGTTAACTAACCCGTATATGCAACTGTTTCTAATATGTTTTAATTACCTTGTATAACTATAATCTTACTTCGCCCCATGTTTCAGATATTGCATATATGCAACAGCTCATGTTCTATCTTTAAAAAAATTAGCACAATTATTTATCAACACTATTTACCCATAATTCAACTCAACCCTCTATTTCAACCACCTTGTATGTGCAACTACCACCACCACACTGTGTAAATATAAATCCATCAACTCTACTCCTCCTTATATTTCAAATATCATATCTGTGCAACTGATTATGAGCTACGCTATTTCACATTTTTTCCTCATATTTTTTTTAAGTACAGTATGCAATATAAGTTCTCTTCGTTTAATCAATCCTTCTAACCTTCTTTGAATCGCACTGTGTAACGATAACTTGACTTCGCCCTATATTTCAAGCACTCCATATATACAACAGCTCATGCTCTATATATATATATATATATATATATATATATATATATATATACATAACAAAATTCTTACAACTTTTTTACCCACACTGTATAATTATTATTATACTCCATGCTACATTTCAACAACCTTGTATATGCAACTACATATGGGCCACCAAATATAACATTTTTTCATCACTCTGTATACTTAGAATTCTAATCCACCCTATATTTCATCTATCCAGTATATGAAACAGCTTGTGGATCATAACATTCCTTTATAATATTTTTTTAACCTTCCTGTATAGCTGTAATCATACTTTGCTACATATTTCAACCATCCTATAATATGCTACTTGTGAACTACTTGTGGATATAAAACTATTTTTATCCACCCTATAAACTATAATTCCACTTCATCTTATATTTCAACCAACCAGAATAAACTACTGGTTCTAACATTTTTTCCAACTCATTTCATCACTTTAATAATAGCCCAAGAAAATTCAAATATCCTACCTGCTTACATAACATATTTTTTTATCCACTCGGTTTTTATATATAATTCTATTTTATCCTTATTTCACCCACATTGTATATTCAACTACTTATGACCCTAACAGTATAACATTTTGTTATCCAACCTGCATAAATATAATTCAACTTCACCCGTTTTTCAACTATCTGGTATACACAACTGTTTAGGTCCACTCAATATATCTTTTTCGAACCACCCCGTATAACTTCCCCCTTATTTCAATCACAGTGTATATATGCAGCTACTTACACGCCACCTAATATATCTTTTTTTTCAAGAATTCTTAAATACGTAATTCTACTCCGCTGTAAGTTTTACCTATCCTTTATATGGACCACGCTGTAAAATTAGATTTGATATACCATTTGAGCCAAAGCCAAGCCAATTCAAGTATCTAATATTTGGTGCATGCGCTGGAACCAATTTACTAATTGTGTATTACCGAACATGGTATTAGTTTTTTGGCTATATCTACCGTTTCTGTCAATGTAGGGAGATAAAATGTATTCCAGATTTTAAGTCAAACTATAAGCTTTACAACAAAAAAAGATTCACCAAAAACAGTTCAGTAGTTATTATGTGATGAGGTAACAAACAAACAAACAAACAAACAAACAGAAAACTACAATTTTATAATAGTATATAGATAGAAAATACATTTCTGCCTTATAGTTTTATTTTATCCATCATATTTATATAATTGTTGGTCATTTCTTCTTGTTTGGTATAAGCGTCTTACTGATGATAGCTTCTGTCTTTACTTGATGAAAATTCATTTTAATATTATATTAAAATAAACACACTTACGTAATTTTCACTTAAATTTATTTACTATTAACAATTGTTTCACCAGGTTACTGGCTTCTTCAGAATACAACGTAAGACTTAAAATTACATAAGTATGTTTATTTTAATATAATATAAGTGATTTATTTTCCGGTAAGTTATTTGCATATTGTATAAGTTTAACTTCTGCATGCTTGTAAAGACTTTTTACATCTAATATCCTGTCATTAATAAATATGTTTCTAATTTGTTCTCCCCTCTGCATCTTGCATATGATCCTTATTATATAATTTTGACAGACAGACTTATTTAAGGAATTTTTATAAGCAGATCCCCAAGCACTGATCTTATCGGTAACTAAGTATAGATTCGAGAAGAATTCTAGAGACGATTAATAACACCTTTCTATTCTAGATTTTTCGCAGGGTGTAAAATCTATGAGGTAGCTTTTTGATTTTTTTGGAAATATATTCGGCATGCAAATTCCGTTGAAGGTGT
This sequence comes from Octodonta nipae, assembly GCA_034190945.1. Classification (NCBI taxonomy): domain Eukaryota; kingdom Metazoa; phylum Arthropoda; class Insecta; order Coleoptera; family Chrysomelidae; genus Octodonta; species Octodonta nipae. The sequence continues at coordinate 174,106,027 of CM067216.1, forward strand.
TGATCAAAGATCAAACCTAAATATTTGCAAGCTTCTGTCCGTTCCACAGTTTCATCATCTCCTACTATAGTCATCTGGGGCGAATTTGTTATTAATCCAACAGAGGTTGGAGTGAATGCCAGATATTTCGTTTTGTTTATATTAAGACATACATTATTTAAGTCCTTTTCACATCATTAAAAGAATTTGGAGCTTTTACCCAAGTTATTTCCCATGTTTGAGCTTCACAGATTAATGCAGTGTCATCAGCCTATGCTAAAATCTCACAATCATGGTAACATTATAAATCATTTATAAATATCAAAAACAGTGTAGGTCCTAGTACAGTCCCTTGTGGAACACCAGTTTTTATAATATGAGTATTGCACTTTTTCATATTGATCTTTTCTTCTTGCGGATGATAAGAAAGAAAGAAAAATTGTATGCAGTCCTTTACTTTCCAACGGTGGTTAATTCAAAATAATAGGGCCATCCGGTGAGATAATATGGCCTTTGAAAAAAATATGTCTTCTATAGGATTGACTGAAATTTTGCAAAAACTACTGGGGCCACAGTATATCTTTTAGAACAAAATTGGGTATGACCAAATCATTCCTTTCAGTTAATAAGAATGGTTTAACTATAAAATAAAAAATATATATAAACCTTCTTTTTTAAATTTCGGGTAAAGGATCCTTTATCTAAGAAACCAATTAGCGAAGTTCAGGTTATAGTAGTTCATTTTGTAGGTTTTTCACTTCTCTTCTACTTTGCCCAGAGTAGCAAACAAGGTTTCATGGGTAGATTTTGTATAAAAAGTAAAAAACTAAATTGATACCGATTTCTTGAGTTATTTTTGTTAAAACCAAAAACGCATCGATTAAACATGTTGAATTTTATGTCAGTTAGTCCTGTTTTAACATTAGAACACGTTGATGTTGGTTTTGTTCTACAACTGTGTAATTATATATTTAGTGTGTCTTTTGGTTTTCTCAGGTACTTATAGTTACTTTTCATCAAAGAAGAGTATAACGTCAGTGAAATAATGATATTAACTTACGAAAAATCAGCAGCCTTCAAACTAAGAAAAAACTCAATTTTACTATCCTTAAGTTTAACTTTCTTAATACGGATTAGCGGGTTACCGAGCAGAGGATCTGTCGAATAGTTGTAATCATAAGTATTTAATAGACAAATAGTCACTAATACCTTCAAAGAAAATAAAAAATTATAAACAATTATTAAAAGCAAAAATACATAATAACTTGATAAAATGATTTTTCCATTGCATTTAAATATACACATTAAGCAAAGGATCAAACAATTCAGCTGTCATATAGAGTCACATCACTGAATTTCTTAATAATTAAAATTCTCAAATACACGAATTTCCCCTAAGAGTAGACACAAACCAATCAATTTATAGTCATCGAAACTCAAAAATTTCATTTAAATCGTGGGAGCTGTTTCTGTATAAAGCTTGAAATACATACATATATGGAAAAATGGCCAGTGTAATACTATTAAGATGATTGATCATTACATAATAAAGAACAACATAATTATGTAATATCTGCATCTATTATCTGTCATACATTGGGAATTATTAGCAAAGAGGTATTGCGTAGCATCTAACGCTATGAACTATATAAATCTATTTCATTCTTTCACTTCTCATACAGTTTAGATTTTATTCTTCACCTAACTCTCTTTTTCAAATTAAATAAATTTATACATACTAACCGCTTTTTTCCGCTTATGGGGATCTACGCATACAGATCCATGCAGACAAACAGAATCATTATCTGCCCCAGTTGATGATTCTGAACGCGGTCTTTTCCAGTCTTCGAATTCGACTGTTGAACACACATCAGCAGCATCATCACTGAGAAAATAAAAACACATTTGGTATTTATGTTATTGAATACAATACTAATTTAACAAAATAATTATTAGGGTAGTTGTAGAAGACACTAACAACTAACACCGTTAATGATCCTACCCAGTAGCGGCGCAAGACCTAAACTAACATTTCGCGAGATCGTGCAAGAAGAAGGGAATATAAAATAATTGAAATTAAGGCGCGAGGGCCTTTGCAATGCGATGTAGGCCACCGCCCACGCTTTAAACCGTCTCTGATCCCATTCCAACAGCCAGTAATTTTTCAAATCTTCATTTGGATTGATCACTTATTGTCTTCATCAACAAAAACATAGTCTCACGAAACGTAACCAGTTAACCACAAAATTTTAAAATACTATCCTTAAACTCATATGCTATTTATTCGCTTATTGTTGCGAACTAGATTATAGGTCCACCTTTTTAGTGTCCTGAGTTTTGTCCTATCTTCATTCATATGATTAACAAAGAATATTTTTTTATTTTTAAATGGCTTTTAAACCCTACTAGCGTTGGTTATGATTTTTACATCATCTATTTCTGGAATGTACACACTGTTTTCTTTACAGAAATGCTGTAGCATTGTGGGAGTAAATATGTGACAAATATGGCTCGCATCATAATGCATATACGGACTCACATATAGAAAGCTCTGAAAACATGAATCCCACCTGAACAATATTTTTCTTATAGTGTTGCACTGACGATCCATGCAAAATCAACAGTCGCGTCGCTTTAAACTATTTATTTTATTATTCTTGTTACTTGGTAAAATTCAATTTTCTAATACTTTTTTTAAGTTAAAAATACTGTAGTATTAAGAATAATTCGTATACCAGTCTGTTTTTTTTTAAAAATTGCCTATGTCCCTATATATCAGAACGTGACTCTCCTAATAAACAAACGCTCATCTAGATCTTTGTGCATTATGGAACTTCATAAGCAAACAGTTGATATTTTAAATAATTCATTACAAGACTAACACGAGCCATTTGAATATGAGATTCGAAAAAATATTATATTTAAAAAAGGACCGACCTCAGCTAACTTAAAATAAAAACCGTTTAAAAATCGTGTGCAATCAATCACTATTTTCAGACAAATCTTCTTTTTTTCTCTAATTTAAGGTACAATTCGATTGAAAATTTTCTCTAATTTGTATGCTTTTTCTATATTTTAGAAATATTTTTTAACTTATTTTCTTTGTTTTATTACTTGGACCACTTTCTATAAGTGTAAGTCAAATTTACTCTATATTGCATCCACACTGTATGTGCTTATGTGTATTGGTCACCCCTATATAACTTATTTGTCTTTCTGAACCACCCTGTACAACTATAATTTATTTCAACACAATACTGCAACTGTCCTGATATTTTTAAAACGACCCTGTATAAATATAAATCCTCTCCACACTATTGACTGCTTCTACTCTTCTATTGTTTAAATTATTCCCTTATATCTGTGATTTTATATTGCTCCATATGTCTAGTATTCCATTTATGCAACGGTTCATGGTCTACCCTAAATAACTTATGCTTATGCTTATATGATAATTTTTTATAAACCCTGTATACAATAATTAAACTCCACCCTGTCTTCACCTTGTAAAACCAATTACTTATGTTCAACACTATATAACTTTTTTCAACCGCCCTGTATAACTGTAATTCTACTCCATCTTATATTTCAACCATCCTGTAAATGCAACTGCTTCTAACATTTTTGAAGCCTTCTGTACAACTGTAATTATACTCCGTCCAATACCGCAAATATCCACTCTGTATAACTAAAGGTTTGCTTCATTCTTATTTCAACCACTTTGTATACGCAACTACTTATAGGCCACACAATACAATAATTTTTGAACCACCCTGTATAACTAATTCAGTTGTACCTTATACATCAACCATTATTTGTATACAACTGCTTATGTACCACACCCCCAACCATATACCTACCACATAGAAGAGTTCGCCGACAACAATTTTTCGTTTCGATAAACTAATGGAATATTTCCTACCATCTCACGCCACTATACGTATTACTTAACTTCGTCTCTAAAAGAAACTGAGTTCAACTGGATCAAAACGAAAACCATTACAAACGCCCTGTACGATATACTTTCATGGCATATCATTTAAACTAGATATTTATGTTGAAAATTTGACATTTACATTGACAGTTCTTTTGCACACATTTTTCCGATTTTTAGAAAAATGATATGTTTTACGTTATAGAAAAATATACGGAATCAAGCCGGAACATATCTTTGTAGAATACAAATTATAATATACAAATTTGTTGTGCGTAGAGAAAACAGTGAAGATTCATTGAAATTCACTGGAAATTTAGTCCCTTATTTACTTTTTTTCTGATTTTCGTAAATCTCATGTTATGTACAATTATATGGTACCTTTCTGTAATGTTCCTTAATTTAATGTAGTTTAAAGCATCAAAATTGCCCAAGGCGTTATTGAATAATCGCTGGTCATACATAAAAAAAGTTGCCGACGAATTGATAACCTCCTCCTTTTTGAAAGTCGGTTAAAAACAAGCATTATTATTTCTAGTGTAACATCAAGATTGAGTCAAAACATATTTCAACTGATAAAACATTATGTAGTTACTAGAGTTCAAAATAAAATATTTATTTATTGAATAAATATTGGAATTTTTGAGTAAAGGAAAGGAACAGCCGCTGTTATTGCTGAACACAAATACCAATTTAAATAACTATTATGTACCTATTAGAAACAAAAATTTACCTAGAATTACTTCTTTTGCTACTGTCCTTTTTACCAGCTTGCAAATTCGGCAAATCCTTTTGTCGTTTTTCTGTTTCTCTCCATATTCGCCAATAGAGGATGCACATGACGGTAACCGGAACGTAAAAGGCCGCAATGGCCGTACCAAAAGTAATATAATGATTCGTTTCGATAAATTGTATGTAGCATTCGTGATTAGGTACTGTACGTTGTCCTTCAATGTAAGGCCAGCTATAAATCCACGGTGGCCAAAGTAGAAGGCTGATACCCCAGGCACAACTGCAAAGATGAACATTAATTTAATTAATCAATTAATCTAGTACATAATCTTAGGTATAATGGAAAATTCTAACTCTTTGTTTATTTCCTTGAGGTAGAGTAAATTATCCATTTGGATAGATTATTAATGTTTTATATAAAACAAAAATAGTTGAATAAGTGATGCATTTTTGAGTCTGGAGAACATAAGAAAGATGCAAAGACTAATACCTGTTAAAATAAATAGACAGCAGTCGTAGCATGATATAAATTCCCCGATAAAACAAGAAAAAATCAGCTAACAACAGCAAACCCAGAAATCTGTTATAGGTGGGAGAAAAAGTTCGTTTACGTTTTAATTTACAGTCGTTTAGAAACAACTGCAGAGCTAAAAAATAACTAAATCTAATAAATGTCCCAAAATAAGATTTTAATTTGCCATTATGTATCAAAATATTTTATTGCAATGAAAAACAATAATTGAAAATAGTTTGACAAAAAATAACAGACTATTACTGACCAGATCATACCTAAAAGTCAAGCGCAAGTATGCATTTAGCCAAAAACTCATGACAGTTTATCTACTAACAAACAGTAATCCCTAAAAATAATAAATTTAAAACGCCTCAATCCGACGGATATTTGGGAATATAATTTAACAAAAAATTTCCGTTGCCTAATATTACTTTGCTGTTAGCAGCATTTATTATTTACACCTTATCTTTTCAACCATTGGGACCCTTGAAAACTTTATTCTTAATTTTTGTTACCCAAGAAAAGAAAATAAAAGTAACGCAATGCAAATATTATAGATCATAAGCTGTACCTGCCATATCACTAATGTAATAACAAGGATACCGTTGAAAAGAATTGATAATAAAATTGAAGAAAACATAGGAGATCAGCTTGGATTTAGGATGCTAAGCGTGTGTCAGAAACTTAGCACAGAGGCTCATGGATAAGAACAAGGGAATTTATGTGTACTAGCTGTCGCCCAGTGGTCGAAATTCGACCAATTGTGTCAATATCTCTGGCAGGTTAAGTAACCTGAAAATCTTATCGTGACATTCTATCCTAGGACTTTAGGGAGAACAGCAATTACACGGAACGGATCCAGATTCGGAACCTCTGTGTGATAGTTTCCTCGAAAATCCTAGATGTCGGCCTTACATCTCGCTTCTACAAATAATTAAACAAATTCAAGTTTTTTTCAGATATAATTCATAGGACTTTATTTGTGTTCAATTTCGTAATTCTTAATTTAATATGACCCTATATATACAACTGCTTATGGGTTACGAAATGGTGCATTTCCATTTCCGCCACCATGTATATGCAACTCTGTATAATATTCATTGCACCACCCTGTATAACTGTAATTCTACTGCACCTTCTATTCCAAGAACCCTGTAAATTCAACCGCTAATGGGCTTTCCTATATAATTATATTATTAGTTATAATTGCACTCTGTATTTTAAACACCCTATATATGCAACTGCTTATGTGCCACCCACGAAAAAAAAACGATTTTGAACATATCTGGAATCGCCCTGTATAATTATAATATACAACGATTACTTTACCACTAAACAATAACAACGCTTGCATGCCACTTCCAGTAGTACATGCTCTAAGTATAAATAGCATTGGTCCCTCTATATATAATTACTCAATGTTTTGAGTCTGGCGGCGTCGGCACGCGGCACATTCAGTTGTTTGGCGTTGACATTATGACGTAAATAATGAATTTTTATTATATTTTATTTAATGAATGAACCATTATTATAAATTAATATTAGCATTCTGCACTGAAGGTCGTCAGTAGCTACTAAACAAAACAAAAATGAAGAAAATCGGTTGAGAGACAGAGGAGAAAATGGTACCTAATCGTTTTGTCTTAGCCTATTTATATATAGATGCCATTAACTGAGAGAAGGCGTTTGGCCGAGTAGATTGAAATATACTACTGAAAATACTGTAGGATATTGAAGTGTTTTGGAAAGACCGACGCCTTTGTCAGAGCTTCACAAAGGACAAAAAGTAGTGTTTTAGGCGAAAAAGGAAGAATATACTAACGAGTAGTGGGACAAGGTTGTTGTACGTCACAAGCACTTTTCAATTTATCTGATAAAAAATTGATAAATGAAGCATTGAAAATCACTGCTGGGATTACCGTAGGCAGTGAAAAAGTGAAAAATAATAAGGATGCTAATGACCAAATAGTCCTTGCAAGACCAGAAAATGAATTACAAAACACGGCCTGGAAAATAACCAAAACTGGTAAAAAGTATGGTATGAAGATAAATAATGAACAAACAGAGGTAATGCGAGGGGGAAAAATAGTAGAAGATGTGAGGATTATTCTGGAATCGCAAAAACTGGAACAGGCAAGTCAAATTAAATATAAGGGAGGAATAATAAATTCAGCTAGAAGATGAACTGCAGAAATCAGGAGCAGAAAAACCATGGACAAAATATCACTTGTCAAAGTAAAGGACATGTTACCAACAAGAAAAAAATCCATGAGAAAAGATTCGAGTAAAACTACATCTGGAGTATGGTTTTATACGAAAAATGCCTTGAAAGTTTTGAAATGTAGCTATGGAGAAGAATGAAAAACAACAGATATATAGATAGTTAGTTTTCTTTATGCAAACTGGATGGGACGAAATTTTATGAGAGATTGTGTACAACGGATAATAATGTAAGGAGAAATTCAATGTCTTAAAAGTAGAGGGAGACCAGAGAATGGAATGCGCACTGACATCATGAAAGAACGGACTCACGATAAGATGAAACAAGATGTCTAGGATCGGGAACTTTGGAGAAAGTTATGTTGACACCTGTCTTAGGACAGATTTAGTAATATATGTAATTTTTCTTCAATACCATGCTTCTCTACCTTAATATAAATATGGAATAAGCAAGAAAATCATTGCAAGATAATTATTAAATAAAAAAGTACATTAAATTTTCATTTCTTTGACACCATGGGAACGGGTCAAATGTTCGCTTAGCCAGTTGGACTTTCGACTTGATATCGTCATCTAACTTTTATTTAAGCTCAAAACAATATTAATATATGCTTGACTTGAGATAATCAAATTTATTTTATTGTTAAACCCAATAGATAAGGATACAATTGAACGTTCTTAATATCAATTTTTTTCTACTCAATGTGATGCGTAAAGGGCCAGGTTAAGGTTAATTACCTTGTACCCACAGCCAAGGCGTTCATTATGCATGAGAAAGAAACAAAACATCTTTTAGAATATGTTCTGTAATAAACTCTTTCCCTTTTAGCAGTAGTTTGATTTTTCGCTTAATAACAACAATGATACAGAAATGGCTAATTTTAAATTAGTCACGCACGGTCTGAAGGACCTAGGCCAGTTTAAGTTGAACAAGGTCAACGTCAAGTAAGAAATAATCGAAGCAGCTACGGGACAGATATTCACAAGGAAGACAGTAAATTGAAAAATGAGGCTGACTTTTGTTAAAATCTGTGAGATTACAACATAAACTCGCTGCTTAAGTGGCGCAGAACTCGAGAAAACTGGAATGATTAATGGAATGTTATATTTAATCATGAATCCAGGGTTTGTTTCATTTCGATCTGAGAGACGTAAACAGATTAGACTATTGAACGTCAGACAGCAAGATAGCCAACACAATATGTATGAGAAACAGATCACTGTTAGTTCATCAACAACATCCTGGCGGCTCAGCGGTATATTAATACTGAAACCAGTTTTACATCCCTACCTACGAGCCATACTAAATTCAATATTTCAATACGATACCACCAAACGTCATACCGCTGGTGACATAATGACTTTCATACAAGAATCTGGCATAGAAATTATGGAATCAAGATCAACTAATGTGTCTCCCATCGAACAAATATGGGTTATGGCCTTAGTCTATCGTGACGGTTCCCTGTAAACTGGAGAGAGAAGTTACATACTATTAATTATTATTTGTTGAAGAAGTATTAAGAATATCATAATGTATTTTATATGATAAAATACTGACAATTTCAAAAGTCTGGCACCCTTACCTGAATTTAAACAATTGTAATGTTTATATTTATTATAATATTAATGGATACAACTAAAATAACCAGAACCATAAGTCAGTATTAAGAACCGGGTGAAATGCAAAGCCACCCTGGAAGTGGCTGACGCCGTGTCCAATCAACCCGTCGGAGTAGGTCAATCACTTTTCCGGCCCTAAGATCGCAATTCCAGACCACTTAGCGTAGGGTATTTTCGAATGCTCGTCATCGAACTGCCCGTCTACAGTGGGCCAGAGTTTAGCAATTGGCGTTTGCTTGACTGGAAAAACTTGCTTTTTACAGATGAGTCCCAATGTGGATTAGTGAGTGATGATTATCGAGTAAGGGTTTGGAGAGAACCCAGAAATACACTTAGACTCACTCATTTCTGTCCCGCCCGTACCCTGGCGGTATAATGTTCAACAGAAGAACTCCACTGATTCATATACCAGGTACAATGACAGGCTCATATCACCTTAATTAATATCATAAATTAACAAGGCAATAGTTTCTTTTAATGGGCGATAATGCCAGGCCCCATCGGATTAGAGCGGTCAAGCAGAGCTGCGAAATCATAATGTCACTAGATTGGAATGGCCACCAATGTCACCTGATATGAATCCCAACCAGCATGTGTGAGACTACTACTCCAAAACGAAATAAACACTGATTGTTGTTGCTACAGAGGAATGGGAAATTAATCTCAAGAGACGATCAATAACTTGATTAAAAGAATGAACAGACGTGTGGATGTTGTTATAAGAATTGTTTTAATTTAATTGTTATACATTTATTATAACTGAAATAAAATTTATTGAAAACATAAAATGGCACATAAAAGCAGCACTCATGTATGTACCTATGTACGTCTGTTTATCCATCCTATTTGACCAACAGCAACTTTCTGAAATGATTTTGATGATTTTGTACCGACGTATCCACCAAATGTTTTAATCTGATTTTAGTTTTGATGTGGTACAATTGTTAGTGGTTGCGTGTTTAATGTTTCATATTTCATCTGTCAGTTATTTTACTTAAGTGGGTGAAAATACTTTTTAATGCCTAACTTGAACTGCGATTTCTTGAGAAACTATGGAAATTTAAAAATATATTTGTTAATAATATTTTGTTGATATAGCATGATAACATTTGCAGCGATTTTCTTAATGAACCCACCATATTATTAGCAATTTATAAACAAGGTGGTCGAAAAACCGGAATTTTCCTTGAAATTTAAACTTAAACTTATAAAATTATACAATTAAACTCTTTACTATGGCAATTTTATTCTATAGTACTGTAATGTTTTTATTTTCACACTCGGGTTCAGTTCAGTTCTTGGATTTATTTAACAGTCCAACTCACTCTAATTTATTTCCACTACTTTTACACAATTTATATTCACAGAAATTACAATTTACATTTTATCTTAACTATGCAATACGACCGACGAAAACTGAATGCCTGCTATCGCCAGCGTTCTTATTTATATATTTATCTTTGAATTGTCTGGTAAGTCAACGAACCATCGGGAATCTCTTTCATGTTCTGGAAACTTTAAGGGAATTCCCAGTAACGGCAGCGGTCCGCCTGTTGAGAGACAAACATTTCGGATTCCCAGATTTTTTCGAAATAATGTCCCTTCCACGAATTGGTTGATGGCTGATTGCACCAGCTGATGAATTCTCGTAACATTACCCCCTCCTTAAGACCATTTCGTCCCGGAATGTCCTAGAATCCTTCCTGGTGTGACGATATTTGCAGGACTCTCCATTTCGACTACGGGAAGTTTGGTGGAAGTAACAATCAACGGTCTTCGAATCTGGGCTGCGAGTATTGAGACAGCATACCAGGATGTCGACGCCACTGAACCGAAAGATTGTTTCCATCATACTTCTCACCACCTTCCAATTCAGTCCATCCAACCCACAGGCTATCTTTGGGACAGCCAATTTCATCAGATCCTTCTCTATCACCACATTCCTCAATTCTACCAGAGTCTTCCAAAGATCGCTATATGTTGGCTTGTCCTGTGAGAATGTTTTCGTTACCAAATAAAAAATGTCTCTGGTCCCACTGGTTGTTTATCTTCGAGATGAAGGACCTTCCCTACCACTGGATTTTGCTCCCTAACTTCTGGAACTGGCCGTACTTTTTGGCAAACACCCTGGCTATTCCTCTGGACATCCGGAGATCTCGTGCCACACAATGAGCTAGGGCATATTCTATGGGCACCTCAAACAGGTCTTGGGGTTCCTCTGTGGTCACGTCGTGCTGCACTTTCTGCCTATTAGAGTACAGTGCCATAAACTGTTCGAAGGTCATCTCGTCTTTAGGTGGTAGGATGCTGCGGACTTAAACTTGGTCTACTTCGCCGTCATGACTTCCGGACTAACCTGTTGTAGCTTGGGCGAATATCCACGACGACGTTGCGTGTTATACAACCAAACAAGATCATCAGCTTGGAATTCCCCGCCCTCGGCTCTGATGTTATAGGCTTCCTTCATTCGGGCACTGGCATTCTCGATATTTAACCGGACTCGTTGGTGTATGTCGTCCATCTTTCGACGTAACTGGCTGACATAGTTTTCACTTGCAGTCTCTTCTCCTGGGGGACATCCAAACTTCAAATCGCATGGTAGTCTTAAAAAAATCTCTTGCCACGTAGGTTTGCGGTCTTCTTCCTTCTACCAGATAACCTCTTTCAAATCTGGATCTAATTTCTGTTCTTTTTGGATCTCCGCAGATTGCCAATGGTCATCGATGGCGGTAGTTCTACAGAGAGCATCTCTTTTGCCTTCGGTTCGCTGACCATGTTTACAAATATCAGGGTGGTCTCTTGGATAAGAAATCAGCATTCTTATAGCTCGTTTCAACGCGAAATTCTGACGACGAAGTCGGTACCCCTTTGCTCTCCTTGCAACGACTCTGGATATGGCCTACCTTACGACACTTCCGACATCTCATTAGTCTTTGTTTTTTAAGGACTTCCTCTACTATCTTCATTACAGCGACTCCAACATTTCCGCCATCCACTGATTCTCTTTCTCTGCCCTGACCTCTACAGGTATTTTTCGCAGCCTCAAATTCCAGAGCTCGAGTCAGTGCATCCACTAATTGAGTCGGTCGAGCTAGTATCAATGCTTGTCTGGCTTCTTGGTCTCGGAGTCCATCCAAAAACGCTTGGACTGCTAACCGTTCCATTACGTTTTCCGGTGTGGCTGGATAGGCAAGGCGAACGAGACGAGCAATATCAGCTCCAAATTCTTGTACGGATTCATTCGCTTTCTGGTGGCGATGTTTCAATTGGGAGTGGTAGACGTGCTCCAAATGTGTCTGTCCATACCTCAGCTCTAAGTGTTTAACCAGTTGTTCGTAGTCTTCTTGCTCCGAGGTATTCAATGTTTGCAAGATATCTGGAGCATCCCCTCTTAAGGCTAGGGTTAATGCTATTGCCTTCTCCTCTGCCGACCATCCGTTTAACTTTGCTGCAGCCTCGAATTGGCGCCAATAATTAGTCCATGATGATTTCCCATCAAATTGTGGAGGTTTCAGTTTGTGTCTTGCTCCTTCGAGGCCAATTTTTGAATCCACTACTCCTGGACTGTTTCTGCTTTCGGTCTTTGGTGGAGTGTCTCCCCTTGTATTGTGACTACCTGTTCTCTTATTTTGCTGATCTCACCCTCCATTATCTGTTTTAGGTCTTCTATCCGCGTTTCATTTTCGACTATTGTCTGCTTTAGCTCCTCCTCTCGGACCACCTCTGAATAGAAAGTGTACGTAAGTAAATACCTCGAAAGTTTACAGTCGAATAAAAAGATGTTTACAAAAATAGTTGTATGATGTAGATTTAGTCAAAAAAATAAGCGCCATTATCTATAAGAGCTAATATCAACCGAAGATATTCCGAATCTGAACTAATACGGGAACAATGGCGAAAGACGTTCTGTAAATGGTTCTAAATAATTTTTATTTTTCGATATAAGTATAATAACAAAAAGCAGAAAGAAATATATGTTACTATGATTTACAAAATTCCATGTACCCTAATTTTATGTTGCATACGCTATACAATTAAATTGTTGCGTTCAGTTTGCTTATTTATAGTATGCTCTAAATAATTGTGCTGGATATGAACTATTACAATTTACCCTACAAAAACAATTAAACGAAAAACCACTGCTACCTTTTCGTTTTATCTTCCACAAATAAACTTTCGTCAGTATTAACAGTTGAATTTATCCTAACAAGCAATCTTTGTTAACAAGTCGTCACATACCTCAATAGATCCGGAGTCCTAGTTTTCAAGTTTTCAGAAAGGCGAGTTTATAAAGCCACAAATGAATAGCGGCGCTGATAGGGATGAATGTGAATTCTTCGAAGTTGTCGCACACAATGGCAACATACAGTTAATAAACATTCGCCCGTCAAGCGTGACTTGTGTTTGTGTACAAATGCATCACTAATAGCTATAAAATGATTACTTTATTTGATTACTAAATAGACATCAAATTTGTATTGGAGAATTTGTATTAGACATTTGTGGTGTCTGATGTTTCAACTTTATTTTATACTCTGAGATCTGTTTTAAACTACTTCAGAAAATGCCCATAATAATTGTTAACATGTTTATTTTTGAAGTAATAAATATCACTATATTATAGTAGGTATATCAGACTGACAAATGTACTATTTTACATTGAAAATAGCTGAACATTGTTAAAGAAATAGTAACAAATGGTAGTTTTAGTGACTAAATTATAGACGTAGTAGGAGTAAAAAAGAAAATCGTAGTTCAAGACGGCTATTTCCTGTTTCAACAAGATTCAGATGAAATGTTTGTTAGTCGTCTCTCCTAATTGGCGTCACGTAAACGAACTATTTTAATGAATACCATATTATGTAATATTCCACTGTGATCAATTATGTTTCTCCTGTGCCCACAGTAAAAAAGATATCTAGTAATAAAGACCGTAAGCCTGGAAGATTGATCAATTATTCATCATCCGTATAAGAAGGACTTTGAGAAAGCACAATTAAGAAAGTCTGATGAAGAGAACAGGGAACAAAACACCCAAAGATCAAGAAGAATGTAACACAAAGAACAATGAGGAGAAAATGACCAGAAATTGACTTGGCATATTCAAATCCTGGTGCCATATCTGGAATTAACACAAACTCGTCAGACGATATAAAAACAAGAATGAGGGTAGTTCCTACTGAGAGAGATACTGACTGTTTTTGAAGCCAAACCTTCTTAACGGAGGCCCACATTTGCACATATGAAAAGAGATGAGCATTTCATTTGTTTGGACCCGACCCGACCGACCCGACCCGATCGACTGACACTACACACATGCTCGATCTTGAAATGCCCATCCAATTCAGTTATATTAAGAGTCTCTTCTTTCATAGAAAATCAATAATATATAGAAAATAAACTAATATACAAAACCTGCACAAAATTTGCTGTTCGTTTTAATAAAAACTTCAATTCTTTCTTTGCGATACATTAAATTAGAGACTTGAAATACGTCACACATCAGAAAGAACATCAACAAATTTGCCATTAAATTTATGTATTGAGTAGCTTCAGATTTTATTACATTAAGACTTCTGAATAATAATTAAAGTTTATTTCGGAGAAGCTTAACATGTAAAATTTCAAAAACATTAAATTTCATTTGTTTCGTTCATCAAATACCCATCCAATTCAGTCCTCGGTCTAAAAACAGGGACCAGGTAATATATTAATATCTCTTCTTTTATAGAAAATCAATAATAAGTAGGAATTAAACCAATATAACCGTCTAAGTAATATAGAATATTTGCACAAAATTTGCTTTTCGTTCTAATAAACACACCCAATTCTCTCTTTGTGATATATTAAACTAAAGACTTGACATACGTCATAAATTAAAAAGAATACGATATAAAACGATACACATTAAGCAAAACATGTCCTTTGTTTACATCATTTTGTTATCTTAATAAACAAAGTGCATTAACCACTCCATGGAGGGACTGATATAGTACATATATCCGGAACATTTATATATTTTAAAGACAAGTGTCAGAGTCAAAAGGGCATGGGAGTTCTCGAGTTCGAAACCGAGAACATATATACTTATGTCATTATTAATTTATTTTATGTACTATTTTCAATTCACGTAAAATAAATAAAACTCATTTTAATATTACATAGAATAGGAACTTAAATTTTTTTTAAATTATTGCTATCGTTGAATATATAGATAAAGATTTATTAGTTTCTACGAAAAAATGTAAGCAAATGTCAAAGAAAAAAATAATATAATTTGAAATGGTAATTTCCTAAATTACCTAAACCCAATTTGACATCATGCTTTTGGAGTTTGTTTAATATGACAATAATTTGAATAAGACTTATATTACTTTTGTTTGATAATTTGTATTAATAAAATTTAATAATTCTTGCACAATTTAATGCATTTTTTGCTGGGCTTACCCTTTTCCACTTCTGCTTATTCCCAAAAAAAAAAACGGTATTCTAAATATGCTGCAGATTTTTTACATCAAACATTTTGTTGAGTACCATTTATTGTGACTACCGTGCGTACCACTAAAGACCAGGTGTAAATGTTATTGGCAGTAGTCATAACAACTTATTTAAAAGTGCAAAATCCTCTGAATTATCACCATGTTCCCTTTTATAGTGATGAGCAATAGAGGGTTTAAGCTTGAGTTGCTATGGGAATGAGTAAGAATTCTAGTAAGGATAAATTCTTGGAAACTCGCTACTTTTGATTCGACGCCTTTATAATTTCGTATATGAAATAATAAGATTTCTTCTTTTTATTCTTTCATCTTCTATTTATTAGATTGGGTGCAATGCGTAAATTAAATTTATAATATATTTTTTACATGAAAATTTCCAGTTCTTATTATTTATTTTATATGAATAGTACCCTTTTTGTAACGGGCCTGTGTCAAGGAAGGCAAGTTTGCTGCGAAACAAAGTAGAAGACTATAAAGAATACAATTAAAAACAGAATTGTAAGTGATTTATATTGAATGCTGGCTTTAAAACTTTAGTGCAAATAACATACTGGATGGTAATGGGCATCCGAAGCTAACCCATCAGCAATTTCTTGTCATATTCAATTTTTATTAGGTTTAAGATGTGAGTGATCAAGATATCGCTTTTCATACTAAATTTTAAACCAGTTTACTACTTAGACTGTAAATATATTGAAAATTTACTATAATACTTACGCAATCATTATTGCAGCTCTGTTGGTCGTCCTCTTAGCTCTATACGTAAGAGGTCTGGTTACTGAAAAATATCTGTCGAAACTGATAATGAGCAAATTTAAAACCGATGCGTTGCTCGCCAAATAATCGAGGGCCAACCAAGTATCACAAACAATAGGTCCCAAAGGCCAATGACCCAGTAATGTGTATATAGTAAAAAGAGGCATTGAAATCAGACCTATTGCAAAATCGGCTACCGCTAAAGAAAACAGGAAATAATTGCTTATTGTTTGTAGTTGCTTGTCAATTTTGAAGGAAATCATCACCATTATGTTTCCAACTACGGTTATCAAAGATAGGACAGCGGCTGAAACAAAAAAGAATGTATTAAGTTTTAGAAATTTTTACTACATAAGAATTAAAATCAATTAAAGTATATAATAAGTAATGATGTTATATAATATATTAAACTACGTAAAATAAACACAAAACTTCCGTTAAAAACAAGGTTTTATTTAAAATTTATCAAAACAATAAGTAAATCAATAACATTAAATATATGAAGATAACAGTAAAGCTATAGAACCTCATCATTGGTCACTGATCAAAAGAGCAGGAAGTATATACTTAATAAACCCTACGTAAACACAAAACTTTTCAAAGTATGAATATTTCCTTAAAAGCTTGAGGCTTTATTTCAAGTGTAATGACATTTCACGCCTTGAGCATTTGAAGTAGAATCAGGACCGTGCTAAAATATTTTTACTTTGAAATTTAATTTTACCAACGTTCATATTAAAATTACAACCAGAGTTGCCATATTAAACTATTTGTCGGGAATTGACCCATTTTCGCCATGCTTGGGCTATAAGTAGTAGTTTACGTTTTTTTTTTTATTTTCGTCTATTTTCATAAAGTCAAACCTTAAAAAATCCTATGTTTATTTTATTATCTTTTGTCGATAAATTCAATGAAATTAAATTAAGGTTAGTAACTATAGAAGAGTTTAGTACATATTATTACAACTTCTTTTGTATTTATGTTTTTTATAATTAAACTTTAAGAAACCAATATACAAACTCATGCACATATAAATGTAATTAACCCAAATATGAAATCACTATCTTCTTTCGCTAAATCGAAGTAGTACTGAAGTATATGAAAAACTGACTTCGTTCGATTTCATAGAAAAGAACAACGTTTATCAAGTAAACAATATTCAATCTACCAATAAAGCCACTCTGTTTTTTTCGTCTCATCCTATTCGTCTTCTTATATATTTTTTCTCGGATAAATAGTTACCTCTCATAATTCACAATAGATAATTTTTAGAAACAAATAGCAGTAGTATAATGCCACAGTTGTGGAGATTGTGTTCAGTTAATAACAATTTATCAATTTATGAAGAACAAAGTGATATTAGCCAAATTATAGAAAACTGATTCAGATCTGCTTGTGAAGCTATCATAGATAGATAAAATGTCTCAGCAAATATGTGATAGATATTTGTATAATCAGATATTATCCACGACTGACTTCTCCAAACAACATTTAATCCCAGAACAACTTCGGACATGGCTGAATAAAGTAGGCAGTAATGTAACAGCCCTCAGGTGTACAGCATCTACGGTAGTAGAGTTAAGTTGAAACAGAACTGAAATAATCAAATTTGCTAAATCTTTTGCCAAACAAGTGATGATAAATTCTTAGGATATATGAAAGGAAGACGACGGTGAAAATACGATTTCTTGTAAATACTGGACAAGAGCAAAGCTTAGTTAGAATTGGTAACAATTATAAAAATCTGACGCCAATGCTAAGTGAAATATTTGAAATTGGAGTTTAAGAGAAAGAATTTCCTGATCAGAATATATTCGATCAAAGGTAATAGATAGGAGACATCAGAATAGATTTACAGTTAAAATTGACAAATTAAATCCATTATTCGAATAATACGTTTCAAAATGAAGTTAGGTGGGGATGATTTCTATAGCTCAGAAATCCCATAACTCATTTCGGAGTAACATCTCCTGAATTGTTTCACAGTGCAGCTATCAATATATGCAATGTCTCTATGACAAATGGATTATCAGTTATTTAACCAATATTTAGAAAGAACAAGGACGATATAACAATTAACAATTTAGTTGGCATTTATGTGTAATTATTTAATGCAGTATTTACATTGTGAAGGGCATTAATAGCAGGACACAAAACCCTAACAACAACAAATTTATAGAAATGTAGGAGAAAATGTAATAGCAAAAGCTATCAAGAAGAAATGTCTCGATTAAGTATCGCAAATGGTAGTCAAATACAGAATGTAGAATAAAATAGAACGTGAATCGTGGATAATTAAGAAAATTACAAGATGCATAAACATGTTGTAGGTGGTAGTGACACATTTTTTGTACAATATTACACTGAAAACGCTATAATAATAATTGGGGTAAATACATAAATACTTTAATATTTCATCATTGGGTAATATATTATATTGGATTTATGTTTTACCGACAAAAAATTTTATGTTTTTATGTTATGGATTTTATTGCTATTTCTTATTTCTTTCCGGTAGAAGGTTTTATACAGAGTGTTTCTAAAATAGGCTTCCAAAATTCTGGTGTATATATACCGAACTCATTAAAATAAGCCAAAAAGTCTCTATTAACATGTGCCCTAAAACGGACCCTATAGGCTCGAACAAAACTGTTTTTTTTCTGTTTTTGACAAAACGGTGGAAAATAAATTTAAAAAAATGTAAATTTTTTACGTTAAACAACATGTGCTACTCCGTTTTTCGACAGCCAAATCATAAGCGTCCTATTTAGGTTGTTGAAGGGGATTTTCGGTCCGTATTTTTTTTATTTCAATTAGGGATCAAATTACGGGCCGAAAACCCTTTCACTAACCTAAATAGGACGCTTATGATTCACATGTCAAAAAACGGAGTAGTACATGTTATTTAACTCGCTAAATTATATTGTCGTGTTTCGATGTTTTGTTGTGTGGTTTTAGGCATAATGAGTTTATACTTTAACAAATGGTAGTCACTTCTACAATCATTTAGTATTTAATATTACGTTTCCTTCCCTCCCACTTGCGTCATCCTACTGGGGCCGTATTATTAAGTAAAAATACCAAAATAACCACATTTATTAAACGAACTACTAAATTAGTCAACAAATTAGATGTAAATTATAAACTTGTAGTTGTCTCACAGCACATTTAACTGTCTATATATTTTTCCACTTGATGATGTTCAAAAGTTGGGATAAAAATCTTTTTCCTTGTATCTTCATAAGGACTAATCCATTTTCATTAATTTAAATATTACATATACTTGTTATTTTTTTGAGATTGGCGTCACCCAAAAATTATAGTAGGCGCAATAAAGAATTTTATATTGTATTTCACTTCTCATGAATTTTTAATATACAAACTTAAAAGCAAAATAATAAATAAGGTTACTCACCAATAGTCCCAATCAAAACGATTTGTGTTATTGTATAAACTCCTTCAGGTGGGACATCAGTGTCAGACGAGTTCGTCAAATTCGTCAATGATTCTGTCGAGATATTCATGATCCTGTCACAAGGACCTACTGTATCTTAGGCGCCGCATGATGCTTTGCCGTTCCTGCAATAAAAAATAACACTGAATAGGGGCAATTTGTAGGATTTTCCTTAGAATTTGTTGCAACAAAATATCACACCTGTTCTAAAAATCTGGCTTAACATCCACAAGTCCAAGGAATTAACCCTTCAAATTTACAAATACTCATATTAATTTGTCATTATATTGAACGACATGAATTTGCAAACTCTATGTAAAAATATGTTACTTTATGCTTTGGTCACAGAATAATCATTCTGTGCTTTGATTACCTATAGTTGCTTGTTTCCCTAAGGTTTAGTAAATGTAATCAAAATAATCATATGGATGTTGTATTCAAGGTAACAGTTATGACATGGAACAACTACCGAATCGTAACTTCTGGTTTATCTTTCTTAATAGATCTAGATATCAAACATAACCCACACAACTAATTTAAAAGTCCAGTAAAACAAACATTTTCAAATTTATTCTTGTATAACTCATCGATTTTGCATTGAATAAAGTTTATTTCTTGAACAAGTAAAATTATCGATATAGATAAAGATTGACAAATTGCCAGTAGAAGTATGAGTCATCAAAAGCAATAAATACTTAATATTAAATAAAAGCAGTGCTCAATGGAAAGTATCAAATAAATATACATCATACAGTGAGGACGCGTGGGTTGGAACAAATTCATTTAAAATTCAGGTCTTGCTTTTTTGGAAAAACGCTCGGACACGTCGGGTTTTTTTTAGACTGCGGTTTTTGTGATGATAAACTCATTTATACAGGATGGGCCAGAAAGAAATTGCGACCATCAACTTCATTTTTTCAAATGGAAACATTTGTTTTTTGTTTTATTTTTGAATTTTGCATAGAATTCTAAGCATTTTTCATGTACAATGTCCTATAGCGAAAATTAACAGTTATTAAAAAAACCTGCATTTTAAATTAATTTGTTCCAACTCATGCGTCCTCAATGTATATTCTATAACTATCTGAGAGTCCGAGAGAAGTAAATATAATACAGATACCTACTTAAGGTAATGAATTTCCAAAAATTGTAAATACCCTAAATTCAATATAGAAATTTAATACCAATCTAAATGAGTAACTTACTACATATGGATACCATAATGTTTATATCAAATCAAATAGTTAGGTGCATTGATAGGTAAATATATGGGTCTATGTAATAGAAAAACACAAAATAATATTAAATGTGAAGGAAATTAAGATGATAGTAAATGGCATAGAAGAACACAACAATAAAGAAATTTAATGAAGAGAACCCTAGGGAAAGAGTGCCAACATTTGAATATGGAAAGACGGGAAAATAGGACGACTTATTAAGCACCCTAGATCATTGGTCACTGAAATTCTCTGTGACGTTTCCTTGATATAAATTTATATAGGCCAAGTACTTCAAAATCGGGTAGTTTCATAGAATTCGATTACGAATAGCAATTGATGAGGTGGTTTGAGGAAGTAGGTAACGCTGGCAGTGATGCATAAACTGATTGCGACAAAGATTTTGCTATAACTAATGAAAACAATTCAAATTCAGTGGAAGAAGGGAAAATTTAGAGCAAGAAAAGCAGAAAACTTAGAAAAGCGGAAGCACTGTTCCTTATATCCTCAGTTGAAAAGAAAAACTGCATGTCTGTGTTACAGTTTCAGACGCCAATTGTTTGGAAAGTGCTAAGAAAATGTGCACGATTTGTATAGAAAATGCCTAATGTTTATAGTTTGCACATTCTTACATACGAGTAATAAACTGTAAGAAACCTGTATTTCGTTGTTGCATGTACCTTATTTTATTGAAGCAAACCCATTTTTAAAAACAGATACTTCCCAGAAAGATGCTTTAGTAATGTAACAAAAAATACAACTTTTTTATACGTTATCCTACTTTTTGGCATATGCGTGAATACATATTGACATATTTTTTCGATATAAAATGCAAGGGGGTTGATGAAGTAATCAGTTTAAGAAAGGAGTCTCACAGAGGGGTAGACAGGGTTTATGTCCTGGACGACAGTAGTTAAGGATTAAACTAACTAAGTAATAAAGAAATGTACCATTAAAATGCTATATAGATAATACATACAAAAACATATAAAACAAAAAAATAAACAAAAAACACTAATAGAAAAGATTAAAAATAACTAATCTGTATGTACATCCTAAAAACAATACAAACAGAAACTATGATTGACATAAGAAAACGAAGCAAAACGAAAAAGCAGAGGGGTTAAAACGTGCAAATAGAAGAAGAACTATAAAAGACATGAAAAGTATAACAAGATTTAGAACCAACTAGAAAAATACATAAATTGTAACGGAGAATATGAACCCTGCTCTTGAAGGACAAACAGGAATAAGTTATGAAACAGCATATAATGATTGTCCAAAATTAAAAATTAAATAATTTAAATAATAGTAGATATAACCAATACCTGCACCCGCCCTTATTGGCGATCACCAATGTTTTAGTTATTTCTTATACCCGTAAGGCAATTACTTAGTTATACTCTCCATTTTCGTGGATAAGAGAAAACCTGTTTACTTCCCATTGAAGGTTTAATTCAGATCATTGCCAATTTTTTTATATAGAAAATTATAAATAACTCTTCATTTGAAATTGTTCTAAAATCTTTGAATTTAATTAAATTTTGCACATTTATGATAGAGTTTAGTTTTCGATACTTTATAAAATGTATTTTTAGTTTAGCAAGTAATGAAAAGTCTTCATAATTGAAATATCAAATGTATTTAATAGAATTTAATTGAATAGTGTTTCAAATTTCATTGTCATTTTATTCCATTTATAACTGAACCTCCTGATCTAGACCCTCTAGTGTTTGAAGAATATAAAGTTCCTGTTAACAGTGATACCCAATCACTGTAAATAAGACTATTAAAATGTCAAAATTATCCTTTCCAAGACAATTCTTAACTTCAGAAACATCACAATATTTATTATGTATCTGTGATAGCATAGAAGTTTTCTTCTATGCTATCATCCAAATTTTGAATTTTATGTTTACCTGTCTAAAACACAAAGTTTAGAGTTTGGTATTCTGGTGTGGTTTTTGTTTCGGTGCCATTTTATATATTAAAAAAAACTGTTCCAATTTTTAATTCTTAAACTTTTTTCCTGTCTACTGTTAAATGTTCAGTTTCCTTTTGGTATTACTATAAGTTTCAAACAGTTCAAATTTAACAAACGCTAGTCACTATCATCTATCAAACATCAATATTGTTACGAAATTTACCAAAGCCGACCCTGTTCATTTCAGTACGACACCGATCACCGATTTGGGAAAAAGAATGGTTCTCGGCAGCTGTAGGATTGATGATTGATTTTACGAGAATTTTCTATGCTGGTTTTAAAAAGGAAGCAGCCCACGATCGCGAGTTAGTTATACAGCGACGAGTAGCGTATACTGTAATGTTATTGTGAATCAGCTGTTCTGTATAAATTGATGTAAATAAAAGTTCTAGAAAAGTGAAAGTGAATATTAGTTTTATTATTTTAAATTGAACCCACGGACTATATAACAATATTTTAGAATCTTTTTTATGTGTCAGTTAGAACTTTATCATCCTATGAGTCTAGCTCTCTCACTTCCTTCTATGATGAATCAGAAGAGTGCTAGAACGGTCATTAGGGTGACTTTCTGTTTGGACGTCTGACTTTAATGCCCAAGGAACATCTTATAATAGGCAAAACTGCAAGTAAACAATATATTTCATCTAAACAAATTTGAGGCAGGTGCCTGGTAAAGATTAACCACATTTTTTAACCTAAATGTGATTGTTTGAACTATTAAAAAATCATCTGTTTTTTTCTAGAATTTAGGTTGTCATGCAAAATACTAGACCTCTCTTACAGATGATTGGCGCTTCGTTATATGTGAAATAAACCTTACAACTGCCGATTTGTCTTCCCTCCTAAAAATCAAAACAGTTCGGGCGACTTTGTTTTAATTTTAATACATGCTGTAATTTTATACACTTAACGTTAATAATACATTCCAATTTTACATATTTCGAATAATGTACTATTTTGTACATTATTAATCTTATTCGGTAAATATGTTCATAATGTTACTGGCACTGACAGACGGATCTAGTAACTGGCACTGACGTACGGATCTAGTTACAGACACTCAAGCTTGTAATCTCTATAATGATATAAATTTTATTGAATAAATTCGCCCAATGGTAATTATAATAAAAAGTTCCTTTATATAGTGTTTGTTCTCGGTTTTGATCAATTATAGCTACGCGTTAATGTTCCAATTTATCATGAAGTTATGTTGGCAATATGTGGAGATATTTAAGAGATTTTTTATTTCCTGTGTATTTTCTAACAACAGCAATGTCATAAGTGTTTTTTTTATTTATTTGACAGGTATAGTTCAAAAATAACCTTGGTGTCAAGGTTTCTCATTACCATGTATTGTACAGTTAAAAGTCTCTCTCACAACATCTTAATGTTGAATATTACGTAATTAGTATACACAAGGGTTTTGAATTTTCAACCTTATTTAATTATAAACAATGTATTTCACTTCCCATAAATCTGCTGCATTTCTATGTAATTTAACAATTTGTTTTTAAAAAAATGCTTACCATATTCATTCATACCATTTCTTTGTATACGAGAGCCTAGTAATCGACTATGTATTAATAACTAACAAAATCGTGGGCACAGTGACAAATAATACAAAATTTTTAATAAAATTATTCTCCATTCAAGTTTACACCAAAAAATACTCATAAAATTCCATATTATATATCGTTTTCCAAATATTTAGATTTCAAAATAATGTAATATTAAACAAAAATGTTTATTCAAATTAATTTTTATTAAATTCACAGCACAATGAAATTAAAATTAAATTTCGATCTTAAACCATAATTTCAAGTATATATTTGGCAAGGAGAAAGTAGTTATTTAATACTGTTTGGTACCGTTTTAAAAACGTGCTATATTAAAAAAAGTTTACACAGACATAATTTTTTTGGGATATTTAGTCTTTTGTGTGGGTTTTAAGTAAATTTATACTGTGAATTTCGGCTAAATCAAATGCATTGTTTAACCAGTCTTTGCTAAGTGCGAAGTTTCAAGGCTCTAGCTCATCAAGAAATGATCATAAAATCGATTGCAATCGAACTGAAATAAATAGCAATTGCCAAATTTATTAAAACCTTAGATTTTTGTTAGAATTGCATAGTAACTCTTGTAAAATATGACAGAAACCATTATTTACTTATAGTGAAATCATATCAGCATACGTTAAGTAGTAACGTTATAATCATAATTAAGATATCTGGGAACTTACCCATACTATATCCAGCATATATTTAACCACCATATTTGCCTCAAGATTCGACTCCACTGCACTAATCTGAAACAATAGAAACTATTATTATCAGTGTAAACTGCTTTTGATGTGGAACATATATAGAAACGCCTCGGTAGTAAAATCGGCTGGTTTGCCGTCACTGCAAATGGCATAACGCTCTGATGCCACCGCTCACGACTCTCTTGTATGTATGTGCCCCCGTATACCACTCACTTCGTTACTTCTCTGTATAAGCTAGACATTATAGCAGACTTGCAGCGATCTACCGGTTATAACTTTGGTTCTACCCTTGGTTGACAGTGGTTGTACTTTGACATTAATCTTGTCAACACTGAAGTAGAACCAAAACTCATTCGCTAGAATGCAATTTGGTTCAACCAGAAAAGGACAAAATCATATATTAAATTATTTTGTTTTTGTTTATTTAAAATTTTGTACACATCAATAATTTTCTTATTTATGTGGTTCTTAAGTGATTTTTGCAAATCTGATCAAAATTTATTGTTAAATATATATGTAAACATGTAAAATAGTAAATACCTAACCTCGGACTTCTGGGAAAATCGCGGGACGGCCACACGTGTAAATAGCTAGTTAAGTTTAAAAATTAGATTAAAGAAGTTAGAATTAAAGTTTAACAAGAAATATTATATGAAATTAGTGATTGTTCGTTAAGTGTTTTATTATAAATCCTCGAAAGGTTCCGCACAAGAGTAAAACTGTATAGGATAGACGCTTTTAGAAGTGAGAGACTCTCATGAAGTGAAAATAGTTTATAAGTGAATTAGTAATATATAGAAGTTAGTTAAGAGGAAGAAGGGAAAGAAAGAAGGAATATTTTAGTTAACCTGGAAGTCCAGGAGTGCCTGTCCTGGAAGAATTAGTTTTTCATTGAAATTGCTAACATAGAGGAGGATGGGTTATCCCAGACGCATTTAATTATGCACCTCTTCTAACTCGAGGCTGGCTTAATGCTTATTGGCGAAGGCCACAAACCAACCAACCAACCAACCAATACCTAACCTCAAATGTCATTTTAGAAAGATACAGACAATCAAAAACAACTACGGCTTTGAGTTATTACCGGTTAAAAGTATTTCAAACAATGACGTAGCAAAGTGCTTATTTGTGACGTCATTGGTATTAACCAAAACCGCTAGAATGTGTTGGGTTCAAACCTTTTAGGAACAATTATAACCGGTAGATCGCTGTAAATCGGCTTATCTCTCTTTGTCTATGGTATACTTAACACGTTTACCGCTTGTATAGATGCTTCGTATTTTTTTTCTTTAGAATATTATTGTTGTGCTTAAAAAATTCAAATCAGTGACACAAATAGTTAATCAAAATATGAATGTCAGTAACGATCAAGTAAGTACAGGCTCAAATAAGGGTGCACAACGTTTGCTTCAGGCAACATAATCTACCAAAGGTTAGTAAAGTATCTGTTAATATATCATTTCATTTTCCATTTTATTACTATTTAATTAATACAAAAAATTGTAATTTTTGTATATATGTAAACGTATATATTATGTCCTCTAATTATTATAATTATAATTAAAATAATAAGAAAAATATCGTCATTTCATTAACGAAATTTTACTGTTCTTTTATTGTTATTTTACTCCATAGTTTCTTTATTGGTTTTTATTATATAAGTTCTTATATTAAGTTTTAATTTTTCTATAACATAAATATCAATAATACATGCACACTAATGTGACTATAAATGTTGTTTTGGTAGTGGTACCAGATTCTTCCTTGCCGGTATACAGTACAAAGAAACAGTTTCGTATGATTTGGTGGGGTCACTATAAACAATGGAGGATTGTCAAATAAAGAATTTGCATTCCAACAGTGACTAGCGATAATTCGTACTCTTGACAGTGGAGAAAATCTGATCTATCGCTACCAAAACAAACAAAATAATGGTCAACTCGACAAAGTGCTGCCACATAGAGACATCCAAGAGTTTTTTTTTAATTTGCGCTATAAACTATTAACATAATATCCGTCCAAGTTGTTGGATTTTTCCATAATCTGGTTCGGTGACCCTAAAAGTTCGCAAACAATTGAAATCAACAAGTCTGAAATTATCTGATAAAAACAGAAGCAGTAGTTACTTGGCAAATTCCCCCAGCTCTCATTCTCCTCAAAAGTTAGAAATTTAGGTTGATACCAAACTAAGATTATACAACAAGCTCCCTTCAAACTGGAGAAAAAAAGTTGATGCCCTTTCTAAGTTAATGGCTAACGTAGGTCTCTTCAATAAGGCAGGCTCTTGGCAAATCGTCAACCCCACCATGGTGTCCTTTAGGATTAGACAACGACAACAAGAACATACTCAAGATGTGCGGTTTCAGGCAACGATATATATATGCGATATGAAGACTGAAGTAACGAATACACTCACTAAAGAAGATCAACATTAGGTTTGTTCCTACCCAATACAAAACAGTACATGAGACGATCAATCACCATCATGAGCAATGAAGAAAACTAAATTTTTGATATGACATGGGGTGTGTCTAGAAAAGCCAAATTTGAAATTGTCGACCAAGATTTCCTATGTGGGTTTTCTGTCATCTTTAAAAAATAGGAAAAAAGTGTTTTTTGACAATAACTCTGCTATCTGACGAAAATTGTGATACAATATTTTTCATAGCCTCTTTTATGCTCTACAATTTATGTCTTATACATTTTTCGTCTATCATGCATCGCTATCGATATATCGATCGAAAAAGTCAAAAATTTAGGGCATCGAATTTTTTTTACTATTATCTTTTTTCTGGTAATAAATATGGAAAAATCGAACTACAATCTCGTTTTTATTTATCCATTTTTGACAAAAATTGCAATCACTAACGCTGTGCAAAGAGCGCACCTTTTTCCTAGGTTTTCCGCCTTGACGTTGATGGGATCACTGAAACAGCAGAATTCTTTGATTGCATTTTTGGCGAATGCGCCAGCTTATAACAAACTCGTACCTAGGAACGCCACTTATAAATTCTAAAGACAACTCTTTCAAATTCTTCCAACTTGAAAGCTGTTTAACTTAATACATGATCTTTAGAATTTGTTGTGCTACCTGTATATTTAAAAACAACAAAATTTTTCTTATGTCAACTTAAATGTCATAAATCAAACTTTAAAATTGCAATTTGCATTTTCAATACATATTTTAATTTTAATTTTTTAATAAAAATTTTGAAAGATATTGGTATTTTCCTTCAATATACAGCTTTCCATTTTGGTGTGGTGTTATTTCCCAAGAAAACATAAAAATAATAAATAATTTGCTTGGTTTTATTAATACTTAATTTGGTTCAATGGTTTTTTAATAAAAAATGTAGTCGTTTACACGTACTTGGAGGACGGAACTGTGCAAGTCATAAGAGAATGAACTATCAATTCCGTAAAAAATCGTGAACTGAGAAAACCGTACGAGGACCGTTCATAAACAGTACACATTGCAAACTCTTGTTGGTATGCTTTTGAGAATATTGGTATGCGCTGAATCGTTCATGTACGGTTTTGTATCAAGTTGGTACAAACCTTTAAACTCACAAAATGACTCATCCATTAATCTCGAAAAAATACAAATTTGGACATGTGACTTGTAACGGCTTCTTACAAAAACCAGGTAGTGCCACTATTTTTTATTATATTCTTATAGGAAAAATATACACCTTGATTAAATGTATCTATTTCTCATTAGTTAACAATACAAACGTTAATTTATTAAGAGGGATGTACTTCTTGTATTCATATAAAACATGAAAGAAATTGATTCGCACGGATATTTAGTAATCAGATTGTTAAAAGCTTACGGACTTTTACTGGACTATACTAACTTCTTGAACTCTTAAACTGAGACCGTCGTTTCTCCTCGTTAATACACCGTGGGTTAAACAATAATTCTTAATAACTAAAAATATCAATCACCTCACAGGTTAGCCTATAAATGACAAAACGGAAAATGATCTTACACAGTGGATTTAGCTGACCAGACCTTATAGCAGCTAGCAAACAAACGCATTTTTCCTATAATGTTTAAGCACTTTTTGGGAAATAACATCACAATACTCGAAATTACTGTATATTTCCATATGTTTTGGGGCTCTAAGTCAGACCCAGCTTCCATTGGCAAACAAACTATGAAAAAAGGCACATTTTCAAAATCTAAAATTTCCATTTCTAGTCCCATTGACAACGCGGTCTGACCTAGACCCCGAAATGTTTGGAAATATACAGTAATGTCGAGTATTGTGGTGTTACTTCCCAAAAAGTGTGGAAAGATTAACTAAATATGCCACAACTATCCTTCTGGAAACAGCATAGTTTCCTAGTTCAGTTATTGTTCAGAATCCAAATTAAATGACCACTAATGGTTGTTTTAGGACCTAATAACACTTGTTAATATGAGAAGTAAAAACTGGCACATATTTTGTCTCGCTACGATAACGGAAATCGAACATGTAACAAACAAATACAGTATTTTATAACCAAACTAGCTGCGCATTATTTCCTGTTTTTTTACTGTTCGTGTAGATAGCGGTTGACTTTGGTGTGTTAATCTCTTGTATGAGTTTAATTTTTACTGAGTCAGCACTGATTTGAATACCAGAACTCTCTAGCCTCATTATCATAGGTTTGTACTCCTCTGGTAAGCCAGCCAACATTAAAGGGCCAAGCCACTCATCGTTGACTTCAAAACCAATGTTGCGCAACTTGTGAGCAATATTCATTATTTTACTCACATAGTCTTCAACGCTATTACTTGACTCCAGTGTAGTATTTATCAGATCTTTGAGTAGAGCTATTCTTCTGGTTAAACCGTTGTCATCAAAAGCCCTTTGTAAATTCTCCCATACTTGTTTTGCAGTTTTGAATTCCTGAACATGTACGTAATTCTGTTGGTCCAACAACAATATCAGCTTTGACTTCGCCTTTACGTCTTTATTTGCATCTACAGGCTTATCTTCAGGATGTTCAACACAAGACCATAGATACTCGTGCTCCAAGTATGCTTTCATACTAAATTTCCAGGTTGCAAAATTTTTTCTTCCGATCAATTTCTCTATCTTGAACATATTCTTTTCACTCATCTTGCCAGATTTGACCAAAATATGTAGGTTTCAACTGTGATCGTAAAAAGAAATGTTCAACCTCAAATTCAAAATTGCACCGACAATTTTCTGATTGAAGTTAGTTCCACTGTCTCGATATTTTTAACTGTACCACTTCGGAACCACGCTCTGCTACCATAAAGAAATATAATTCGTGGTTGTGGTAAACAATAAAACGTAATTTTATTGTGTATGAATGTTTTATTCTCTTATTAGAATAATATTTGACATTGACATACAACCCGACAGAACAGTAACGCAACGGGCAAAATAATAAATAAACAACTATCCTAGTTGCGTTCCATATACTAACAATAAATTATGATCTTAACCGGCCTTTATATGCAAGTTTTTCTAGCATTGTGTTAAACACAATATGTAAATATAATTTACTTCTCCACATATTTCAGGTATTCCATATAGCAGGGTGCAACTGTTCATGGTCTACCTTGTATAACAATTTTTTTAACATTTTTTAATCCACCCTGTAAAACTATAATTCTATTAAACCCCGGATCTCAACCACATTATATATACAACTACTTATGGGCCACGCAATATAACATTTTTTGTAACCACTCTGTATAACTAAATTCACCAATCCCCAACGTATTTCACCCAAACCGCCACTGTTATACTGCTCCCAATTAGTCAAGCATTATAAGTTATTTGTCTATGATTTTTTAAACCATTCTATATAACCACAATTATATTCTACAAAATATTTCAGCTACGCTGTATATGCATCTCCTTTGGGGCCACCAAATATAATATTTTTTAAACACTTAACTATAATTCTGATCCCCTCTATATTTCAACTATGTTATCTATGCAACTGCTTATGGATTACGCTAATTATAACCATTTTTGAGATATTTTTTAAATATCCTGGAAAATATAATTTGTCTCCAACTTATAGGTCAACGACCCCTTATATGCATCATTTTCTAACATGTTTTAATCACACTGTATAACAATTTTACTTCGCCCCAGGTTTCAGATATCTGGCCCACCCAGTTTGACATTTTTTGTACCACCTTGTGTAAATAAAAATCCATCAATTCCCCATAAATTTCACCAAAACTGCAACTGCTTATGGAGCACCCTATGTAACAATTTTTAAATATTAAACTACTTAACTCTACTCTTCCCTATATTTCCAATATCCTATCTGTGCAACTAATTATGAGCTACGCTATTACCTCATAATTTTTGAAGCACATTATAAAATATAATTTCTCTCCACACTTCATTTAACCCATCCTCCATTCGCAACTTTTTTTAACCTTGTTTGAATCACACTTTGTAATGATAACTTGACTTTGCCCCATAACTCAGGTACCTTAAAACTTTTTTTACCCACACTGTATAAATATTGTTCTACTCCACACTATAGTTGTACATGCAACTACTTATGGGCCACCCTATATAGCATTTTCCCTACCCTGTATACTTCTAGTTCACTCTATATTTCATCTATCCTTTATATGAAACAGGTTGTAGACCATAACATTTTTATAATATTTTTCAAACCCACCTGTACATATAGCTGTAATTATACTCTGCTACATATTCCAACCATCCTATAATATAGTACTTGTGAACTACTTGTGGTTGTAAAACAATTTTTTTAACTACCCCATAAACTATAATTCCACTCCATCTTATATTTCAACCACCCTGTATAAACAACTGTTTCTAACATTTTTTTAACCCATTTTATAACTATAAAAATAGCTCAAGAAAATTCAAATATCCTAACTGCTTACATAACATATTCTATTTTACCCTTATTTCACCCACATTGCATATGGAACTACTTATGACCCTAACAATAAAACATTTTGTTATTCGCCCTGTATAAATATAATTCAACTTTACCCGTTATTCAACCACCTGGTATATACAACTGTTTATGGTCCACTCCATATATCTTTAATCTTAATACAAATCTACGGAATTTTCCATTCATGAAGATGGATATTTTAGATTATTTTTTCGATAATTTTCAGATTTGAGGAGCGCATTCATTGTAAGCTATTCTAAATAAAAACAACTTATCAAGAATGACTTTTTTATTTTAAAAGTAATAAAGTTTTTATATCCACGTTTCTTATTTCAAACAATAATGTTTTTTTTTCCTTTAAGTCCTTTCAATATACAAGATATCATTTGAAATTTTATTGTAGGTAAGGCATTATTTTCTGTAATAAAGTCTTAATTATAGAAAAGGTGAATATTTTTTTGGTCAGATGGAATGTAATTAGCAGTGTTTTAATGTATATTATTTAGGGTTATAGGTTTTCGTAATCAATTCATCTCGATATCAGTTTCTTGATGATTTTACCCAGCTTCTTCGATTTTTTTTATAATCATACATTGTTACATTTGACAAATTTGATACGACTTTCAGATATTTTACACCACATTCAGATCTTCTTTAACTATTTTTCTTCCAAACACAATGTGTGCTAGAACCTCCCACAATTCTACTAGCATGATAATTTAGATGTTTCATTACTTTGCGTCATTACATCACTGTAAATCTCGAGACCCCCAAATCAAAAGTTGCGTTAAAAAGCAGAACCACGGAAAATAATATAAAACAGATGTGTAATAGGAAGCTACTCTCTGTCCCTGACTTACTTAATATACGTTTTGATAAAATTCTGGAAGAGGACAACCTGGTGTTGATTGCGAATGAAGACAATGACTTGCAGAAATGGATATACTTGCTACAACAGGTAAGCACAGGAGCAAGAGACGACGAATGTTGGGTCATTCTAGGGAATAGACCATCCGAATAATTCAGCGGAAAAGATTGGTACCGTAAGAGGCAATACGCCTAATATCAAGCTGTGACTATAATGAGAGTAAAATTGTGATGTAAATGTATTAATACATAATGAAATAGAACAAAATGAAATTCTCGAATATGTGTCACTAAATGAGTTCAGTAATATGAGCCTATCTCAAATTTATCGTAGGGGTGCTGCTGCGAAAATAAGTAGCAAGCTCACAATAACTGATTATCCTCAAAACTGTTTAACAGGTACTATATTCTCTCCGGTTTTTGCTTGTAGCTTTTCTACTCTCGTGTCCATACTTTGTCGACATCTGTATTATTGTATTGATTATTTTTGGTATTTCTTTATACCTAGATTTTATTATTGAAAATATTAATAATTTAATTTGGATTCTACAAAATCCGGTTTTAGTTTTGATATAAAAAACTAAATCCTTACATTTATAGCCTGGGTCATTACGTATTTATTCAACTGTAGTAAAAAAGAGGTGTCCATAAAATTTCATCTCACTTTAATAGTGCTATAATTTCCGCTATGAACTTATTTTATCTTCCACTTGAATGCTTCGGTATAAGAGTCCAATTAAGTTAACGGTTTTCCAAAATTGACTTCTCTCTAGAATTTCACAGACATTTCAAAGTAATATGTAGCAAGTTGTATGCTTGAGAGTGTGTTCTCTTTTTTTCTTTTTAAATAAAAAATGTTAGCCTGGCGTTCCACGATGTAGAATTTTATTTAGTTTACTGAAATACAAATTTTCAAGGAGCATTGTCACCAGCTAATATCCACTAAACCAACTCAGTAATAACATAAAATAAAAATTAATGACGTGGAGGAAGTAGTAACAGCTTTATTTGCTATTGGAATTTTTTGTATGTTACAAACTGAGTTAGACAAACATAATAAAACTTCAATAATCATCTTTCCTTAGTTTTTGATGCATATGTCATCGAAGTAGACAGTTTAGAAAATTACGTGATAACTTAACATTTTGCTTTTATTTGCAATCGAGTTGATGTAAAGTACCAGTGGAGTTGATTAAAAGTTGTAGATGCACCTTATAAAGGAAAAGGAGCGCGCAAATTTTGGCAAGGAAAAATCAAAAACTCAAAAACCCAAATGTCTCAATTCATCAACCTTGTTTCTTCTGTTTTCTTCATTCTTTGTCTCTCTCTCTCACAACTCTCAGATCTACATCAGTCCGGCAGTTATCTTTATATTATGCACTGTCGCAACAAGACGTGCTCTACTCATGCCACATAGACGGCGTAGTTCCATTCTAGTTTCGCTATTGCTTCGGAAACGACTTTTATTTCTGTTATGTTTTCTATACAGGATTTGTTTCTGTAACCTTGAAGTGTTACGCCCAACATTGCTCTTTGTGGGACTTAGTTTATTCATCTTATGTCAGAAATGGTAGGACGAATTTATTGAATAGGTACTCTATAACCTTAGTTCATTGCTATACTTTTTTTAAAGATCGGCTTAATTACCTAAAGGCAGTCCAAGAAATTCTTCTTCTGTAAGTTTTTGGCTTATTTTATTCTCTTTTACAATCTTTATCATACGTTTTAAATAAATATAATTGTTCACTTCTTCCAGTTCTTTGATTGTAAGTTTTATTTTTGTCCAGGGTTCTACTATAAGTGACTACAGAAGTATAGTCCACTGATCTTCCATTGCCATTCTTATTGAGGGCAAGTCTTTATGCTTGCTGAGAACTCCTAGGTGTAAAACAAATCTCACTTCAATATATTCAGCGATATGTATCTAATGCATAAATAATTGTTCTTTTGTGCGAAGCGCGACTGACGAATGTCTTCCAGACCATCCAGTAAAAGACAAAGGAATCCTCACTATTCTTATGAAAAATGGCATTTGGAATTTTTTCAAAACTTAGCTATTTGATAGTTCAGAACTAGTGAATTAAAAGGTTCGCTTTGAGGCACAGCAAGAAACAGGTTTCCCCTATTGTTTTCTTGAAACGTTGCTACTTGATGG
Organism: Octodonta nipae; assembly: GCA_034190945.1. Lineage (NCBI taxonomy): Eukaryota > Metazoa > Arthropoda > Insecta > Coleoptera > Chrysomelidae > Octodonta > Octodonta nipae. The sequence continues at coordinate 174,141,140 of CM067216.1, forward strand.
TTTGAACTTGCACACTCTGAAAGTTGATTTTTTACCTCATACGAGACATAGCAAGAAAGTGTCTGCCGGATAATTCTTTTAACTTTTGAGATTTGATAGTTTTGTACTCGTGGATCAAAAGTTTTTAGGAGCAAAAGCTCTAAAAAGTTTTGGGCGTACAGCGTCAGCGTTGGTTTTCTTACTCATGAGGACCAGCAAGAAGTGGCTTTCGGATATTTGGTTTCGAAACTCCATTTGATAGTTTTGAGCTCATGGATCAAAAGTCTCCATTGGCAGAAACTCTGAAAGCATTTTATTTTAAATATACAGCCCCTCAAAATTGATTTTGTTACTTTTTATGAGGCAAAGAAAGAATATGGCTTCCGGCTAATTTCTTTGAAACTTTGACATTTTATAGTTCTGAACACGTGTTTAAAATGTTTCCCTGGACACAATTGCTAAATGTTTTTATTGCCGGTATACGGACTCTCAATATTTTTTATAATCCTTATTTGGGCAAGCAAAGCACTATCGTTCTGCTCTCGTGGATCAAATTTCTGCCTTCGCACAGTATTTTGTAGTGGGTGTAATATACACAATCAAATATACAAAAGAAAGTATGTGTTCTAATGTAGCGCAAGGTGTAACAAAATGTACTTGAGAAGGCTGTAGACAGAAAACAAAACTCTCATTATTTGTACTCAAGAAGCCTTTTGATCCAATTTCAAATTTTTCCTATGAGTCATAAAGGGTAAAAAACAACTTTGGGAAGCTGTATAATGAAAACAAAAGCCGAAAACAGGGTTTTTAAATAAAGTTTCGTAAAAATGTCCATAAGAATAATACCAGGTCGTTTTTTTAGATTCAATAAATTGGCACACTAATTTACCATTAAATTAGAATACTTATACAGAAATTAATTTGATAGGAAATATCACAATGACAAATTCATTAATCATCTAATCAATCAAAATTATACCAATTCTACGAGAAAACAAAAAAAAAATGAAAGAGAAATTTAATTAGTAACCACATTAACATCCAATAATTTGCCAGAATCAGTAGGTTACAGAGAATACGTATACAAATAGACGAACAAGACCTACAAAGTTATATTATTATAAGCTCTACTACTCCTCAGCAAACATATCACAAACAAATGCTGACGCTGCCTCGAAATTTTATTGACAAAAACTTGTTTAATTACTGGTTGATGACACTTCACCTCATGCCGAGTCAGAAAGTTAACACTGGGAATCTGAAAACTAGTTCTGGAGTGTTTCCATATGAGCTTGGAAATTCCCGATTTAAAATTGTCTGACTTAATAGCATTCAAAAGTGCATACGCTGTCAATTAAAATAGATTTCTTAATGCTAGCAAATAATTAGCATAATTTACAGATTAGCAACAATATGTCCGATAACCTAAAAGCTTCCCCAGGATTTACATTATATAAAAATAAATAATAAAACTATTAAAAATGCTAATAATATAATTTTGATACCAGAGATAACACAAATTTAATTGTAATTGATTTTAATCATATTTATTTTCCATAAAAGCTTATCATAAGACTTAAGGATTGTTCTCTACCTTATCTCGCCATATTGACAGAAGTCAAAGATATAGCAAAAAAAGTACTATAAAAGCTCTATTGGTTTCTGGTGCACTGACCAAATACTATATATACAGGGAATTGCTTCGTTCCTAAGCATGGTATAAAAAGAAGTTTATACAAAACTTATTCAAGGCGAAGGGGGACAACTTTTGGTACAATTAATTTTGACCTTGGGCTTCATTTTCAAGGTCGTTTGAAGGTCAGGGTGTTTTTTTAATGGGAACCCCTGTTTTTGCCACCGTATTCGGGAAAAGTGGGAAATTTCACGTCTGAAGTGATATGAATAAAAATTTTTCTGACCTTCAAAAGGTTATTACAAGGTCAAAAGCTTAAAACATGAAATGGTTATTTTTCACATTTTTTCGACTAAATAACAATGACACAGACATCTGAGTGATAATTATCGCATCACAGTAACAGAAAAAATATATTTTGAAATAAATTTTCTTGTGTTCTGGATAAATCATCTAAGTAGTTTTTACGTTATGTACTAATTACTACTGATTTCGTTTATTTCGTTTAATGCTTGCGCTAATAAGGTATTTAACATGGTGTAAAAGAAGAAAACAATCTCTGTACACTTGTTCTACCCAAAATATTAGTAAAATATAAAAATGCTTCCATGCTTAGGAACGAAATGTTTGGGGTGCGTATATTAAAATGGCCCACCCGGTATATATATATTAGGTGGTTTCCGGGAATTCATCCGCGTAGTTGATAACTGATCCCTGCCGGGATCGATGGTAAAATGACGACTTCTAGTTACTCGAATGGAAAAAAATGTTTCTAATACATCAATACATCATGTGATATATTAAAAATTTCATATTTTTAAAATAAATTATTTTAAAAATATTAACAAAAATAAGGAGAAACCCCTAATATTAATCTTAGGGGGCAAATTCCAGCATTAAATAAAAAAGATAAAATTAAAAATATTTCTAACTCATCATGTAATACATCAAATCAAAGAGCTCATTATGACGAATACAAATATATTTTTTTCATATTTTTAAAATTAATATTTTAAAATATATTAACAAAAATAAAAAAAATTACCCATTCCCCCTTTATTTACAATTCACAATAATTTTGGGGGCCAAATTATAGAATTGAACGGAAAATAAATAAATATTTTCTTAAGGCATCATGCTGTACATTAAATGAAAGGACTCATTATAGGGAATACAAATATATATTTTTTCATATTATTTAAATTAATTGCTTACAAGATATTAACAAAAAATATAAAAAAATCTCATTTCCCGCTTTATTTCCGAAACTATACTACCTAAATGTTGAAAATAATTAGGGGTACTGCGGCTCACGTGAAATTTAAAAGAACAATTAGTAGAAAACCCCACTATTAATTTTGGTGACAAATTATGGAATTAAATGGAAAATACAAATTAAATATTTAAACGCATTATGTAATGTATCAAATAAATACAATTAATATTCATTTGTTAAAAATATATTAACAAAAATATTACACATCGAGTTAATTCCCACTTTAGAAACTACACTATGAATGACACCTCGAAGAGAGTATACACTCTGTAAACTTTGAAAAATATATTTTATTTGTATTTTTAAATAATTTGTCTAAAAGATTTAATAATTTATTATTTAAAACTTGACCTATTTCCCCCTTTATCTTCCAATCTACAGAGCCTAAAATTCAGACAGTAGATTATAAAAAGCTCCCCTAAAAGTTTATTAGTAAAATAAACAGTAATGTGAATTTTGGGCACCAAATTAGAAAATTCAATACATATTTTTATAAAAATCAAGCGAATTATGTAGCAAATAAAATAAAAAGTCTATGTGTGGAAAATTAAAGCGTATATTTTTTATAAATTTAAATCTCTTCCTTTAGAAGATATTAGTGTAAATATAAGAAAATGCACTCATTCTTTGCTTCTCTGAAACTTCAATATTAGAATCTTGAAGGTGGTACGGAACCCTTAGTATGCGAGTCTAATATAATATATTATCTTTCCTCTTAATCCTCAATTTCACATTAATATAGAGTTTTTTTCCAATACTCAGAATCAAAATTGGCCTTTAAAAACAAACAAGATTCACTATAAATTTTTATGAAACAATCAAATAAATGGACAAGAATTACCAATCATCTTGGTTGTAACAAAATGGTTCAGTAAATTAATAATATATAACATCGTAACTTCAAAGTAAATGTTCAAATTGGTGACCTCCTTTTTGAACGCAAATATGAATTCGTGGGCGAAAAGAATTCTAAACCCTTATTAATTTTTATGTCATTGTTGGTTGTTGAGTATATACTTTTTTTTAACGTATCCCCACAGAAAAAAATCAAGGGGCATTATATCCGGCGATCTCACTGGCCAACGTATTGGACCATCTCTTCCCATGCAGTCATGCATTATTAAATCATGCAGTCACACCACGCGCTCGGTGAGGAAGTGCCAAACGAAACATCTTCTAGGAGTTCAAATAAATGGTCTAATCTAAGAAATTTAAGTACATGTTGGCATTCAAAATACCACCAATGAAAAATGGATCAACAACATGGTTGCCAAATATTCCTGCCCAAACATCTCTCGTGACTCTGTACTTAGAAAAGTGTTTGTTTTGGTCCGAGTAATATAATTAAACTTGTGTTAGTTCACGAATCCGTTGCGATGAAAAGTACCCTCGTCCGTAAATATGATTTCATTCAAAAAATTACAATTCCCACTCAATTGTTGCTGTACCCAGTTGCAAAAATTAATTGTGTTTTAAAAGTCCAACTCTTGAAGCTCTTGGTTTAATTGGGCATGATAAGGATGGAATTTACACTTTGACACATGGAGATTTTCTATTAAGGCAGAGAATGCTGAATTTTTTTCTTATTTTTGAGACTAGCTTCCCTTGGATGACGCTCTCGATCAGGAGATCTTGCTTTGTATATTCGACTTGCCAGCAACGGATGTTTAAAGCATTCTCCAAGAATGAAAACCGTATCGATCATTTCATTTTGACTGAAATTCGCCATTTTTAGTCACCTAACGATGAAAACTAAAAATATCGTAGAGAACAATTATTATTCTCGAAGTGAAAATCAGATGTCAGAACTTTACTGTTTCTTTTCCATGTCCAGTTTTTCAGTGTTGTAAAAAAGGAAAGTATTAGAAATAGATATAGAAAATCAATTATAATGTTGAAAAGGTAATGAAATTTCACATTTGATGGCAAGGGAATTAAACTTCACGGCATTCTAAGATCAAAAATAATTTATGAATAATAAGAAATCACACAAAATGCACGAACCATTTTGATATATTGGAGTCTAAAGAAACTTTTAGAAACAGGTAAGCGCATATCAGATCACCTGAAAAAAATTGGGGTTCTATTTAAAAAAGCAAGTTATCCAACTTATTAAAATTGGAGTGATGATAACTGGTACAATAAATAGAGTTCCTCATTGTCATTCTGGCACTTGGGAGTATGGAGGGTGGTTAATAGTTTCCCCCAATTAAAGCAACATTTTGACAAAATATCGAACAACCCCTAATCGGAGCATATTAGGTAACCAGTATGGTGAATAAAGTCTTAGTAAAATTGTAAAATTGACAGGGGTATTGAAGTTACATTTAAAAAATGTAACTTCAATATGAATAAGTTTGTAATTCTCACTACCCCTAACCCTCCCCTGGCGCCAGACTTTTAAAATATATATCAGTATAGCCAAATCTTCCGTCCACATACTATTGGCCCACCCTGTATATATATATATATATATATATATATATATATATATATATAAATTAAAAATTCTGCGATGTTAATCAATCAACACCCACCATAAAATTTTCGCCCGCGGCCTTACCTAATAAGTACCGATTGTTTAATCATTTATATTTTATTTTTAACTTACAAGTATCATTAGTATCTCCAATAATAGCAATTTTTTCTGTACTTAATATTTAGTTAAAATGATATGGTGATATATATACTATTTTTACACAACACAAATAAAATCCTGGGCGGCGCCCCCTATTAATGTATCATTAATGCATCGAGATCAATTACAGTTACTAGCAAAAATGTTTTAAAATTTTCTGCATCTTTAAAACACCCATATTTACAAAATTAACAAGTTTTTCATCAGAATTTGATAAATATATGACAGGGTAATCTGACATTATCCTCTGCTAGATGTAAAATGTTTGAAACTAAATTAACAAACAAATTTTCTTTCTTATGTTTTTAAAGATATTTTTAGATACCGCTGAAAGCCTTTACTATGACACAAAAATAATAACTGGTGTGGCTTATGCCAATTGATTATAGGTGAAAATCAAACATTATTATTATTATTTTCCTTCAATCTGTGTTGTAATTGTTTTTATACAGTGATATGCACGGTAAAGTTTATATTATTACCCATCACAAACCTGACTCATTATTTATTAACTAATACTTACATATAATTAAATAATTTGTTTGTCTCACTCATCATTTATCACAGTACCTTATGTAAACAACAATAGCGCAACATTTTTATTATTATTTCCTATTAGAAATTGAGAAAAAATATGTGTTAATTATGCACCCTTATGCTAATAAGTCATCAAATTAATTTCCATGTTAATAGCCTAATTCACTTCGTAATTTCAACATTTTAATTACTGAATATAATTGAAGGGACAGATTATAATAATAACATCAAATACTGGTAGTCTCTCCTTCATAAATATATAATATATAAATATTTAAAAGAAAACTCTTTTTTTAAAATAATTTGGTTAATGAGCTCTATTTCATACTTGTCAAAACATTTAGTTAATATAAAATAAAAATAAAAGGGAAATTTTTGGTATTTGCAGTTCTGTCGTATAGAAACTTTACCTCAGAAAAAATTATGTCAACTGCCCAATAATACAACCTTATTTTATATGACCCCATAAAACCAGTTGCCTTAACATAGACACAATACATTTGAAAATTTCGAAAAGAGCTAGTTAACTCAACTGAAAATTGGACGGCCAAAAGTTGAAAGCGATAGGTTTCATTCGCACTGCTCATATAAGATGAAATAAGGATATTCATCCTCCATTGTGTCAAAAGGATCTTTGAACGTTGCATACATGTATTAAATCATGCAATAACTTACGGCATAACTGATGTATTGCTTATTCAATATACACTGCATAACGTCATCAAATAATATTTAACATTATCACGCAAACATTCGGAAATTTTGCAAGATGCAGCTGCTGGCTCCATAGGCGTGGACTGTCCGGGTAGATGCTATAGAAGCGCGAATCTCTACCCCTCCATAACACACCCCGGTATTCAGGCCCGGGCTTAGTGACGAATTAAGCTTCCTGTCAGGAGAATTGTAGAATCCTTGAAAGTATAACAAAACTTCGAAAACCCTTCCTAGTTTTGAAGAAAAATAAATTAGCTAAAGTTTTACTTTGAGTACTGAGTTTCAGCGAAAAATACACCACAAAGTTAAAAAAAATTGTCAAAATGTGTCAATGTATTAGTTATTATATCTTAAATTTGTTTGTCAGTTGAAGGGTGTCCTTCAGCATTTGTAACATTTTTTTTTCTCATTTTTCTGTTTATTGTTTTGTAATTGAAAAAAAAATCGTATCTTAGCCTATTACAACAAATACGATAAAAAATAATAGGTATAGTTATATTGTCGAGATGGTATACATTTTTTTAGTACCTATATGTCGAATATAATAAGAGAATGCATCATTTTAAAGACCGCTTACTGTCAAATTATTTAAAATGTAAATGAAAGAGTTGCAACGTGCTTTAAAATATTAAGTTCTCCATTTTTTGTCAAACATGTTTCATAAAGAAAAAAAACTACCACAATTACATGCACGAGTTTTAGAGCGTACTATACCTCTATTTATATAGAATGAACCAATTGTTTTAAAACCTCTTCGAACTATTTAAAAATTAAATACCAATTTAGATTGGTTTTTATCAAAACTTTATTAAGTATTAATTATCGCCAATGTTAGAATATAAAAGAACAATGACAAAGATATCATCGGAAGAAAGAAAATATAAAATAATGGTAATTTTAATATTTTCCATAGTACATTAGAGCAACCTGTTTATTATTTATCAGCGAATAAAATATAAATTTATATACACAAACAAATTATAATTAAAATATAGGGTTGCCGGAAAACCCGGAATTGTATTTTCATATAATGACTTTTTTATATCCGAAGTTAAGACAATTGGACTTGTTGAAGAGTCAACTGACGGTGTGATTTTCTCAAATTCAGTTTTAAAAACAAAATGGTGGACGTGTCTAAACTTTGGCAAACTTTTGGGTCATTGTGTATAGCTCTAAAAATAAGGTATTGCTAGTTTGAATATTCCTGAGCAAAATGACAGGCCGCACATTCAGTTCCTTCAATAAATAATGGACCAGTGAGAAGTTAAATGTAGGTATGTTTTGACATCCTAACAATTTTCCTTTCTTATTTCTCCTGCTCGTTAGGGCTTTCTCGCTTCAGATTTTTTCTGCAATAGATTAATACTTGAAATTGTTAATGGAAACAAATTGTAGTAATGAAATTTCGAAAATTTGTCCGGATTACTACTTGTCGGTACAAAATTCTTTTTTCCACAAATTTTCTGAGAAAAAGAGATGTCTACAATATGGTCAACCAGCATTTCTGTATATAAATAGTGTTTTATATATTGGGTGCTTGAGACGATTCAATTCTAAATCTAGATTCGTTATCAGTCACTTTGTTTTTTTGCCTGAAGGTTTATTCTTAAATGGTCACTTTCAAATTTTTTTGACAAACAAGGAAATTTGTATCAAACCGAAAATTTAAGAGTAAACCTCCACTTGAACAACACAGTGGTTGATAACAACTCCAGATGATTTGGAGTTGAAACTTCTCCAAATACAGATAAATATCACACAATATACAAAACAGTATTTGTTTAATAAGTGGTGTTAGCTAGTGAAGAATAACATTTTTATTTAAACTTTAATTTTGAGAGGATACAGAGTGAGTGAAACCTTGGTACAATTTCTTGCGAAGCCATCTGAAAAAGTTGTATAGAAAATTTCACCAATACAATCAATTGCCCGAGTGTAATAACGTAAAAGTACGGTAAATAACTTGATATTGTATGGATTTCTCTAACGAATGTGGTTTTAGGTATGTGTTCTCGTGTATACGAATTTAGCAGTTAGCCCTGAAACAAGACCGTGTGTTAATCCGTATATTTTCAAGAAGACCTAAATTACTTGTAACTCTGAATGTAATCAATATAAATTTGAGTCTCAAATGAATCAAAAGACAAAAATCAGTTAAACTTACTCCTGAAGATAAAGCTAGGAGATGATTACGTCGCAGACGCCTTTTAAATAAGTTTAAAAGTGGGAGAGATCCAAAAAATATTGTTTACTAAAGAAACAAATCATTATAAATGCATTAAATATACAAAGAAGGATATATTTTAACCAAAAAAATAAATAAAATGTGTAACACACCAAACCGAATTACAGGAATTTCTAAGGTTGTTTAGATTTTTATTAAGTTTAGAATTCTGAAAATTATTGCTGTACTGTTTTTACATAGTACAGCCAGGAATTTGCAGCAGGTTTTTGCTCATCATATATCCTTCCAAAATTAAAGTTTTGATAAATATTTGTCAGCATTTGCTGGCATCATTTTCGACATTGACAATAATTTTAAATTAATTAAATAGCATCGGTACTTAACGAGCCGAAATTGTTATTACGCTAAATTTGTGTTGGAAAATAAGAGAAATTAGCCGTCAGCGTGTCAAAACATACCTTTAACTTGTCTTAGGTCACTTACTTTTTGAGGGATTCCAATGCGCAACTTCTCGTTTTACTCAGAAATATTTAAGATCCAAGAAACTACCACATTTTTTAAAATTTTGTCAAAATTTAAACCAGTCTGACATTTTCTTTTCACAATTGATTTAAAAAATACCAATGACTCTGAATCAAACAAGTTAAATTTAATTACAATCGGTCCATAAAAAAAGAAGTTATAACATAAAAATAAAATTCCAGATTTCTAGACAAGCCTATAAGTAATATACAGAATAGAATTCAAAACTCTTTTGGCAGACATTGCAGTGCACATGCTATTATTACAATATTTTGTCTAATGATATTTCGAGCATAAAATTAAAGCTGAAGATCTATATCTCGTTCAAAACCTCATACTTAGATGGAATCAATTGTAAGCCATTTAATGGTGACCTGTTCTCATCTGTAATTTGGCCTAAAACATTGACTCTAGAAAATTTTTACTTATTACCAGTATGATCGAACCATATGCTCGCCACTGAATATGATGTCATTCCACTTTGTTATATGCATTAGTTTTCCTAATGAACATAGCAAAAACTTGTTCTACGTTTACTGGAAAACTTTATTTCCAGAAAAATGTATCTGTTTTACTTTCATGTTTGTAGTGCAAGCATAGATTCAGAATCTGCACAACTATTTGTTAACAATATCTTAATTCTTGGGGTCTCATTTTAGAAAAAATTAAAGTCTAGAAATTCTTAAATAGACGACTAAAAACTAAAAATAATGACGACTAGCGCAACTAAAATAAATTTTAAATACGTTTTATGTGTATGTCACAAAAAGATTACATTTTTTAAATAAGTCTTAAATGTTACAAAAAGAACAGATTTCACTCATTTGGCAAAATTATAATAGATGTCAATCTTATAAAATAAAATTACTTAATTCTTGAGTATCCAAGTCCTAAAATCCTATATTGCTATATTGCAGTATCCCAGGCTACCCCTTTTCATTTAATTTTTTCCGGGGTAGTTATTACCTCTAGAGGGTGAAGGGTCATGTGAGTAGTTTTATTTGAAAATTCGTTATTTTGTACGTATGTAGGTACCTAACAACTGGAAATACACCATTATTTTTTTTAGTTATTTTCTTTATAGGTACTTAAAAAGTGATTCTTATGTAACATTATGTTTTATTATGATAATATTTCTTTTATTTTTTATATTATAGCTTCAGATCATGTGTCAGCAGTAGCGATTGCTTCAAAATCATCAGTGTAAGACAAAATTGTGTAAGGCTTAAGAATATACACTTATCAAGTATCACACTGTCGAAAACTGTTCAAAGGTTGAAAGGTAATTTTGTAAGTTTATTCTGTAAGATAATGTAATTCAGTTCAATCGTCCTGAGTTGTAGAAACCATATCGACAGTATGGGATATTGCAGTATTTTTTGAAAAATAAATTTGAGTTACAAATTAATAAAGGATATCTCTAATACATTTAAAAAATTTTTAAAACAGCCTAATTTTATATATCATTAAACAAAATTGATGTTCTAAGAATGTAAATAATATTTTAAGGTTTTAGTATTAATTTTATCCACACCACTGACTATAATATTTGAACAAAAGAACCCTTTGAATATCGTTGGTATTTAAAAAGTGGATTATTTTTAATGGATAAGTATGAATCTTAAGTTATGAGTTTTTAGTTGCCAAATTATACATTCTTTCAACGTTTTCTTTTTTAAAATTTATTTATCTTAAATACAAATAGAGCAAGGATATTGATCCGGATAAACAATAAGCAATTTGATTGGGCTGAGATTAATATTTATTTTCAAAAAAATATATCATTGCAAGAATCAGGGTCTTGTGAAACTTTCAATAGTAGAAATAATTTTGAATGTTCATTAGGGTTTTCTCTCCTCACTTTTTTTTGTAACCGTAAAGATTTGAAAGTTGTAATGAAACAAAGTGTAGTTGGGACAATTTCGAAAAATTGTCAGACTTATTTGTTGCCTGTTACAGAAAGTAAATTTATCCAAATAACTAAATTTAAATAGTGCCTCCGAGAGATCATCCAAAAAATAACACATATCAAAAACATGCAGTCATTGACAACGATTCCATACTTGGAGCTGATAAGTATACACAATATACAATACACACCTTTGCACATAGACAGGACATCTGTGAGGAAATTGCCCCTACTTCACTTTGTTCTATTACTACTTTCAAATAATTCTATGTCACCGAAAAAAGAGTAAGGAGTAAAAATCCCAAGTATATTAATAACATCTAGTGCAAGTGGTTTTTTTCTGTTTTTGTTACTATTGTATAGGAAAATTATATAAGCTATAAATAGCTGACACTTCAATGTTAACTCAACTAACAAAACCCTAGAATGTAGATAACTAAGCATCGCAATAGTTATGATTTCAGTATGCTGAATAAAATTGTTTTTTATGCAGACGATAGTTTTGTTTATTATGATAAAATTATAATGTAGTTAGGTAGGTTATGTAGTAACACTGTTAACAGATGTTCACATATCATTGTTATGTTACTTGTTACGGTTTGTTCTTATGAAGTTTTGTTTCATAGAAATATACTTTAACAATATATTTTTTAATAAATATATTTCTGTGTAACAAAATTTGCATTTCTTGTTATGTGTCTTATTGTAGTAAGTACAGTAAATCCATTTATTTTTATATTGACTTTAATTCGTTTTATGTATTCCACTTAAGAGATTAGCAGTTTTATAAGAATATGAGCCACTCTCCACATTGCTTCATTGTTTAACACATCACATAAGAAACACGCCACATTTGAATAAAAAGCCACAACAGCACACGATGTTTTGGTTTTATTTACAACATGTTTAAGACGCTACAATTTTCATTGAAATAAAAGGTTCGTTCCTTCAACCTAGATAACCGACACACAACGGTCGCGTATCTGCGCACAAGAAAAATAGCGTTCTTCAAAACAATAACCGTTTAGTGAACGGTTCAGTTTTGTGTTCCAAGTGACATGGTGATTGATACTCAACCAGTTAATGTACGGTAATTTCGATCACCGGCTTCAGGGTAGAATCGTTGGTGCAGCCACCGACTGGTACATGCATCGAGTTGCGCAATAAACGGTTCATGTACCGATGCGTTAACCAATTGCCGATCGGTCGACAATCGGTTGAAGGAACGAACCAATATACATAGGTACGAGATCATAATAAAAAAAGTATTTATCTTATTTTAAAAAAAAAATATCTTCTGAACGTTTCAATTGCAGCTCCCACATTTTCAGCCGCGTTCACGTAGGTGATACCTTGGAGAGTCTTGTGAAGTAAAGTCGTCGAGCTATAAACTAAGAGCTAGTGACCCATTTTTCATGAAGTGTTTGATTCACGTAAATATTTTACATAGAGGTATAGATAGGATAGGCGAGTGGTTAATCGGTAGTCTGCCTTACCTCTACAGTAGCTACTGCGTATTCAAGAAATGTATGTATATATAAAGATATGAAGTTGAAAAACTACTAGGAGTATTTATCTGACAAGGGGTATACAAGGGGTTTTTCAAGGAGCTGGTTTTAGGTAATATATTGTCACTTGTCTACGACTTCAGGTTCTACCGTAAGTGGACCCCAACTTAGATTCTACTCTAAAAATAGTAATAGTTTATGCTTTACACCATACCTACATTAAACAATTTTTGTATAAACTTGGAAAAACTAAAATTTCTATGCGGTTATTAGAGATATCTGAAGTAATTATGAGTAGTATTTTTTGAAAGAATCGACAAGAAACAAATGAACTTTAATTTATTAATCATTTATGGAGAATTTGATATTGAGAGAATCTGTGTAACCTCTTCCGCGATATCCGAATAGACTAAAACATACACATGACACCATCACCCAGATCATTCCCAAGGGTAAAATACACAGGAAGTTTGTTAAAAAGCATAGATAATGGATGAATGCACCACAATCACACAACACAAATTGAATTAATTTTCGTTACTAAATCCTAACCGAGACATGATAAATGCTTTCGACATAATTATGATTTAACGTCAAATCCTTAGCAAATATTTTTGTTGACACTTCAGCATTTGTTTTCTGTCCATTTTTTCAAAAAGGGCTAATTATAATTCTGATATCTCTAATAACCACCTGGACTTGTGTTTTTTTCAAGTTTATACAAAATCCATTTAATTTAGGTATGTGTCTATAAGCATAACCCACCCTTCCCCTATTTTATAGTGCAGAATCCACTGGCGTTGAGAAAAAGGGGTAGCGATATGAAAAAAATTAGTTACCAGATTTTCAAGATAGCCGAATTCGGCGCCAATTTCTGACTACGCAGTATAATTTTTTTAACAGTTTCCAAAGATTTAGGACGCTTCAATTTTTATTCAGGCTAATTCTGGAAATTTTTGACTTGGGCCTCTTTTTTCAAAAAAAAAAAAAATTTGTTAACGGCTATCAAAAAAAAAGCTAATGTTAACTGGAGCCTTTCAGACATATGATGTTTTTAATAAAGCCTTGTTAAGTCATTGTTGGCTTTAAAAATGCTTTAAAAACATTACTATTTAAAAAAACAAAGTAACTTTCGGATTAATACTATCAGTAGTTTCCCATACACATATCGATTTAGCTCATCGTGATATACCTTGTACTCTTGTACACCTTTCTTATGTGCGTAGTACCTACTGTCCCCATTTAGGTAAGGCCGACTACCGATTACCAAATCATCAATCCTATTTATACCTCTATATAAAATCAAACACTTCATGAAAAATGGATCACTCACTAGCTCTCCAACTACAACAGGCCGTTGGTATTTAATCCTGTTTCTCGTGTCCTCATTGGGCAATGGTAATCGATCTTCTTTTCTTCTGTTGAAATTGTTTTGATCTTTATAATTTTCTATGCCTTCCTCCAGAAAGAGAGAAAAGAGTGTGTTGGTATTGTATAACGTAATCTGTTGAAAGTAGTGTATATTCTGCGATAACCATTTTTTCTGGTTGAAATAATCGCTCTTTTCTCTTGTATACAGAAATACGATTGCTGACTCTTCACTGGGAGGTACCAATATATACTGCACCGCATAGATAAAATCACCGAGATCTCTAGAAGGAGGCCTATGTGTCGACATTGTAGTATATATAAGAATTCATTTCCCATCAAAAAAGAAAGAAACGGACAATAGGTTTTCTAGATGTCGTAGTTTCAACGAATAACAACGGCAGCCATGGCCACAGCATATATCGGAAAAAAACTTTTACGTACCATTAAAGGTCCTAGTAACAATTCTAAAACTATGGACGAGTGCGCATCCAAAATCAAATCTAAACACGAAGTCATATAAAAGATGAATTAATCTAATGAAATATGATTACTCAGCCCATGTGATAAGTAGGTAGTTAAGTAAGAGATAGCTCAAAATGTGGTAAACTGCACTACGAGTGCGATACCAAAGCACCACGCTAGACACACAGTCCCTGCACACTCCATCTTCACCAACCAATTAGAGCCCGTTGTATTCGCTAAGCCACCAATAAATTGCCCTACGTTCGAGAACAAGGAAGAGGCCACAGAACCACTACAAGACAGACGGATTGTAGTACAAAGGAAAGGAATAGGTGGGGGTATTCGCCGATACAACCGCCCTAATATTTTTTAAACCACCCTGTATTTCTAACATTGTTTCATTCACGCTGTACAACTATAATTTTAATTCGCCGCTATATTTGAAGTATTCCCTAGATGCAACTGCTCATGGTCTACCCTATTTAACAAATTTTTTCACATTGCTTCTAACATTTTATAAAACTATAATATTTAATTATCCTAACTCTTATATATATATATATATATATATATATATATATATATATATATATATATATATATATATATATATTTATATATATATATATATTTATATATATAACAATTTTTTGATTTGTCCTGTATAACTTTAAAATTACTAAACCCTTATTTCAACCACCTTGTATACGACACTATTTATGTTTTTTTAAACTCTTCTATGTAACTGTAATTGTAGTCCACTCTATAATTCAAATATCCTAACTGCTTATGCTTATTCAGCATTTTTTTAACATTTATTGATCCCCTCTGTATAACTATAGTGACACTCCAATTTTATTTGAACCAACTTTTATAGAATACAACATTTTTTGAACTACCCTGTATTACTAGAATTATATCGCAGCTTAGATTTCGACAGCCTATATATGCAACTGCTCATGTACCACCTAGTATTACATTTCATTTTAAGCTCATTCGAACCCACATGTGTAACTGTACAGTATTTTACTTCTCCCTATATTTCAATGGCGCATCTTATTTACAGCTTGAATTTCGAAACTTGCACGCATACACACACACACACCTACAGCCGTATTCTGTATAGAAAACATCGCCGATATAACAATTTTTCTTTTCCATACACTAACTGAATATTTTCTGCCATTTCCCTCTATGGCATTTTAGATAGAGATTTATTTAGAAAATTTCACATTTGCATTGATCATAACCGGTTTTTTTTTCACATATTTTACGAGTTTTCTGAAAAACTGTTGCGTTATATAATATATTTCTGTAGAATGTAATTTAATTACTACACTGGTTTTTCTATTTTTCTGGAAACCCGTAAATCTCACATTGTAAAATTATTTGGTACCTTTCCGTAATATTATTTAATACAATGCAGTATAAGTCATCGTTCATCGGCTTAAACCGTTTTTTTTTAATCATCACTGAGCATACATAAACAAAATGCCGACGAATTGATAACCTCATCCTTTTTGGAAGTCCGTTAAATATAGAGATAAGTTAAGTAAATAAAAATCAAGTAGTACCTATGGACAGTTTGTGGAAAGTACACAGAACACTAGTTGACTAAATATACTTAAACTCTCACGCGGGATTAATTGAGAGAAAGTAGGTATATGGATTTATCAATAACTTTTCCTGTATAAAATGTTCGAATGTACAATTTATGATACTGATCCATGTAAAATAGATTCCTTAGCAGGAATGTTTTTTTCTGAAGCAATTTTTGGTATTTAAGTGTAAATTGTTTATATTTATGATCAGTTTATGTGGGTAGGAGAAATGACTAAGGTCATTTTTTGGGAATTAATGAAAGCCAACTTACATTACGCAATTGTGTGCGAAATACATAATTCCTTTTAAAAAATATTTATGATCGGCAAAAAGTTCAATTTTCGATTCGGACATCTAGGTGTAAAAAGCAAAACTTGAGAAATTAGTTATTGAACGGTGATCAGCAGGTGACCCCCTATACCCTGGTTTCGAGTATTTGCTAGTAGATGGTGGAATAATCACAGGGCGATTATGCTAATTTAAATTTTTACTGCAAGTTTTTTATGAAATATTTAAACATGAAAGTAGTTATTTTTATCAAGTATAATGTGAAATGTAATTACATAAAACTGTCAATCAATTATTGAAAATTGACACTACTGCCCTGCTAGCTTAGAGCATTTACTTTCTAGAGATAGCCTGCAGTGTACAAATGTCGTGGTAAGACTAAGGAGAGAGATGGCAATAGAGAGGGCAAGAGGCTATTTCACTCGCTTGGGAGCTGCTTCCAATAAAGCATGTTGTTCATTGGCTACGTCCACCGACCATCCACCCACTAAGTGAAATAGCCTCTTACTGTCTCTATTGCCCTCTCTTTCTAGCGTTGCCACGATTTTATGCTTGACAGGCTATATCTAGATGGTGAATGATCTAAGGGTGTGACGAAGAAGTAGGATGAAGGGGAAAGTTCAGTTCCATGTATAGAGATCGTAACCGTAAAAGTTTATTCGCGAACATTTTACAGTCAGCGCTATTTACAGATATTAAAATCTTTCTCCTTACTGGTATTTTCTCTTGATGATCATCTTTTCGTGTATATTTTTGAAATATGATCACACTGTGCCTAATTACTAATGGCTCTCCTATGTGAAATGAGTTTAGACCACGTTATAATTTAGTACAGTAAACTTTCTTTCATCTCAAACTCTAGACATAAATTCCTTTACAGTGGATCACATATGCAGCAAGTTATTGCCACAATTGAAGAATCTTAACTAGCTCTTAAAATTTTATGTCAGTATGTAAATATGACTATTTTTCTGATAATAATAATTATTAGTGCATTATTTGTTTCAAAAATCTCTTTAATATCGTATTTGTGTCCACAGAGGTTTTTTGATACTCCTGGATCATGTGGAATTGTGTTCACAACTAGGTTTTCCAATTGTGTGGTATTATGTTGCGGATATACCTATCGGAAAAAAAAATTAAAAAAGCTTGATGATGGTAAACAACGCGGAAATCGGGACACCTAAATAGAAGCGAAATCTACCTTTACTTTGTCATAGGTTAGTAATATTTTCCATTTAAAGCTATACAACGTCACCCAAACCAGTGCTAGCATGTTTTATAGTTTGCCAAAGTCAACATTGACACCATCAATTGTAGACGCGAAATGTAATGGATCAACGTCTATGATTTTCGGGGTAACTAGCCACAGAGGTCTCAAATCTGGAGCCGTTCCATGTCGTTGCTGTTATCCCATCTTACGCAAAAAAGAATGATACCTCGAAGAGATTATTCAATATGTCTGACAGGTAAAGTTAACCTGAATTTTTTTTCTTGACATTCTAACTTAGGACTTACGGGATAACCTTAGAGCATATACCTTCTGGAGCCTGCAATGCACAAAATCGTAGGGCAGAAGAGAGGGCAATAGAGACAGTAACAGGCTATTTCACTTGGTGGGTGGAAGCAGTCAATGAACAACATCCTGATCATATTTCATTAGAAGCAGCTCCCAACTGAGTGAAGTAGCCTCTTGCCCTGCAGAAGATACAAGCTCTAAGGGGATAACAGCGATGAAATGGAACGGCTACAGATTCGGAACCTCTGTGTGCTAGTTTTTCCGAAAATCCTAGATGTCGATCATAACATCTCGCGTAAACAAATTTAATAATATGTATCAAATGCATAAATAATTGTTCGAGAACACAATCTATTGTGGGAAACGCAACTGATGAAGGTTTCCTACCAGAAACCAGGTATTATATATATTGTCTTGCGTAAAAGATTGACACCTCAAATAGAGTAACCAATTGTCCATAAAACAAGTCAAATTTAAATAAAATCGGTCCATAAATAAAAAACTCATAACATGAAAATACAATTCGTTCTGTTTTGATAACCTTATATATGACTTGGAAACGTGGACGCTTAAAATATATATTTCTAATTTTCTACTTTTAGGCTGTGTCCCACGTAAACGCGATTTGTGCGGTGCGGGGCTGTGCCATACATCAATGTGACAATTAAAAACTGCGACTACAGGTGAAAACTAACAAGCTATGCGACAACTTAAAATTGCTGGAATCCTACGAATTTATGAAAAAACGCATTCTCTTTATGTGTTTGTTAATTTTCGTCTGTCACTTTGACGCAAATCGCGTTTACGTAGGACACAATCTAATATAAGTAGGGAATGAGTGTGAATTCAATGTACTTTCCAGGCTGTTTCACCTTGGTCTAATAGAATTTCAGTAGTATGCTCTTAGCAAATAGGACTGTACAATGGAGGAGCGCTGATATTTACGCCAACTGGTGGAAAAGTATTCTGTCTTGATTAGCCAGAGAGAAGTGAATGGGCGGGGACTACAAGCCATGTAGAGGTTTAATTTCTTACTTCTTCTTTCCTACTGAAATTGTCCTGTTGTTTGTACTTTCGATGGCATTCTGCTGGAGACGGAAATGATAGTGTGATATATTGGACAGAACTTCAATGTGTTGATATTGTATAATGTGTTGCGAGTGGTGTCAATCATACCCTCAGCAGCAGCAGAATTTTCGGGTTGCAACAAAGGGCAATTTAGTTTGTGCTCGGCAACACGAACGAAGTATGTGGCAAAGTTGTTCTAAATAGCCTAGGTCGTCATTTAGATGACGTGGTTGGCACCATTTTTGTTTGCTCGATCCACAAAAGAGTTATCATTACAGTCCTCTTTAAACTGAGATGATTAGAATGTTTCTGGAGATAGCAGTCTGTAGGTGTTGGTTTTGGGTATACCTACGCTGTGGCCAAGGGTACCATCATGATTTATCGTATCTAGCACATACAGAATGGCCAGTTGTTCTTTTATTGATTTTTCTATTATAAATTGAATCCGTGTATGGACGGTGTCTATATGTCATGTGAATTCCAATAGCAGATCTTCTCCGTGACTCCAAACTACAAATGTTCCATCTACATAACCGAACCAACACGATTGGTTGAAAGGTGTAAGGTTTAATGTTTTTGCTTCGAAGTTTTACATACAAAAATTGGCAATGCCCGGGCTTAGAGGTCGCCATCGACCTATTAGTAGCATAGACGACCTCCTCAGAAAATTCTGAATATCGAGACAGATCTGAAATATCATTAGAGAAGATCTTATGCAGCTGCTGAATTGTTTTCTTTTCCGGACCATGGTGTAGAGAGAGACTAGATCAAAACTAAATACCACGTCTACAGATTTTCAATGAAATAGCCGAAGAGTTGATACTATTCACAATGGGTCGGAAGACGATGTTTAGTAATTTAGGTATACCATAGAGCCTATAATTTCCTGGATAAATTCCACTTGACCACGGCAAAACAGGCCGCAATTTTTTTTATTCGTTCCACCAATTTTAAAAATTACAGTCCCTGACAACTTAATAGGTGTAATATTAAAGGAATTCGAACTTAAATCCAAATGGAAATGCGAGTCTGCAGATCAAATCATTATGTGTATTTGAGGCAAAATAATAATGTCACATTCCAATTGGTGTTCGGCCTTTCTTTTATGTCGTTAGTAAATCTTGGCTTCGTAACGTTATTAAGATTGGTGAGCTATTCCCAGAGAAATACATGGTTTTCAAGAAAGACCTTATGGAAAATCTCTTTCAGTGAAATTAGCTTAAAATATAGTATGATGTTGTTTATGATGTGTTCTCATGGACACCAAGTTCCAAATTCTTTCGTTCTTACGATATGAGAGGTCAAAGTGTTGTTACTTGACTAACTCTTGATAATATCAATAATAATAATAATAATGTCATTTAGCATAATTAGCAGAACAACGTACAAGCATTAAAGATAAACCATTTGTTACACATGGACGACTTAAAGTTGATGGGAGCTGCGAAACAACAGCTTCATGATGTGCTTAAAATAGTAGAAGGGTTCTCTAGTGACATCCATATGCAATTTGGCCTAGACAAATGGCGAATTATTAATATAGTTAAAGGCAAAATACAGCAGAAGCCCTACGAAATGGGAGATGGCAGCTCAATTGAATCCATGGGGGAAGGTCCTACTTACAAATACCTTAGAATAAAGCAGGCTCAACGAATTGATCACACCGCCATGAAAAAGGACCTAACAACAGAGTTTTATAGAAGGGTAAGACGACTTCTGAAGACCAAACTTAACAATAAAAATCTGTTTCAGGCTATTAACACATACGCGTGTTCAGTGCTTAGTTACTCTTTCGGTATAATTAACTGGTGCAAGACCGACATTTACCGAACAATTACAACGGAAAGTTCGAGCACTACTAACAAAAGTTCAAAATCACCAACCAAAGAGCTGTGTCGAACGTACAACATTGTCCCGGTGTGAAGGAGGAAGAGGATTTGCAGATATAGGAAAGTTACGTGATCAACAAATTTCTAATTTTCGTAATCATTTCCAGAAACTCGCAGAATTTTCGGGTCTACACAGAGTCATATGTCAGGTTGATGACTCAACACCTCTGCGACTGACAGAACAAGTTCAAGTATACCACCAGACAACTGATCAGAAACTGTTCAAATGGAAAGAGAAGCCCCTTCATGGAAGACATATAAATGACGTCAACCAAGATTATGTCGACAGTTCAGCATCGAATCTCTGGTCATATGTTTCCTGAAACGGACGACTTTATATTGGCAATCCAAGATCAAGTAATTCCAACTAAGAACTATCTAAAGTACATCGTCAAAGACCATTCTATCAACAACAACAGATGCAGATATGATTGCCAAACATCTGAATCTATCCAGCATATCACAGGAGGTTGCCAAGCGTTCGCTGCAACTGAATACAAAGAACGACACGATCTGTGCCAAAAATACTGCACCAAGAACTAGCGCTGAAACTTGAGCTGTCAGTCAGTAAGAACACCCTACTAAATATACAAACCAGAATCTAGTTTAGAAAATAACAACTACAAACTGTACTGGGACCGGACGATATTGACCGATCGGACAGATGCTCACAATAGACCAGATATAGTTTTGGTATTATAAAGTCTCTAGAAAAACAAACTTAATTGTCAAAGCAATCACTAACAACAATAATTTAAATATTAAGCAGGCTGAAAAAATAGGCTAATATAGGGATTTAGAATTTCAAATACAGAGACAATGGTGCAAAAAGCTCCTGTTAGGGAAGCCCGGATGGTCCAAAAATTCATGGGAAACTGCAACCGCGACGCCAACCACGGGCCTGATAACCTGGCAAGGGCTCCCACAGAGCTAAACTCTTTTGATCTGTAGTATATCTGGGCTTTAGTGAATTTTCCCCTAAAGGTACCCTATGCTTGCCTTAGAGGGAGTGTGCTGCCATACATTGTATGGTCAAGTCGAATGTCACAACACTGAGTTGAAGTTTTGTAAAAATTATGCAGAATAATAAAACATAAACTAGTTGGATCTACGGTAAGGCATAAAAATCATTTTAGGGTCCATCTGACAGGTTCGCTCTTCGGGACGATAGGCTATTTTTTGACTTGCCATTGATAAATGATAATATGTAACGAGTGTCGATACATTACTCTGGAATTGTGATCAGACTGACATAAGAATTCAACTAAATACTTTTATTAGTATAACTTTGAAAAAAACTGCATTTCTGGAAAATATGTACCATGCTAATAATATACAGTAACCAAAAGATCCAAATACTGAGGTTACCACAAATGCAACAATCTGCCTATTTACGAGTCTTATACCTAACTGCTGTTACACTAATCCGAACGTTTATGATATAATAGTGTAGCAAACATGTGTAACTTTAATAATTATCCTAATAAAATGATTTATATGAATTGTTGTCACTCAGTTCATAATTCAAGGACTGATTTATCGTCGCTACGTTACTTATGTTATTTATCAATCGTATGTTAACCAAGCCAAAAAATAATGTCATATGGTCCCGAATGACGAATCGGTCTGATCGGCCTTAAAAAGGGTTTTATGCACTATCGTAGATCCAACTACTATATGCTTAATTATTCTACATGATTTTACCAAATTTCAATTGATATTCATGGATATATGTTTCTTTTCAATGTTGGAGTAGAATTTATGTATTTTCTAGCGTAATTTAGACAGCTTTGGCCTCACATATCTTAAGAACGAAACAATTTTTCGTGCCCTTGAGAACTTTTGATCTACACATTATAAGCAACATCATCATACTATAGATTCAGCTAATTTGACTGAAATAAGGATTATGGCGGGGTCCTTTAATATTACAGGTTAATCCTGTGTGGATGCTTTTAAATAATAATATTCAGTTCTAGGTATTTAAAGCTGATGTAATCAATAATAATTCTCCTAGGATTGATGTATCATCATGTAATTTGAAATTTTGCGGAAATGTTTTTAATGACAAATAATTAACATTTGGATATATATTTTTTTAAACTAGTCTTAATGATAGTGAAATTATTAGATTAAATCGTACTCTAAAAAACTGTCTTAAAATGATTACATTCAGCTAATTTAGCTCTGTCGGTTTACTCCATTAAGACAATTGACAAAATTGTCGTAACACTTTGATTATTATTCAATGAGATCACATAAAAACATCATTTTCACTAAAGCTTTATTAAAGACTAAAAGATAACCCGAAATTTGCGATTCTGTGCCCACGATTGTATCCGCCAAAGATCGGCGGAATTAATTAGAGTATTATAATTATCTGAAGATAAAATTTAAGATTAACTGGGATCTTCGCGACAAAATAGAACCTATAACTCTGTAAATGACATTTTATTTATATAACTCTTTAACCTCTGTATCTATCGACCAACAAGAATTGGTTGACGATTTCAACATTAATGCAAGCTAATCTACTGGTGAAAGTTAGAGCAGATAATGCTTCCGGAGATTATTTTATTTCATAAAGACAAAAATAGTACTTCCAGGATTCCCCGGCAATAGGTGCTACAATGGAATTTCCCAAAACATCCACAATACTTAGTAAACGTTTTCTTAAAATCCTATATGAATTATAACTTACCTGCTAATTTGGAGCGAAACATACAATTACTGCGAGTGATCTAATGTTATTGCATAATATCAATTTTGATAACAAATCTGAAATATTTTTTTAAATTTAGTCATGAAACTAAAAATAGTCTTCACTTCCAAACAGGAGTCCATCTCTGATTATTAAAAATTGCATCATTATTTAATCTACCAGTAAACAGGCAAATTTTTCTTACTATTTAGAAAGTTAACAGAGGCATTTCTATTTTGAAATCGAGATAAATCTCTAGTCCTTAAATATAGGGACTTATCCAATTTACCGAAGTTATTTGAAATTAGTTTACGTGACCGCATATATCCATGAGTTTCATAATATACTTCAGAAGATCAACACTCACTTCCGGTTAAGAGGCGAACCAGCCGCATGTGTGTGTGAGTTAAGTGTGCAATTTTATCGACTTCTTTGACAACGCTCACCGTTAATCACTAAAGACACTATAAACTGATAGACGCTCATGAAGTGGTATGGAAAGGAATATAATTTAATGGAAAAGGATATCAGTTCAGCTTGCATCTTATATAATAAAGTATATATAGGTATATCACTCCTATATTTAACTATATTCACTGGAGTGTGGTCGTTAAGATCGAAAGTACCAGGACCATTAGCATAGAGTTAAAAAGGCCGTAAGGCTGCTTGTAGAAGAAGAAGGATCAACACGGTTTCATGTTTCCTGGCGATAAACACAGCAATGGCCAGTATGCACAATTTCTTGTAGATGTGTGGAAACATCAGATTCAACCCAATGTAATAGTAATACACAAGAACTTTTCGAAATCGTACAATAAAATTATTCACCTATTTTTAATAAGCTGTCGCGGTTCGGATTTGATAAGAAACAGATCTCAGTTTGTGTCATATAATAAATATAAATTTTTCGATTTCGTTCGAACATCTGGTGTTCTCCATAGGTCAAACCTGCGACCCCTTCAATTTCCAGTTTTTATATGATTTAAATGATGGTTTTTGCGGATTTTATCAAAATACACATATTATAATAGAACAGAACTGAATCGGTAGGATATGCCCAGCGTAAATGGAATGTGCTATAGTTGTTATCACAAAATAGGGAAACAGATCAGATTTCAATACTAAAAATTTAATACATAAACTATTGCACATTCAAATTTATTTGTCTCTTCGTTATAAATAACCATTTTTGCAATCTCTAAGAAATAAACTATGTGACTTTTTCTCTCTCTCAGTTTATTTGATAGTAAAAAAATATTTTCTTAATTTCCGTTTGCTTGCCATACATAAATACAGTGTGCACGTAAAATATGAAACATACCAAATATAATCTATATCCAGATAAAAGAAAAAAAAACCTCGGACACGTCAATCTTAATTTAATTATGCCCAAATTTGGAAATTTCTCATAACATATCTTTCAAATCGGTTACATAACAAGTTTTTCTAGAAAGAAATTGTCTGTTATTCACTTAAATAAAAAAATTATCTCAAAGGTGTAAATGTAGCAAAATAATGCGAAAAATCAATGCAAATTGGCCACCATTTACTAGCTGAGAAAGAGAAATGCGGTTTTCAACTGTGTTTAAATGATTTTGTATTAGTTGTGTTTTCGTTAATTGTCTCTAAAATTCGGTTTAGTATGGCGTCGTTATTTGAAATAGCACCTCTGTAAGGGCTGAGGTCTTTGATGACAAGAGGTGTCCATTTGTCGTTTGAAATTTTAAGTGTGCCTTCTTCATGAAAAAAAAAACTCCTATTGTATTATTAACGGGTGTAAGAGAGTATTGTTGGAGGTTCACGACTGAAAAAGTCTACAGAATCTGAAAAGAAGGGATTCATTCAAAATATGGTTTTAGTCTGTCAAAGTTAATTTTACTGATTTGGTTAGTCTGTAAGTTTATAACTGTGGCAGAGTTTTTTCTTATCGCTGTAATTTCAAAAGGTCCATTGAAGTTGTTTTCGGATTTGCTTTTGATCTAAGACTCTCACGTAGACTTTGTCGCCTACTTTGTATTCTGGTTGGTTAGTCGAAACATATTTGTCAAATCTAACTTTAGATTTTTGTTTTTGTTGGTCGGTTTTTGCGCGGGCAAGTCTATAATAGTAGTTCATTTGTTGTTAAGGTCCCTAACATATTTGGAAATGAGTTTTTCCTGATCGTATATTGTTTCGGGGGGTCTACTAGAGTTCGTAGGGCGTAAAACCAGTAGTATTGTTTTTAGTGTTGTTGTAACAGATAACTGCGTAAGGGAGGACGTTGAATGGATGTTCTTCCGAATGTTCAGCTGTATTTGCCCTTATCATTTCCGCTAAAGTCGTGTGAAACGTTTTGATAGAATCATTTGATTCGGGCTGGTGGACACTTGAAAAGGATAGTTTGATGTCATATAGTTCGCACAGGTCCCTTACGAGAGTGTTATCAAATTCACGTCTATAATCACAATGGATGCGAAAAGGAGTACCGTAATGTTGGAGGAATATTAGGAGGGTGTTTCCTACAGTTTTAGCTGTTTTGTCACCAATTGGGTAGGCCTGAGTAAATTTGGTGAGTTCATTCCAAGTGTGTCAGTTTCTAGTTGGATATTCGAAAATATCAATGTTGATACGTTCGAAGGGCGTTTTTGGTGTTTCAGTTATGACAAAAGGAGCACTTAAGTTTTTTCTACAGTTTTTTGAAAAAAAAATCTTTCTTTCATGTTTTGTTAAACAGCGATGTTTTGCTCGTTTTACTTTTTCCCGAACCAGCAATAAACAATGTTGATTTTGCGTTCTTGTTATTGTAATTTTGATTAAATTAAGAAGTAAAGAATGGTGCGTTTAAATGAAACCCATCGTATTAAAGTTTTAATTTTGAGCGGTTATGGAGATAAGACTCGCACATAAGTTTGTGAATTATATAAAAATAAGTACCCTGATCGACCTATTACAAGATCAACCACTAGTAACGTACAGGACAAATTTAGGTACTTGGGTCATGTAAGAGATCAGTCTAAATCAGGTCGTCCAGAGTTATCTGAAGAAAAAAAACTGGATGGTTTATTAACAGTTGAAGAAAATCCTTTCTTATCAAGTCGACAGATCGCAAAGCAACAAGGAGTAAGTCAGTCTTCGGTGGTAATACAAAGTTCGTTTCGTACAAGAACTTAATGAAGATCATTTTGACCGAAGAGTTGAATTATGTGAAACAATGATGAGGCGATGCCATAACGATCTCCAATTTTCCAGTCGTATAATTTTCTCAGACGAAGCAAATTTTTGTTCAACTGGTTCTGTCAATAGGCACAACTGTAGATATTGGGAACTTGAAAACCCACACTGAATGATGGAAGCACATACACAACGTCCACAAAAGGTCAACGTATGGGCAGGGATTGTCGGGACTGCAGTCATAGGTCCGTTTTATATTGAGGGCGCACTAAATAGTAGGAATTATTTGGGACTACTACAGCAAAACGTAATACCGACAACTACAGGAGTCTTTTCAAATGCAGAGCATCCAGGCATGCCTGATGATGTCCTATGGTTTCAGCAGGACGGTGCACCGCCATGTTATTCACAATTTGCCCGAAATTACTTAGATACCATTTTCACAAACAAATGGATTGGTAGGAGAAGGACGATTGAATGGCCTGCTAGATCGCTTGACCTAACTCAGCTCGATTTCTTTTTGTGGGGCTATTTGAAATCACAAGTTTACTACCTAACCAAACAAATCCTACGAAAATTTAAACATAAGAATAAAAGAAGGAATCATACAACTCAAGTGTTAACCAATATAAAAAATGAATTTGAAAATCGCATAGCTCATTGTTTTGATTTTTTCTTATATTCATACCTTTCAGTAGATTCTTTTTGTTTAAGTGAATAAAAGAGACTTGTTTTCTAAAAAAACATGTTATGTAACCAATGTGAAATGTAAACGTCCTTGCCCTTAAAAAAGTCTTAAAAAACCTATTTATGTCCAAATTTGCGCATTGTTAAATTGAGATTGAAGTGTCTTCTTTTTTTCTGGATAGATTTTATTTTGTATGTTCCATACTTTACGTATAAACTGTATATTACCATAGACTGACCAAGCAAGGAATTTTTAGTGGCGACAAGATGATTGGCATTGTTAATGTTTCTCTTTCTATAATAATAATATAGTCGAGTATTGCATAAACGATATTCCCCAACAGAAAAAAAATTACATTACTCACATCTTTGGAATTAACGATGGTGTTGTCACTTGGCTATATCAACAACTCACTATATGGTAATGTATAAGTCTACCGCTGTTTTCCAATTACCAAAGCACAAAGTGACTTTGTGCCGCACGTAGCCGCAATTTTCGGGCGTTAATTGGAACATACTTCATTTCATTTTTTATGATAAACTTTAATGTTATCATGGTAAACTTCATAAAACATACGAAGAAACTGTTATTTATTATGCCTATTTTTGCGAGCCAGTGTTGCAATTGGAACAATTAGTGGTGAGCATTGTCCCGCACTGTGGGCAATTGTGCGGTAATTGGAAAACAGCGTATGACTTTTTACACAGAAGATACACAGGTTTTCCTTGTACATCTCTGTGCGTACCTTAGAACAAAAAAATATACTATTTTCAAAGATCCGCACAGGCTATGCTAGAATGCAAATGGAACGGTCAAGTCTCGCGCACTGTGTCAACAGTGCTCCTGTGTATCTAACTGGAAAGCCACCTATATTTTCTTGCTCTTGCTTGTCAAGGTAGGTTAGTAACTTATACCTGCCAGTTCTTACATGTCTCTTAAAGAGCAAATTTCTACCTAGAAATTCGACAACGAACAGGAGTGTCAAACGGAATAGAAAAGATAACATCCATCAAATGGCACTGGGCAGGGCATGTCGTCATAATGACGGACACCAGGTAGATAAGCCATATGTATACATAGTGGAGGTCGAGATAAGAAGCTTACCGAAATCGAGATCGTGCACCAACACGATGGACAGACGATTTAAAACGCTGCACAGGAATTGCATGCAAGCAGCACACTACGGAAACACATGGAGACAGATGTCTAGCAGTGGACACAAGATGATTGATGATGATATTGGAACAACAAACCGCAATATTAACACTCAATAACAACTGTGGAAGAGGAGAGACGGAAAAATCTACAGTAACAGCTCAGGCCCTTATAAAACATCACAGAAGATACATAGGTTCTAGTCAGAACATCAGTTTACTGTCCCCGTTTGTATTGATAAGGTGTTTTAACAGAATAAGTGAAGAATTCAATCTAAGTTTGAAATTTGTGCTCCGGCCTTGAGCAACATCAAGATCATTTGAAAAATGAGCAAAATCGTGATTGATACCGAATCTTCACAATATCTGGTAGCCATTGTATAAAACAAATAAACAGGGAGATCAGTCAGACCATTACCAAATTGCATTTGAAAATGTCCACCGCAGGAATAGATGAAACGTTAGAAGAAGGTAATTCTAAAAGACTATGGAAGATAAACCCGGATAGCATAGTTTGTGAACATTTTGTGGATTCAGATTAAGTAGAAATAAATTCTAGTGATGATCGTCCAGCCCCATCTACACATCCTTGTCCTACATAGCATAAAATATTTAAAAAATTATTTCACTGAGATATTTCTACTGAAATATTTCATGAAATATTACAGAAACATATCGTGAAATATTATAAAAATATTTCATGAAATATTTCAAGAGATTTTTAGTTGTGAATATAGGAATATTTTGGAAAAAGATATTTCAGCCATGAAAGATTTTAGAACTATTTTAAAATATTTAATCTAATATTTTTGAAATATTCCTTACTCTTTCACCATTTTTAAATCATGAAATATTAAATATTTCTTGGACTATTGCAAAAAAATATTGTAAAAATACAAACATTTCAGAAATATTTTATAATACATCAAAACTAAAGGCATGGTATAAAAATAGTTTTAAATATTTTACTAAAATACATTTATATTATGTATATATCTGCAACAATTGTTATTTTGAAATATATTATCAGAAATTACAGAAATATTTCATCAATTATTTCAAATGAGATTTTGTGGTGAACATAGTAGTATATATATATATATATATATATATATATATATATATATATATATATATATATATATATATATATATATATATATAATTAGGTGGTTTCCAGGAATTCATCCGCGTAGTTGATAACTGATCCCTGCCGGGATCGATGGTAAAATGACGACGTTTCGGCAGAGTCACATCTGCCCTCTTCAGGTCGGTTCGCATAATTCTCGAAGCCTTCTGCTTTCGCTTCTAGTTACTCGAATACTAAGATTTTCTGAAGCGAGGGCGCTGTTATACAGTCGCGGCTCGGCGCCTATCGGTTGACACCGTGAACGGCTGCGTGTGATTGGCCCTTGGCGCTCAGTGGGCACGGCTCCATCCTGCTGATTTGTTATTTCCGGTTGAGTTGTTATTGGACGGGTCCGGGCCGGTACGGTGTTTAATAGGATTTTCCAACAATTCGATAAGTTCTGAATTTCATTGCGTGCGTTTAGACTGTGAGGTCTCTTCGCTATTTCAATTGCCTTTCTTACGAGTCTTGATTTCGGGTGTTCTATATTTGCCAGTACTCTGGTGTTCTCAAAGTTTATTCGGTGTGACATCGTGGTGGCGTGTTCCGCAATTGATGTTGTTTTTTCCTGCTTTCTTACAGCGTTCTGGTATTCATCACGTCTAGCTTGAATTCTTCTATTAGTTTGCCCCACATAGGTTTTTTGACAGTCTGCACATGGAATCTCGTACACTCCCTGTTGTTCTAAAGGGATCCTCGTCTTCGGAGTCCTCAACACCGTGCTTATTTTTCTGTCTGTATTGAAAATAGTATCGATATTGTGTCTCCGTAGAATTCTTGCAATACTGTCCGTGGTCCCCTTGACATACGGTAAATAAGCCTTGGTTATTGGTGTCTCATGCTCCTCGGCTGTTTGTCTCGGTTTTGATTTTAGGGCTCTTTGTATATTTCGGTGTGTAAATCCGTTTTGTCTCAGAGCCGTTTTTAAACTGTCCATTTCCTGTTTGATGTTATCCTGGTCAGCTAGCCTTTGTGATCTGGTTACTAAAGTCTTGACGACGGCTTGTAGTTGGGCTGGGGGGTGATGAGAATTAGCATGAACGTATCTGTTGGTGTGAGTTGCTTTCCTATATACTGTATGGCCAAGGGTTCCATCTTGCTTCCTATTTATGGATGGAACACCAACACATACCTTCATGCTAATTGTCATCACCACCCAGCCCAACTACAAGCCGTCGTCAAGACTTTAGTAACCAGATCACAAAGGCTAGCTGACCAGGATAACATCAAACAGGAAATGGACAGTTTAAAAACGGCTCTGAGACAAAACGGATTTAAAAAAACCGAAATATACAAAGAGCCCTAAAATCAAAACCGAGACAAACAGACGAGGAGCATGAGACACCAATAACCAAGGCTTATTTACCGTATGTCAAGGGGACCACGGACAGTATTGCAAGAATTCTACGGAGACACAATATCGATACTATTTTCAATACAGACAGAAAAATAAGCACGGTGTTGAGGACTCCGAAGACGAGGATCCCTTTAGAACAACAGGGAGATTCCATGTGCAGACTGTCAAAAAACCGATGTGGGGCAAACTAATAGAAGAATTCAAGCTAGACGTGATGACTTTGAGAACACCAGAGTACTAGCAAATATAGAACACCCGAAATCAAGACTGGTAAGAGAGGCAATTGAAATAGCGAAGAGACCTCACAGTCTAAACGCACGCAATGAAATTCAGAACTTATCGAATTGTTGGAAAATCCTATTGAACATTGTACCGGCCCGGACCCGTCCAATAACAACTTAACCGGAAATAACAAATCAGCAGGATGGAACCGTGCGCACTGAACGCCAAGGGCCAATCACACGCAGCCGTTCACGGTGTCAACCGATAGGCGCCGAGCCGCGACTATCTAATAGCGCGCTCGCTTCAGAAATTATGCGAACCGACCTGAAGAGGGCAGATGTGACTCTGCCGAAACTTTGTCATTTTACCATCCATCCCGGCAGGGATCAGTTATCAACTACGCGGATGAATTCCCGGAAACCACCTAAAACATTTAGTGCCCGCGAAAACTTAAAAACAAATATATATATATATATATATATATATATATATATATATATATATATATATATATATATATATATTATATTTATGTTTTATTATATTTATATATATATATATATATATATATATATATATATATATTTCACAGATATTTCAAGTAAACATTTTGTAATATGCAAAATATTGCAAAAATATTTCAGAAATATTACATGTTGTATGTGGTGTAATGGACGGAACACAATACAACAAAACAAACGAACCCAAACTCGATTATCGCAGTTCCATCATGGAGTTCCAGTAACAATCATGGGGTTCCATATACAGTCTCTCGTCTTTATGTGATATGTCATCATATACTATGGAAAGTACTCATAATAACAAAACATTACAAGTTAAATAAAAAAGGGTAACAAAAATAAGTCGCAGTACATTAAAGGATTACGTAATCAATATCTCCAAATTGTTATGAATAAATGTACAATTTGTACAATATTATGTATGCACTATTGAGACAAATTTCTCTGGTGAGCGCAATATATATGTAAAGTGGTGTTGCAAAATATGCTTTAATTAATTGAATGCTTTGACATTTCATTATTTTAATGACTATTGGATTCAATTTTCCACATATATTATTTTTTATTACTCATTTTTAACAGGTATTTTTCTCTTACAATTTATATTAATGAGTGACATACCCATTCTTCAATTTTAATTTTTTTTGAATTTTTAATAAATAATATTAATATGAGTGCTAATACAATAAGGGACATGTAAACTAAAACCTAAAATATGCACGCACAGTCTGCAGAGACTATTGTGCATTAAAATGTCTCAGGCACAAGATGAAATGAAGTCTGAAGAATCGGGTTAAGGTTCTTACTCTAAATTCACCTCATATTCATGTAACAATTATTTGACCTAAGTATGGGATTGCTGAAAGAAAGTGTATGTGTATATATTTTTTTACATTTACAATTTTATATTTACATTGTATCACATTCATTTTGTCAATAAAAAAATTTAAAAAAAATAAAAAGTGAAAATCAAGTCCTTGAGTTCACTAATTTTTCCAAAAATCATGGCATAAAATTATCTATTAACCTTTATTACGCAACTAATGAAACGAAGTTTTAAATAAAAAAAATATTTTGAATATATTTTTTTCGTAAATCAAAGATTAAAGTTAGTATACCCAATAAAATCTACTTTAAAAAATTGTTTAGTTCAAAAAAAAAATTTGTTTGATGTAGATATTCAAAATCGTATTCTTGATTTCTTTGATTTGTTAATCAATCGAGTTAATATGAGAATATATCTACACATTTTTTAATTTTATACAATTGTAATTTAATAGATATTTTTAAATCGTTGAATTCATTTAGTGAACAAAATCAAGATGTAGCAAAACTTAATATTTATTTATTGATAATAAGTTTATTATTCATATGTGAAAATGAAAAAGATCTGAGATTAATAAAGATTAGGTAGCTGGTAGAAAGACTTCCGGAGACATGTTTTGAACTTGATAATAAATTTCATTTGTCGTTTATTATTTATTATAATAACGTCATGAACAATTGCTATGTAGTTTAGACCCTGTTCACATGCTCATTGAAATAAATTTTTGTGTAGCGTCTTTCATTCGCTTATGATTTGCATAACAATCAAAAGATCAAAAAGCCTCTTAAGGGCTACCACGACTCATTTTTACTGATTTAATGAGCAATTAATGAGGGTTCAGTTTATGCTGGGCTATAAAGGATATTATAAATAAACAACAAATACAACGAAATATATTTATTTATAAATATACTTGTACATAGGGTATACTTATTTTTCAGTAATATCTAAAAAATAATAACAAATATAAATTAATGTAGAGTATATATCATATAATTATAACATAATGTATGAATTCTTCCAAATCAACATGGATATTGAGTTAATATTGGTCCTTTAAATAAATTGTACTTCAGGAAACAGTAATAATTTTAATATAGTTTACGAGATTATCAATAACATTTCGCCTAACATCAAGACATATCTATTTAAACATATATATTATATATTCGATTATATGAAGAAACATTTTTTCTACAGAGAATCAACAAAAGTGAAACTTCTAGGTGTAGATCATATAAAATTCTTTTCTAATTAATAACAGCATATGATAAAAATATTCGTTACAATTAGCACATACAGTATGTGATTATCCATAGAAACTTGAGCTTAAACATTTTGATTTAAATAAATATATACAGCTGCTATAGAACCCATTCATTTAAAACTATTTCATTTTACTAAATTACTAATTTCGAAAAAAACTTTGGTGCATTTCCGTATTGTATTGGGATGGTTAAAAAATGTAATGAAAAAACCATCCCGTTGGTGTACAAATCAGAAATGAACGCACGTTCGAAGTAAATTTCTTATTGCTACACAATTTAACAAAACGTCTCTAAAAAGTTAATACAAACGGTGAAAATATTAACTTTACAGAGACTACTGTAATAAACGCTAAGGAATGTACATAGTACTCAATAATACTTCGTATAGAAATGTGGACTTCCATAATGGCCATCGACATTATATATTCGTTTAAATTCACTACATAATTACAAACCTAAGTGTATTTATTTAACTAA
Source organism: Octodonta nipae (assembly GCA_034190945.1). Lineage (NCBI taxonomy): Eukaryota > Metazoa > Arthropoda > Insecta > Coleoptera > Chrysomelidae > Octodonta > Octodonta nipae. Next base: position 174,175,733 of record CM067216.1, read on the forward strand.
TACAGTTAGTTATTTAAATAAAACTATAAAAGGTTACAAGATTCACAAAATTCCTACTTCTAACGATATTTTGGCATATTTATCATTGTAGCAGTCATTTCACAAATAAAATGATTTCAACAGATATGCGCCCTTATTAACTGGTACAGGTTTTTGGCACCTTTGACATTTTGTTCTATAAATAATGTGGACAGGTATTAAAATTTACTATTTTGCTACACTCAGGTATCTTTACTAATTTTAGATCGCACTTTAAACGAATGTTATGAAAGACGTGTCCCAACACCTTATCCAAAAAACTAGAAGATCAAATGAAGTAGTTTCTTCTCCGTGTTAGACTTTTTCTACGACTAGTGAACTCGTATTAACATATAACCTAAATCTGAGTTACTTAATAAAGCATGTCTGTTGAAAGCTCCTGTTTTAACCCTTAATCATGCATATTTAATTACGATAACCTAAATTTTAAAACCTTTCAGGTTCTGGTAGTGTGTTCATGTCCGAGACTTTGGCGCTTAATTGCGCCTTTTCCTACAATCTTTCAGTCACTAGAACTTTCGTGTCGGCGCTAAGTGTTGGACTACGCACTGCAAAAGATACTAGAATACCTAGTGCAACCAACGCCATACCCAAGGCATTCACTACAAGGGCTTCTTCTGGCCAAGATGAATATGTTTCCCTGAAATGGTGGTTAGTAGATTAATATGTACAGATTAGTTAGAAAGTTAAGACTTAATCCACCTTAAAAGCGACTAATTGTGGAATAAAAGCTATGTATTAATAGAATATTTGATAAAACAGTTTTGCTGCAATCATAAACACAAATCATAAGCTAATAAAATAAACCCTTTAACTTTAAGTTAAGTTTTTTTTTCTATTTTATTATTGAATTTGTGAGAACTTTACAGTAACAATGATTCACGTCCACTCGCCCAGAAAACTTGTGTAAATGCGCCACTGATAAATTTTATTAAATAAAAAGAGACTTGATTATTTTTATAGCTTCTCATTAAACGAACCAGTAATTAAAAATATGAAATTGAGATAATATTTATTATAATTTATCATCATAAATTTCTTAAATTGTCCTTTATTTATGACCGTAGTATAAAAATTCTAAAAAGGGTGCATGGTCTGCTATTCCTGAAGATATCTAAAATTATTAAATAGTTTTGACAAACAGTTGTGTCATTTTATAAATAATATAAATTATATATCAGTGGCTTGATCATGCAACCATTTATACCAGAAATGTTATGTAATCGTGGTTGCATAGCTAGTAGGTTATTGGCCTAGTTTTCAGAATGGGCCGTAATCCTTAAAGAAATGATGATACAATATAATGTAATTAAAACATTTGGTTCAGTAAAAAGTGCAAAGTTATGCCCGTCGAGTAACAAAGAAGTAACTAAATTTTTAATAAGTCAACAGTTCGTAAACTTAATTGTAACTTTTATCCCACAATATTGTAGTATACAGAATATTAGTATAAATATATTGTAAAAAGTATATTTATTGACGTATCTACTCCATTTGACTAAAATATAACAAATGCAGATGTTAAAATAATAAATGGCATGCAGTATTCCAACCTTTCTAAGAAAATATGATGTCGAATAAATGCTATATATACATAATTAAGAATACTAAACACCGTTCTTGCAGCAGGTAGATATTAGCATCCTCAAACTGAAATTGTATTTTTAGTCCATAATATATTTATATTATACAGATTTAGTATAGATACACTGCAACGAAGCATAATACCGCGAAATGTGGCAAATTTAAGGTCATCTTTATATAGTGAAGAAATTAGTTGAACATGCAAAAGGTGCAAGTGCCAAAAAAGGTAGTAATCAAATGGCATGCAATATTCATAACAAATATGTCACTTTAATGCGAAATAAAATTGTGAAGGCATTAATAGAGAGGAAATAAAAATTATAATGATCACATTTCACAAATTGTATGCTGTCATAGCTCCTTAAACTAATGGTAGATATTTCGGCAGTCCACTGTCTATGAAAAACTTTGTAAAAAAGTACAACAATCATAATTCAAATATTGTACAAAATATTGCGGATACTGAAATTGTTTTTATTTGTTAATATTTTCAAGTTATTTAAATAGGACTAGAACAAATTCGTAGTATTCCAAACAAATTTTCACTTATTCTACATTACACAGAAGTATGAAAATATACATAAAGATGCGATATGTAAATAATGTTTCACCTCTTTATAGAATGTTATTAAAATTAAATATCTCCTGTACGTATGAGTATTCCAGCATGTGGCCTGAACCGGTATTCATTTCTTTGTAGAAAATAGCCCATCAGAATGACCAAGGCTATCAGTGATATTCCTATAGTGTTAACAATGACAGCTTCTTCGTTAAGGGTGGAATAACGAGCTCTGGATTATGCAAAAATAAATATTCAATACAATTTAAAAATAAAAAATAAATATATTATTATATAAAATGAAGTTGAAAAAGAATGAAAATACATGGTAAGAATAACAAATTTCGAAATAAGACACCATGAAATATGTAATACAGTTCAAGCATTTTGAAAGCTTCCGGAAAACTACTAACAGATGGACATAGATAAGTCCTGTAGACCTCAAGTACTTAATTTTTCGTTTATTAACAATATCAATTGAAGCATACAATTATTCTTTTCATTTTGTTCCCAATCCCGAACATGCCATTACTTATGATTGCACACATAACCAAAATGATTAATTAAAAATTAGTGACAGTTGAAAAATGTTCCGTTAGGGGACGTCGTTTAACAGATGGCAACAACTGAATCGTAAATACCCGAAATATAAAAGCATCCCCCGTATTAAACAATTAAACTGAAAATGATGGACAAATACTGATCTAACGATGAAGAATGAGAAAATGATCAAAAACACTGTCTCAAAGAATGGAGTGCTAAAATGCAAAATTCTTAATGCTAGATTTATTTTTTTAATAAAAACTATAAGGGATCTACCGAAAGATTTGCTAGCTCTTAATTATGGACACCTATTGATTAAAGCCATTACCACTCATTAGTTATGGGTTAGTAAATGATATTTTCTTTTCGATTAGATTTTCTAAGTGATGAGACACTTTTCACGTTGGTTCTGATTTATTAACGTCTGTTTTGTCTGAAATGTATGGGTATGTATGGGCCGACTTCAGAATGAGATAAAATATTAAATATTTTTGTTGAAATGCATAATTTGGCGACAACAGAAACATTAACATTATCTATACAATGAATCTCAACTCAGTCTGGTGGATTGTGGTGAAAAACAAACGATGCAAAAAGCGACGAGTTATCAGTCAATCAGAACGCACTATCCAAGCCACGCCGAGGGTATAAATATATGGGGAATCGATTGGGAGAAGTAAGTCACTAACCAGCTTGCGCAGCGATTACTTACACTGCTGCCACACTGTCGCCTTTGAAAATGTCTATCGTAGTTGTAGACGAAACGTTGGATAGAAGATAATTCAATCGACCACGGCTCAATAGCCCGGAAAAAATCTCAGTTAGACTCCGGCCGTGAAAGCATTCACTCTATTATACAAACAATTTTTTTAAAAGAGAATAAACCTCTAGTTAGTTGACGTATGTGGACACATATATATTAAATCACATCTAACGAAGAATCAACTATATCGGTGCACAATTCATAATAGGAATTGAACAAAATAGCATGCTACTTTTATAGTCATTTTAAAAACGAAAACATAATCGACATTTGAAAATTACTATCCAAATACGGTAAAAATGGATATCATCATTATCCTAAAGATTTATTTCATTAATAAAGGGTTAAACAAAATTGAGTACAAAACAATAGCTAACAATCAACACCAAGCTGTTCCAAAAAATACTGAAACTCAAGATAAGAGTTAATTAGAATTAAGAACTGCATTCAACTTAAAAAAAATCAGAAAAAAACTTGTTTGCAATAAAATTTGACGGAAAGGGGGGGGGGCAAAAAATATGTAATATCGTTATTCGTAATCTAAGATTATATTAATTGAAGATATATTGGATTCATTCAAAATAAATCATAATTAATCGGTTAGAAAGAATGGAGGGTCTCAATCCGTCTATATATACAATGTGTATATATATGGAAAATTTTACTTATTCTAATTAATATTTTTAATGTGAAGACGCGAGATGTAAGACCGACATCTAGGATTTTCGAGAGAATAAGCCCACAGAGGTTCCGAATCTGGAGCCGTTCCGTGTAATTGCTGTTCTCTCTTAACTCCTAGGACAGAATGTCACGATGAAATTTTTCAGGTTACTTCACCTGTCAGAGATATTGAATACTCTGTTTGAGGTGTCACTCCTTTGTACGCAAGGCAATATACATTATATATCATATATAGTATACAGTGTTTCTGGTCAGGGAACCTTCATCAGTTGCGCTTCCCACAATTGAATGTCCTCTCGAACACTTCTTTATGCATTTGATGCATTTTGTTAAATTTGAAGACGCGAGATGTAAGACCGACATCTAGGATTTTCGAAAGATTCGGAACTTCTGTGGGCAGATTCTCTCGAAAATCCTAGATGTCGGTCTTACATCTCGCGTCTTCAAATTTAACGAAATGTTTCAAATGCATAAAGAAGTGTTCGAGAGGTCATTCAATTGTGGAAAGCGCAACTGATGAAGGTTCCCTGACCAGAAACAATGTATATTATATATAATGTATATTGTCTTGCGTACAAAGGAATGACACCTCGAAGAGAGTATTTTTAATGTGTCAGAAAAATATTATTTCGTGCTTTTTAGTTGTTATTTCGGTGTTTATTTTTGAAGTTGATAAATTGTTTCTTTTAATGTATTTATTTCATTTTGAATATGAGGAAAGATGTTTTATGCATCGGTTATGTTTTACTTCAAATGTTTTTTCTTAATTGACTGGCGTACCCAGCTATTGATGTAGGGAGAGGCAAATTAGAAACAAAAATTGTCCTAGAGAGGGGCAAGTTGGAAAAAAAATGTCTTAGAAGGAGGGTCAAACCAGAAAAAATTTTGGTCTAGGGAGGCAGGTCAGCAAATTTATGGGAAGCTTTTATAACTCACGTCAAATTTCTCAGGTTCAGGGGGAACTGACCTCCCCTGCCCCCCCTTGGTACGCCTATGGCAACCATTTCGACTAATTTTAATAACACAACTCTCAATTTGGTTCCATATGATTAATACAGGGTTCAGTTGTTTCATCGTTCATGTAGTGAAACATTTAAATAAAATAAGTACATACGCTAGTTTAGATAAATTTATTTACACCCTTAGAAAGAAAATTTTCCTTAACTTTGATCAGTTCTATCTCATGTATATCGAAAACCTCACATTCATAAATTTATTTGCAAATACAATTTCGTCCTTGACTTTTATCAAGATTTTATAGTGTTATATAACATATAATTGCTATTAAACAGTCCCATTAATAACTATTAAAGTATTTAACAGTACGGAATATTATGCCAAATAATGAGTCCATGCATCTGCTTTATAATGATTATGCTTGAAATCAACATTACGAATTATTGAAAGATCTGTTATTTGATATACTTACTAATTCAAAATAGTAATTGATTATGTAACATGACCATGTTTCTATCATGCAAATAGGATGTACACAATTAAAAAATAATGTTATGCAAAAATGTTATGCTAATGGATAGATTTGCACGCAGTTGATTTGTTTTTATTCATACAATTTTAAAAAGTAATTATTGTGAAAAGGCAAAGCTATCTGAACAGGCTTCTTTTTGCATACTCTATTTTTGTTTTAAGATCTAATAGTACTAAAAAATCAAAATAATGAAGGTCTAGATGAAAAACCTATCAACTTAGATACAAAAATAGTTTGCGTTAAGGTCAGATGGCAAAAATGTGAGTTATACATTCTCACCCTTCATCTAGTCACTTTCAGCCAACCGAAAAATTTTTGAAGGTGCGAAGTTTCTTGTAAAATCTGGAAAATTCCAGATAGTAATAACATAAGATGAATAGTGCTTTTTACTCATGATCCAGAAACTAAGACTCAATCAAATAACCAAATCAAAATACAGAGCACTGGTGAATGTGGTTTAGGTTCCTTAAAGATCAAACTCCTCTCCATGAATGAGTCTTAAAAAACACTAGAACTATTGCAAAAGCAAGTCATGGATTCTTTATCAAAGCATCGTCTTTGCCCATGTGGCATTTTTTGTCAAATATTTTTGTGTCAATGATAGGATTTCTGTGTTGAAAAATCCATTTTGTTTACCGGGCCTTGTCCCGAGTGACTTTTTCTATTCCCGAAAGTAAAAACGGCATTGAAGGACGAGATATAAAAACAAGAAAACTGCATATAATAAAGCGGCACAGATCATGCACATGCTTTTTGAGAATGAATTACTACTTAAAAATGCCAAGAGTTAAAAATAAACTTTCTAATATAAATAATCCAGGAAATTTGATTCATGATCTGGAACCTTAATAAATCGAAATGCTGGGTGGTAAATATATGTTTCAATAAAAACCAATAAAAGGTACAAAAATAATAAAGTTGTTGCCTGTGCAGTAGCAATGTGAGTTTCAGATCAAACTTTGGCAATTTATCTTGGAATTAGTCAAATTTTAGGAGGATTATTATTAAATAAATTTAATATTCTTTGTTTAAGATAGCAGAAGAATAGTTGGCATATGCCAATAAAATTGGCTATTAAAAACGTATAGACTTTTCGTTTTTATGGATTGAAAGCTTAATCAGGGCTAAAAAGAGATGCAGTGTATATACGAGAATTAAAAAAATAATAAAAAGATGTGTATAAGACCACCAATCATTAATTAAAATACAGACTAGCCTATATAAGAACAAGTTGGATAAAATGTACAAATACGTATGTGACACCATCAATAGAACAAATTAAGATATAAACTGGGCTAGAGAAAGACATACTTCCTCAGGCATTTTTACAACACAACGCGCTGAGAAACACCAAATAATGTGTAGATCTTACCTAGAATTTATCAATTACTTTCCACGTTGAATAAAATAAAACATCATAGGTATTTTTAAGACTAAAAGACCAATAATGTTTTTAGCTCTAATTAAGCTTTCCATCAATAAAAGCGGAACGTCGGCAAGCAATTAATAGTCAATTTTATACTCCTATTCCGATTATTCTCCTGTTATCATATTTATAGTAAAAACACCAAGGACTTTCCAAAATTCTTTGTTTAGTTATTTTGCAATTTTCAACTATTACTTGAGAGTAATGGAATTTATTATCACGGACGATAACTGCACAATTAGACTCACTCCAGAACGTCTTGAACAGAAAAGTAACTAAACAAAGCAAGAAAAAAAAACAATATTGGCATATCACAAACTAAAGCCAGGCAAATGTATTGATTTGTTCTGGAAAGTATGCTGAAATCATAATTTTTTAATAAATTACTATTTAATCGATAATTTTTATATTAAAATTAAATTAAGCTAGTACTTAATTTTGTGTAATTGTATGACTAATTTTACGTACCCCAAGGTAAACATAACTTTTTCAGTCAACCCAGTTACAGCTGCCGCTATAGCCAACATAAAAGTGGTAAGACCAAAGGACGCGTGTATTGGTACCAATGCTGCTCTAAATCCAGCTGTAGCTCCTTCGCAGCACAATAGGATCAAGAAACTGAAGAAACCAACTACAAACTGGAAAACAGAAAAATGTGTGGTTGTTTACTGTGTTAATATTAAATATAAATGTTACTATAATTTTTTGTGAACGTAGTAGTGCTAGTTGTTGACACTAATAAAAAAATTGCCCACTGTCAAAAAGCACGGCAATATTTTCGTTGTTTACATTCTTTGTTCTACCGTAACAGCCTAAGAAATAATTGACAGTGGACTCGTGACCTAATAATCCAAAGCATCTAGACCTAGTCTAGTAATGATTTAGAAGTACAGCTATTATTTAGTCGCAATAATGATACCTGCGAACTGAACAAATGTGGGAGTTACCGTCGCCGAAAATAAGACGATCTTACGCGAATGTTACCAGAACTCCTAGTCCTATAATTCACGACTCATTTTCTAGGGTCTGGAAATTTAGGACTAAAGATGAATCCAGATTAAACGAAACTAATGAGCTCCCAAAAGCGAGTTGCAATAAGGGGTAAAAGATAGAAAATGTTGAAGAACATGTATACTTAGGACAATAGATGATCACCTCATCAAAAATACACAAATACCGCAACATCTTAGAATTAAATTATTTGACCAATGCAAGCGACCAGTCATTACGTCACTCAACAAATAACGCATCTGTAAAAATAACACTGGAACGATCCATGTTGACTATATCACTGAGAGGCCAACGAGGTATTGATTGGATTGGAACAAAACCCAAAGTCACTGACAAAATTGAGGGAAATACCAATCTAAAATGGGGAACGCTGGTCACGTTGCGAGAACTAAACAAGACCGAAGGAATATTAGAAATATCAGATAGAGACCGTGCTAAGAAAAACAGGAAAGGAAAATCGGCTATGAGTTGGTATGCCTATCTCAAAAAAGTGGAAGAACTGTGGTGGATCGAAGAAGCACAGAAACGAGAGAGCTGGAGGCCTATACTCTATACTAGGCGCAAAAAGTCTAATAAAAAAAATGTTACATGTGATTTGAGTTACAAGTTACCTTGGTATCTATCCTTGTAATTCGTGCTTAGTTTTGAATTGTGACAACTATTAATTATAAAAAAAAACAGTTAACATGGCCAGGACAGTCGTGTTTTTGATTGAGAGTTTTAGGATCTTAATCAGGGACATAAATTGTACTATTTTAATATACAGGTTGAATAACGACATTTTATATACGACAGGTAGTAAAATCCAGGAGGAATTGTTTCATTCGTTTGATCTACATTTAACAATTATTATTAAATTTGTATTAAAAGATACCTGGACGTGACTGACATGATGCCAAATCTGTTTGATGAACGGGTGTATTGAATTGTATTATTTTTAGTAATATATTGCCGAAAACATTAAAGACGAACTTAATGAATTGGACAAGTCAGTAACTACTATCACCTGATATATTTATCGAGCGATTTTAAAGTTTGCTTGACTTGTCTGAAATCGTATATTGGTTAAAAAGTATTCAGTTTTGCCAATTTTTTTAGGGAGTGGTTGGATGTTTTTTTTTATTAGTTATGGACTAATTGGGACTGCAAAATGTATTGTTCATGTGTTTCCAGGATATATAAAATTGTATAAATGTAAACTTTATTTTTATAAAAAAGATAGTTAATTGGCTAAAATTGAATCTTGAGACCCAAATTTCCAAAATTCGGGAGGGAGAACCCCAAGCTCTTGGGATGGTTGAGCCCCCAGCCACCGCTGACTACGGCCAAATTATGACCTAATATTTAATACAGATAGTCATTCCGTTCTATTATCTTTGCTTTGTCAGCTACCAAGAAGTCTGTCTGCGGCTAAAGCGAACTTTGTTTATCTGTCGCAGTTCTTTTAAAAATAGCAATAGGGTTACAATAATACCGCTGACCAGTGGTGGCTTGAGTTGACTTATCACTAGACATAGACTCTACTCTTTGCAATTTAAAATACCTGCATTTTGTTTTCCACATTTTGCTGTGTAAAATATATAATCATAGAAATTATTTATGTTAGCATAAAAGGAGGAACGAAATTACACATGTTCTGTTCATAAGACACTCCTGTCTCAATATATGGTGATAGCTATTTCCCAACAAATTCTCTGATATGTTAAGAATTAAAATGACCATTAATTTTGTATCCTTTAAGCGATTTCGAAAACACTCATTGTGTCTACACCCAGATGAATAATGAAGTATAATGTTATTTACATTTATCAGCATAGTTACAGCATATGTAATTGTCACTAACGGAATAGGTAATTGCAAACACATATTTGACATACATTATGCAATAGTTTTCGAGAATGAATTAAGAATTTTTGAAAAGTTTTTTAAATTGGAATTCTTGTACAAAAACTGCATTAAGATTACTGAAGTATAAGCTAGTCCAGTAACCTTTATCTCTTTAGGAATGCAATAATATGAACAAGGGCAATACTATGGAAATGGACACAAATACTTTTATAAATGTGAATATCTAAGCTGAACCAGTAGTACCCAAAAGAAAGAAAAATATGATTTTTTTTCTGTAAGTCAGTCACAGAATATGCATATTATTCATACTGGTCAAAAAGAGTTTTCATTTTCGGCACTACATGTTCATTTAATACTTTGTTATGGAGAAAAACTTGCACTACCTTCACCACAGTAGCTTGTGGGAAAATACACATTAGGTCAATTCTAAAAGTTAATCAATTTCCGTAAATTCTGGGCACCAACGTTGTGATTGGTAGTGGAATAACAGTTTGGTGGGAGGTATGAGTCTAAACATAATTACTTTATTAGACTTTTAAATTCCAACAAATAATTTCGAAAAGATTGTTGAGGAGGTCTTGAATTATTTTGTCTATTCATTGGGTTTTCTCTCCTCCAATTTTTTTCTTATGTGTGTATGGAGATGTTTCAACTCCGAGTCTGGAGTCGTTGTCAATCGTTTAGTGTTGTTTTCGAGGTTTTTTCTAAAAACATTTTTCGCTTTGATCTGGAATATGTTGCTTGTCAAAAAATTTGACACTGACAATTTGTCGTTTGGCGATCACTTGACGCTGAGGTTACCGTTTTTTGTTCTGTTAGCAGTAAATTCCTCCAGTCCAAATGAAGGTCGGCTGAAGGTGCTCCGATTTCAGTGTTGTTTATCATCATACAGCTTCTTTAAGTTTTCTCTTTTTTTAAATTTTCTTCTTTCAACAAAATCTTTGTTTTATCCCAGTCTATCCTATGGCTGCCGCTGCTCGTTAATACATGATTGGTCAAATTTGATTTGTCCACACGTCTTCTGGAAATGTTATATTGATGTTCTTTTTTCCTTAATTCTAAAGGTCTTGAAGTTTCACCGGTATAAGAATGGCCACAGTCACACAAAACACTGTACACACAATTTTTAGAACTCTGGGTTGCGTTAAACGGTTTGGTATGTTGTATGTATGTTGGTATTATCTTGATGTACTTATAGATAGAACAAACAACACAATAAGTACAAGTACTTATCGAAAACCTACAAATACTAATAGATATTTGAATTCTCACTTCAACCATCCCTTAAATGAAAAGAAAGGTGTTGTAAAGTTCTTATATGATAGAGCACAAACATATCTTCATCCACCCAAATCTTTAACAAAGAAGTCAATATTATCAAAGAACATCTACTTCAAACTGAATATCCCCAAGACTTTATAAATAAAACTATAAATCAGTTGGAAAGAAAATCGCAACAACAAACCAGCACAAATAACCATCACACTGATACCAACCAAACACAAACAGACAACCAAATTATGAACATAATTCCATATATCCCAGGTGTATCGGAAAAAATTAAGCAGTTAGGAAATAAATACAGCGTTAAAAGTGTTTTTAAAACAAATAATACCTTGCGCTCTATCCTCACACATACCAACGCAACCCAGAGTTCTAAAAATTGTGTGACTGTCGCCATTCTTATACCGGTGAAACTTCAAGACCTTTAGAAGTAAGGAAAAAAGAACATCAATATAACATTTCCAGAAGACATAAGGACAAATCAAATTTGGCCAATTATGTATTAACGAGCACCGGCAGCCATAGGATAGACTGGGATAAAACAAAGATTTTGTTGAAAGAAGAAAATTTAAAAAAGAGAAAACTTAAAGAAGCCAGCTGTATGATGATAAACAACACTGAAATCGGAGCACCTTCAGCCGACATTCATTTGGACTGGAGGAATTTACTGCTAACAGAACAAAAAACGGCAACCTCAGCATCAAGTGATCGCCAAACGACAAATTGTCAGTGTCAAATTTTTTGACAAGCAACAAATTCAGGATCAAAGCGAAATTTTTTTTAGAAAAAACCTCGAAAACAACACTAAACGATTGACAACGACTCCAGACTCGGAGTTGAAACGTCTCCATACACAGATAAGAAAAAAAATTGGAGAAGAGAAAACCCAATGAACAGACAAAAAAAAATTCCAACAAGCTTCACAAATAGTTATGTTACTTATGGTTACCAATAAAAAACTCTTTATACTAATGAAGGAAAGTTCGATATTTGGTTATCCTGAAGCATAATGTACAGTGCCCCATTTTGGTTTTTTTTTTGAGATAAAGGCCCATTGTGAAATATTATCATTTTCAGGTAACACTTAAATCTCCATTACAAAACAACTTAGAGACAACGTAAAACTGACCGTCATACATATTTTTCCATACTACGTAATTATTTTTTTTGGACGCTTTAAATATAGAATTACAACCATACTTATTTTTTAAGAGGAGCACTCGTTATATATATATATATATATATATATATATATATATATAGCGCAAATTTCAAATCTATAATTTTCTGCTGAAATTTGACTTACCTGTATTGCAAATAGTCCCATTGTTACCAATCCTATCCAGCTGTGTAAGGAATAAAAATTTGGAATTGCCGTGGGTTGTTTGAGATTGTGTGAATCAAGTACTGCTAAAAATCCAACAGCCACACATGGAATTGCTAGTGCATGGAATACGGTGTGGAGCAGTTTGACGTAAATTCTTGTACAGCATCGACATATCCTATACAGCAAAATCGCTAAAAAACACACAAAAGCAGTGATAAGTAAATGATATATCAATCCTCTCACTTGTAAATAAATATTATTAAAGTTAATTTTAATTCTAATATAATCAAGGCCGTAGTCAGGATTTTATTTGAGGTGTGATGAATTGATTAGGACATATGACATATGAAAATTATAAACACAAAATTCATTTTTAAGAAAAAGATAGTGAATTAATTAAAGCTGAATCTACTAAATCCAAAACTCAAAACTGGAAAGGCCCCCGTTGGCTACGGCCTTGAGCAGAATGTAAATTAAGTATAGAAGACTGCCCCTTCTATTTTATGCAATAAATATCACAGTAGAAATTCCTAGAGGCCGAATAAAAAACAATTCAAATCTATACGTATGCATATACGCCCTTAAGAAAGTTCGTATCTCAATATGTATGACTTTCTATTGCATCGATTATTAATGCTTTTTAAGTTAACCGAATTTATAGAAAGCTAAGTAACAATTGACGCTTAGGAAGGAAGTATTGATAGTCAATTATTAGTGATTTGGATAATAGCTTTGCTACAGATCAAATTTCGTTCCCCAAAATTGTAATAAATCATGTAAAAAGGCTGTCTGAAATGAGCGATATGTTATTGTCCAGTAGACAAGCTCGTCAAGTCAGAGGTCTACTAGGAGAGTGAAATATTAGAAACTTAACCCAGGCGGGTTTGGCTATTAAAATCTCTAAACCGTTCTTGAAGAAAAGAAAAGTAAATACAAGAGCTAGAAAGAACAAAACCTTAAACTAACAAGTTGATCCACAGACAAAAGTTGGCGAAATATATGTATATTTTAATTTTCATTTAATTTATCTGCTCATTTTCTATAACTATTTATTTAATTTTATTTGCAAACATATCTCATTTCATTTATTTAGCAGACGAAAAATTTACATTTATTTAAATTTAAGTAGTAAAATATCTATAAAGGTACTTTTTCAGTACACAAGATATAGATGCACTTAATAATTTTAAGTTTATTTTAATTTTATATAAATATTATTTATTTACTCGGAAAAGTGTTACATTAAATAAAGATATATGAATGTAGGTCCCATCGACGTGAACATAACTCACCTGTGTGTTAGTTATTAATTAATAAATTAATATTAACATATTACACACGATTTTGACGATGGTACCCTTAGAGCATCTACTTCCTATAGATAGCCTGGAGTGGATAAATATCGTCCCAAGGCCAGAAAGAGAGGACAATAGAGCGGGTAAGAAGCTATTTTACTCGATTGGGAACGTCATCCAATGAGCTCACTGGCTGCACCTACCAATCGAGTGAAATAGCCTCTTGCACTCTCTATTGCTCTCTCTTTCGATCCTTGGCACGACATTTGTGCACTGCAGGTTACTTCTAGAAGGTTTATGCTCTAAAATGATACCTAAACGAGGTCTTTCAAACCTTTGGTCGCTAGATGACACCATTGTTCTTTATATTCCGACAAAAACAAAGTCAAGTATTACGTTGAAACTAATTAAGGTCTAATTTCGATCATTGGGCGACCACTAGATCTTATAGTAATTGATTATAAATAAATAATTAGGAAATTTAAAGGGAATATTTAATTATTTTACATTTGAAAAAGTGAATTGGAACAAAAAATTCGGTAAATTTTCATTACATATGAACACATTCATTGACCGGTTACAATTAAATTACAGGTCACGTCCGACATGAACAATTCTTTTATTTCCAAAAACTGTCCTGCACTATGAAAGAAGTATTTTGGTTCATAGATCATTTCCCATATTTCAAAATGTAAATAGATTAGGGATCAAATTGTAAACATTATTGTTTTTTTTTTTTGTAAAAAGTAAGTTTTTATAAGAAATAAAGTTGTGGAGAAATCGTAGCAGTAGGTGTAATGACCAAAATTGTTAACGTTCAAATTTATAGAAAAAAAAAAAAAGAAAAAAAAAAACATCAAATATAGGTACTCGAAATATATAATTCTGGCAAATGCGTAATACCCCAAATTTTTGGCTGCAACCGAATATTCGATATAACTGGAAGATTGTTCTTTGCAATCTAACAGTTTCCGCCATGTGCGGTTTCAATCGAGTTCATGAATATTAACCAAAAAACAAGTTTGGTTTACCCCTTTATGATGACAACTTAGAGTTGTTGAGACGGCGTTGAGTGTTTAAAATAAAAGTTTGGTGTTAGGGCGCAAAACTGTGTTTTTTCATTTGTGACACACCAAAGGTTCCACAGCATTTTCATTAGTAAGCAATGACTATTTCTGTTTTGTATAGAAAATATAAAAGAATATAATGCACCTGCTGTTAATTAATGCTAAATAATATCTATATTTGTTGGAAACTTTTGTGAATGAACGCAACTCAAATCCTGAACTTTACTCATTGTATTAAAAACTTACCTTTTCCACCGTACTATAATAACCTAACGGCTAACAATACTATAAAATATATAAAATGTCAAAACTTAAATCAAAGTCTCTACAACGAAGATGGCGATGTCTATCAGGGTTGCCAGATCTAAATGGTGATATTTAAGTAATATTAATCATGGGTCCTATTTCAATAGCATGACGATGTGGAATAATTGTAGGGACGGTTCCAAATTTGTTAGTTTTTCGATTAATTTAGTTTAGTCTTTCACATGCGAGTCAATCTTCTTATGATTTTCTTTCCAAGCAATCTGGCGGCACTGTTAGTGTTACTTGTTTGACATTTGTATGGACGTAAATAATGAATTTTTGATTATATTTTATTTAACGAATGCACCATATTATAATTTAATTTTAGCATTCTGCACTGAATGTCGTCAGTAGCAACTAAACAAAACAAAAATAAAGAAAATCAGTTGAGGGGCAGAGGAGAAAACGGTACCGAACCGTTTTGTCTTTGCCTGTTTATATATAGATGTTTTTAAACAGTAAAATGAAATAACTGTTGTAATTGAAATAAACAGAGATAGAAGCAAATATGTGAGCAAATCTTAGATTTATACAAAGTATATACGGTTACTAAATTTTCGGGATTTTTCAATCCATTGAATGGAAGACAATATATTGTTTCTAGTCAAGCACCTTCATCAGTTGCCCTCCCCTCAACTGATTGAAATATTGATGAATTGTGAATCCTACACATAATTCTGTACTCCGTTGGTAATTAGCACATTATTACAAAATTTGATTAAAATGTTATTTTAAATGACTGAGAATACAATGGTTTGTCAAGTCTTGAATTAAATAAAGCGTACTTTCTGAAATTTTGGGTTAGAAAAGTTTATTTATTAAGCCTTACTTTAAACATTTAAATTTCTGCAATTAATAGAGATTTATTTAAATGTTTTATCATTTACAAAAAGTTGCTTTAAAATACGTAAACTAACGAAGATTTTAAAGGGCTGGCACCAGTTGAAATGCTTCACACTGTACATATACCTCTTAGAAAGTCCTTAGTTTACCATTGCATATTTCTAAGTATAAATTTTAATTTGAAATGTTTTCTGTCCCAAATAAATGATTTCTTATAGAAACAAATGGAATATCTCTCACAAGAATCATAAACATTCAGGCGATGTGGTTATTTATTCTCGAATTGATGCTTCCGTGATTTATTCTTTATCCTGGGTTTGAATTGAAAATGATTGTGTGGATTTACATTATTGGAAAGCTCGCTCAGGCATAAAAGCATTGTTATAAAAGCAACATTTAATTGCTTGGATTTTACCTCTGTATGAGATGTTTATTAGAAGAACGTTAAACTTCCTTTTGCTATTTTCCAACGAATGTAGAAACGATTAACATTAAACTAGACAATAAAGCACCGACAGTTACAAATTATGCATTTATTTTATCAACGTTAGTAAAAGTAATTTATATTTATCGCAATTAATTTGTCAACGAAAATATTAAATTTATTAACATATGATAAACAAATACAATGTATAAATGTAAATATTAATGAAGACATTTCCGCATTGTAAACATATTTTATCATTTTTTATTGATATTTCAATATAACCTTTAAAAAGAGAATAAGGAAGAGAAAATTAGTTATAAATAAAAGGGATATTTTATAATATATAAATGTAAGCTTAAATCAATATTTTAGGCTAAGATATTGATTAAATATAAAATAACTATATCAGTAGAGCATAAAGTAAATCAATTATTCATAAACTCATTGTGTAAGTGTGAAGGAATTTTGTCATTACTATAATAAAACAAAGCAAGGTTTCGGTTTGTAAAGAAAAGAATGCTGAACAAAGATATGCTGTCAATAACTTGTAACGTTGTTAATATTTCCATTAAGCTTTGATAGCCAAGAGTCTATACAAGAGGAGAAAAGGTATGCGTTTCAAGGGGCAGTTATGTGTGAGAAGTATTCTTCCAGTACTAATAGGTAAATGTGATGGAAACTTCTTATCAAATAGTCTTCGGTGAGATGTATGATAGAAATAGTGTGCAGGAATTCATAGAGAATAGAGTGGATTAGAAGTTGTAATTTTAAAGTTTAGAATTGTACCTTTCTTTCGTAGTTTCTTTACCATTGACAACGGGATTGAAATAGTCCTCGAAACGTTTGGAAATATAGAGTTAATTCATGTGTTGTGGTGTTATTTCCCAAAGAGTGCTTCAAAATTGACAAAAATGTCACAACTATCCTTCAGGGAATTACAAGAAAACCACAAGTTTTTGATTTCATTTACTATAGCGATTTTGGTTGGAATATGTTAGAGATGATAACAGGTAAGGAAAATAAAACATTGCTTGGATTTTCAACTCTAACGCCAGGGTTTTTTTTTCATGAAAAACCGGAAAATAGATGTTTCTATAACGGAAAAACTACTTATTCTGGACAAATGTGATGTCTGATTATAGCTGATGAGAATAGCCATAAAATCAGACTGTAAAATTTCAATTACAATTTGTATTTTTTTATTAAAATTTTAAAGTTGTTTTGATTTTGCACATTGCACTGACCCTGCAAAATTAAAACACAAATTTGATTACTATCTGTGCATTTATGTTTTGCAATTGATGATACTAAATATTATGTGAAAAGATTAACTGAGCTAAAAAATATGTCATAAAAATAGTTGCCCATAATCTACAAAAAAGTATTAAAGTGGATAGGTATAAAAATGTGCTGCAGCCTGACAATAGATCATTATTATTTGTATATCGAGAATTTGCTTTGATAGCCAAAAAACTTTTAAAAATATAAGCAAGATTGTAAAACAAAGGGGTGTAATGACAGAAAGTAAAATGTGTCACAGTGGACAGCCAAACCAATCAATGATTTAATACGTAAAAAAACAATAATGACATTGCTGCTAAGGCTGTTTCCGAATTTGGCAATGAATTAGAGCATTTGACCCCATCTAAAGACATTGTCACGTTAGAAGACGGTTCTGAGAATTAGGACTCCTCCAGTCATAAAACGTATGTTTTTGAAGGAGAGCAAAACATTCCAAGAAATTAAGTTCATTTCACTTAATTTTGTAATAAGTTTTTTGCATTGGTAAGGCGATTTAAATGTGCAGTCCCATTTTATAGTTACTCACTAAAGTAATATTTATTTAAACTTTTGCGACGATCGACATTTTTTTCACAATCGACATGCTTGTCGAAAAAATCATTTTTGCCGTACACAAAAAGAAAACAATCGTGCTAGCTTTAATATTTTTGTATATATCCTTATCTCTTCCAACATATTCCTTCATAAATCACCATAATAAGCATGATAGAAAATATCATCCAATCTTTTGCCTGTCCTAGGCTACATCTCGACTAAAAATGATTAAACTCAAACTCGGAAACTGATAAAATTACATTAGTATATCCTACAAATTTTAGAAAACAACATAAATCGCAAAATTGAGATCATGGCAGTGTAGCAATTTCCAGTTTAGTTCTCCAGAAAATTCGTTTATATACTACCAGAAGCTTTGTCTTTGTGTAAACGTGACGTGAATCGAAAAGATGACTTTACCCGACAGAGTTCTAAATTGTTTCGAAAATTGTCATCATCTGCATCACATGTTGCTATCTTGCACTTATTATTTGTGCTTGTTTTATAACTTTTAAAAGCGAGAATTCCCTTAAATAGCAACAAACAGTATCTACTCCTTCAACTATATTCTGAATTACATTAACATAGATCGTTTGCTTAACAATAGACAGCCGTTAAGTTACTGATGCATTAATTTCTTCCTAATTATGAAATTTAATATAATAATCTATGTCACCTCCATAGAAGCCTGAGATGGTTTCCGCTTAACGATTTTGGCGTGGGGTTGTTATCTTTTGAAACCTATCACGGACATATACATCTTGTTTCCACTGTTCAATTGTGCCCTTTAGAACTTCTGCAACAGACACTAATGTATTTAACTGACTACTTCATTCAATACCAAACATTCGAAAACTCTATAATAATATGATTATAAATCTCTAGATTTGACAGTATGTTGTTCGTATTTTTGTCTACATTATTTCGTGGTTAGTTATTTTAAATTCCATAAATGTTACAGGAATTTACATACGGCAGGAACTACCAGATGTCTTGGTAAAATTGTTACAAGTTATATTTATTTTTACAGCAGCATCTATATAACGTGCTTTTCATAAAGTATGAGCCTTCCTATGACAACTAGATAGCACGGCAGTTTTGATTTACTCCATACAGAAGACATATTGGCTGTTAAAACGATACTGAGCGTTTTTTTCTACTACTACTTACTTAGAGAAAAAGACCAAGGAAATTATCAACAAAACACATCTTCCTCTTGACGTCAAAAAGATCATCATTCCTCGTGAAAAGTCTTCTAAAATTCTGAAAATTTACGGACTACCCAAGATTCATAAGCCATTACTCTTAAGCCCACTGTCAGTTCGGTACAATGCCCGACCCAAGAATTAGCCCGGTACTTAGCCAAAACGTTTCAAACTCTGGCCGAACAAGCATCCTCGTTCGTAAAGACCTCTTCTTTCTTCCTAGATATGTTAGGCGCTTATAGAATTTCAGAGAATGATATCCTAGTTAGCTTCGATGTTGTATCTCGTTTCACTAATGTCCCCAATGGTCCAGGCCCTAATCTCGTGTAATTTAAAACCTTCCTGTTGGCTTAATATGTTGATGATACTTTTGTTTTTTGGCCTCATGAAAGAGATCCAGGAGACTTCTTTCTACAACACCTCAATGGTATACATTCTAACATTCAATTTACAATGGAAATCGAGTCCGATTCTTCTCTTCCGTTTCTTCATGTCATCATAACAAAACTAACAATGACAAAATCTCACATACCGCCTATAGGAAACCAACCCCTACCAATCGATATTTAAATGACCAGTCACACCATCACCCTGCCCAATTGAGTTCTATAATGAAATCTTTTGCTCTTAGATCTATTCGCTTAACAGATATTGACAATAGACAATAGAAGTCCTGCCTTCTGGAGTACTTAACGTTCTATGAGGTACTTACAATTCATGGATTTTCCTGTGAAAATTAGATTTTCCAACAGAAAAAAAGTAGGTACTGCGACGAGTACTGCCATGTTAATAAAACGATAGGTTACTATCGATTTTATCAGGAAAAATTATTTGGCAGGAGGTTAGTAATAGGTCTAAGGATTGAAATCGATATATGAACATGTAGGGAAAATGTTTAATTCTTGAATGATTTTCTAAGTCCTGCCAACTATATTTACAAATTTTTTTATCTTAAAATGATAAAAAAGGCATGACGCCTGCTAGGGACATTTTTGGAAAAACGGAATAAAGATGAAAATTTTCCGCCCAATAAATTTTCTTCGTAAAATCGATCATAACTTACCGTTTATTAACATGGCAGTACTCAGAAAATCGAAAACCAACTTATACGAGGGTGAATCAAATATGAACCGGACTTTTGTTTTTAAAAATATTGGTACGATCAATACAAATTTTAATACATATTATTTTTCTACATAGTCTCCTCTCTTATGTATACATTTTTCCCACAGAATCGGAAGTTTTTAAATACCTTTCTCAAAGAATGAAACTGGTCGTGTTGATAACCAATTGCGCACAAACGTTTCTACACCTTCGTTGTCCTCAAAGTGGTGGCTTCCCAGTTCTTCTTTAAGTGGCCCAAACATAAGGCGGGTGTTCAAGGGTTTCCCAATGCATTTTGTTCAATTTTCTTTGAGTCAATGCAGCTGTATGTGGCCGAGCGTTGTCATGCAACAGAATCACACTTCGGATAGACATATCCCGCCTCTTTTGCCGATAGGCAAGTTTCACTTGTTGGAGTAGTTCGCAGTAATACTCAGCATTAATTGTACGGCGTTCGTGCAGAAAAATCGATCAGCAGTACGCCTTTCGAATCCCAAAAAACTGTTGCAAGAATTTTTCCTGCAGAAAGATGGGTCTTGGCTTTCCGCGGTGCTGCCTCTCCAGGTTTTCGCCACTCCATGCTTGTACGTTTGGACTCCGGGGTATAATGATGCACCCATGTCTCATCACAGGTGACAATATGTCTCAAAAACTCATCCCCCTGCTCGATATCTTGCTAACAGCCTTTCACACACGCCAGGATGGTTTGCTTTCTGATCTTCCCTTAGAAGGCGAGGAACCCATCTTGCACCCACTTTTCGGTAACCCAACTCATTTGAAATACTGAGCACTCCCGTATGATATTCCAACGTGTTCAGCAATTGCCAATACTGTAAGATGGCGGTCACCTTCAATCAGCTCACGAATTGCGTAGATATTCGCCTCATTGATGCTTGTCGTGGGACGGCGTGCATGAGGCTCATTTTCCACTGTCTCTCGGCCATCTGAAAACTTTTTGTGCCAGTTGTACACTTGGGTCCTTGAAAGTGTTTCATTGCCGAACTGTGCAGATAGTCGACGCAACATTTCAGACGGTCTAACGCCCTCCCGCGCTAAAAATTTGATAACAACACGTTGCGCAACAGACATATGCACCTCTTGCTCTGACATGATGATACTAACAGCGCATCGACTGCGCCTCGCCAAACCGACCAACTCCCGTCTTCTTAACATCCCTACCTAACATATATCGAGACGTCACGCCACTCGAATTACCTACAGGGCGAGAAACAGAAAAGTCCGGGTCATATTTGATTCACCCTCGTAGATAAATTTTAACAAATTAATTGGCAGAAGTATATCCAAATGTTGACACAACAATCAGAATCATGCTCAGAGTGCCAGACAATACAACTTCTGTTAAGAGAAGCAATTCTAGGTCCTTTCTTACCTACCCCATCGTTAATAGCCTCATCTTTGCAATAATGGTATTAACAAAACCACATTTCAGAAATTTCATAATCGAAAATTGTTGGTAGTAACCTTCTCGACATTGTTGGTAATTTTCTACAACAAATGAGGATCTTCAGTTGTGGATTACTTGGATATGCAAGCCACCAAATTCTAACCGAAACTTTTCTACTAACATTAAATGAGAAAGCATGATGACAAGTTAAAATTTTAGATAGAGATCTCATTCTGAAATTAACCAATATTAAATCGGAATTACTATTATAACGTATTTGATGGTCTTAGTGTTGCTACGCAAAAAAATCCGGATTTTAATAATTTAGGTTCGATTTGGTCAGTGCCCCATGTAATTCTTTCGCCTTTGCATCCTTATTTGTTTCATAGGTCAAAACATAACTTGTTGAATACCGGTTTTTGTCAGCTTTTAGGAAGTGAAAACTGCCATATAAGATTTTTTATAAAATCCATTTCCTATTTCATAAGTGCGATAACGTTGAAAGTGCAGTGATTTAAAAGAAAGGAATGTTCAAAAATAAGAAATTACCTTTGTTTAAAAGTGTATTTTTCTCCTCATTCTCGTATCGCAATTAACACTAGAGTGTTCGTATGTATCTGTGTAAATATTTCAAAAATCCAATTATGCTGTACTTGGCTGTTACCCCACAGGCTTTAACGGGAAAATTACATAAAGTATTTGATATGCACCACCAGTAGTTTGTTTTAATTGCAAATTCAAATTACATTTCAGGCTTGCGATGCTTTTATACAAAATTAAAAAGGGGTGCGGCCAAGGCTAATATTACGTCATAACAAATTTATACAAGAAAGCCTGCTTTGTATTAAATTAAACTTAATGATAATTAAACATATTTGCAAGAGGATGCTTAGAATAAATATAAAAATTAAATTAAATTTAGAAACGATAAATTATGAAACATGGAGGAAATACTAATGAGAAGAACGGCGGGCGTGGATGTCTTTTTCTTTGCATTGTAGGTATTAATATTTTTCGTTTCCTTTCTTCTCAACCTATCATAGAGCATGTTAAAACTTAGTTAACTGTTAGCAGGGGGGATGCTAGCTTTAGAACTACGAATCTCTGTAACCAAGTCGTCTAAAGCAGCTGAGCACAAAAATAGGCATCATAACGATTTTTTAGGCAGATTTTTCTTAATTCGATTCGTGAAAGCGTCTACAAAGTTGACCATAAGTGATCAATAAATTTTGAAAACTGGCACCGGTACATAAGAAAAATGGATTTCTATAATTCGGTATATAATGACGAAAATTTTGTTTGTTTTTGTGGGGCAGATCTCGAACATGGCATCGCCAACGGCCTCCGGGGTACTTGGTGCCCAGGACGGCTGATGTCAACGTCGTACTATAGGTCAAATGACATTTTGTAACGGAAACCTAATATCCCTCCCCAATAAGTATCAATGCAATTCCTTTTAATTGAAGCTTATGTCATGCAGATTAATAGAAAATTATTAATTAAACCATCATCTCTTAATCTATGGATAGAAATGAGAGATGCAAGGGTGACTATTTTAATACACGATCTTGTTTTTCTTTTATTTTAGGTTTATTTCCACAAAAATAAAGATTTTGATACATATTTCGCTTACATTGCAAGATTATCATTACAGATTACGGAAACGTGTATCGAAATGTCAGTAGTGGAAATGACTGGCCCCAGAATGAAAATGTGGAAAATTGTCGAAAAATACTGTAAAGGGTGTTCGTTTTGTACAATAATTCAAAAACCATTTCGTTTATCATTACCCACTGTAGGAAACATTTACCATTTCCATCCACCCCTCTAGATACACAAATAAGAGGTGTAGGTGTTCAAATATAAAAATGAGGAACTAAATCTTCAGCAAAGTTATTTCAGATAATTTTTAGTCAGATTTTAATATTTTGAATTTTGCTCTCTTGACGCTATTTTGCCATTTTAAGGCTGTAAATGACTTGTGTTGTAATATTTATTTATTTTATTCACTTTATTGTTTTCAAAATAATAACTAAATGATTACATGATTAGAGGTAAAAGCATCATATGTAATCATATGTTATGTTTCATCTATTTTCGTGATCTTATATGCCCTGGCTGCCGTGGTTACTTATCAACAAGAAAAACCCACCATAGCCCTAGTTTTTTTTAGTTAGCAGTGTAATTTTCATATGTGAGATTATGGTATAAATATATGTTGACGCGAAATGCAATGTTCGACATCTAGAACTTTCGAAGAAACTAGCACAAAGAAGTTCTGAATCTGGAGCAGTTCCATGTCATTGCTGTTACTCCATAATCCCTAGGATAGAATGTCACGTTAAAACTATGAGGTTAACACCTCGCTCAGTATTCACGAAAACTCTCTGTAAAATTATTCCTTAATATATATTAAATGCTCTACAGTTTAAGAAGA
Source organism: Octodonta nipae (assembly GCA_034190945.1). Taxonomy (NCBI): domain Eukaryota; kingdom Metazoa; phylum Arthropoda; class Insecta; order Coleoptera; family Chrysomelidae; genus Octodonta; species Octodonta nipae. The sequence goes on from CM067216.1 coordinate 174,200,212, forward strand.
ATGTGTAGTAATAGCTATATTTCAAAATGCCTTTTAACCATAATGCGACATTGATTCCAGTTGCGCTTAGCACCACGTACTCCGGAGGTCATCACCAACATATTCATGTTCAGTATCCCCAAAATACCCCTAGAAACAATGGAGTCACTTTTCTTATAAATATTACCACTTGGAGAAGCATTAATAAAAATGCATCTTACTGTACAAAAAATCGATAGCGCAGTTCTTCATTTCCTCATCTATATTGTCAAATCAACAAAGCTGAAACGACTGAGGCGCTCTCAGGAGCGAGTTAAGCCTCGTTCCGACTACGCTAGTAATTTAGTAAATGGCAAGTAATTTAAGTAACTAAACTTTTTTTAATAAAATTAAGGTTCGTTACTAATCTTTATCAGCTTACACCATTTAGACAATTCACCATGACTGATAAAGTTTTTACCATACACTAGAGTCATCCACCAGTTTAAAAACTAAGTTGCACTACCTGCAGGCTAATTCAGACTGTGCTAGTAATTTAGTGGAGTAGCGAGTTGTTCTAATCACTACGCCTCAAAATGTTCGCACTATAGTCGAGTCAGTACACAAATTTAATGCTATTTTACCAGATAACCAATGATACAGTTAATTTACTCGACTTATACGAGAGATCAGGACTCCTTTAGCCGATGAACCAGAGACTAGATCGTTCAACTGACTGAGCTCAAGTTTGTACAGTCATTGGTGTTACTTACTCCATGTAGCACCAAGGACGTACAATAGATGGTGCCAAAAATATATAACTCAAAACGCATAGTATTGTAACATGTTACCATTGCACAAAAAACTACTGTTAAAAATCTTTAAGAAACTATATACATTTAACAAAGTTAATTAGTTCGCTTTGACTTTCTTTAGCATTATTCGCGGCTTTTACAGTTTATATTTTCAGTCAGAAAGAGGAATATGCGAAAAAGATATTGACAATTTTTAAACGCAAAGTTGAAATTTCACATAACCTTTTCCAAGATAAAATAAAATTCAAAAATAATAAGATACCAGACAAAAGAATCATAACTTCATTATCGTTAACAAAGCTGGTATGTTTTAATGAACAATTAACGTTTATTATGTAATATTTTTATTTCGTTATTAATGCTATTGATATATATGTTTTTTTTTTAATTGAATACTCTGCTTATTCACCTATTCACCAAACAGGTAATAACGCAGTTAATAAAGATTTTAAAGTGACAAAATATAACAGCAATCCTTTTTTTCTTGAGTTTACTAACAGCGCATAGATAGGCGATAACTAACGTGATTGTAATAACGAATAGTAGAAGTAAATTATTTAAACAAGAACACACAAAATACGGATTTGTTTTTTGGAAAAGTTGTAACCAATACGAAAACTTTTAAAATGAGCATGTATAAGATCTGTTTGTACCGTTCTCAGCCCCGTAGAGTCACTTAATAGATAAAAATGTTTTTGTTTTCAAAAATTCATTACTTTGCTGTGACGAAAAACTTTTAATATAGAAGAATATATAGAATACTGAATAGATTGATTGAACAGTTTTATATATATATAAAAAAATTCAGTTGAAATTGTCACTTTTTCTAATATAAAAAAATAAAATCATTTTATTTTTCAAAATTTACTTCTACCTACAAATTTTTTATAAGCAGATTGCTAGGTAGCTTATGTCCAAAACTGCCTTCAAAACTGAAAAAAATTAGTACCCTGAATAATGGTAATTCCCGACAAAATCAAAACAATTATCTCGCATAAACCGACAGAACAAATAAACTGAAGATATTGTTTGCCTTTTACATTTCTGGCTAATCATCTAATTTAATTATCTTTTTACTTGCTTAATTCTGGATATCTGGCCTCTCTCTGCCTTCGTTAAGTATTTCTATACTTTGTCCATTTTTATAACCAACACATCTAAATTCTATTAAGGCCTTGGTGTGCTAAATTTACTAAAAATTCTGAGATTTGAATTATTGATCTTAAGCCCATTATAATTATTATTGGTGTGGGTCTGCAGCAGTGGCCTCTAATTAATTTTCGTATATCACCCGTCGTTTTATAGCTCGTCATATGGCTTTCGGGTTGTTTACTGATTTCTTTATTACCTGTGTTGTATATTATAAAATGTAGTACACCAAGACTTATATGTTAGTTGACCGATAACTAGAATACTGTAACCTGCTTTTTTGGTTATTAATATACTTGAGCCGAATTCGGTTTACTTTTAAACTACACACAATGATAAAACTTTTGTGAAATTCATTATTGGGACCTTTGTGTTTACAATAAGTTTGTCGGTTTTACTTTCTTCCAAGTACTGATTGATGAATATTGTTTTCCTTATGAATAATTGGTTCCCACCTGCATTACTGCATAAGAATAGCTTGGGTCTGTCTAAACTAATAGCAGTTACATTGGTTTTCAAAAACTTGTATGTGCAGATGCGGATTAATTTTAATATTACACTGTCGTATAGGTGATTTGTAAGTTGTCACTAGTTACAAAATATTGAAAAATAATTCCATCGCAGTACTTACAGAAGCCACTGAAAGTTATGAATCCTGCCACCATCAGAACTGGATGAAGGTTGAACTGTTTTCCAGGATCTTCCCTCCATGCAAATCCTCCATGATATTGCATAACCCAGAAAAGAGTAAGGGCTAATGATCCCAAAAGCAGTATGCTCGCCAAAACAAGCACAACTGCGTATTCTAACCAACTGCCACATCCCCATTCATTTTCGTCTTCGTAATGCCTGTGTCTGAAACAAAAAAAATATTTTTTTAGAATTAGTGCAACATTACATTATAATAAATGTGAATGTGATTTCAAATGGTCATATTTTTATTGTTATTTTTAAAGAGTTTAAGCTCATAATGAAAATAAACTAAATATACAATAATTAGTATAGTATTGTTATCACCCTTAGGACCCTGTTCACTGCTTTATTTATGTAGTAAGTTACGTCGGCCCTTACATTTTCTATGTTGTTTTCCCTAAATGAATCCCTAGTTAGCTTACGAATTCAATAGAATACTTCCTATATATATATATATATATATATATATATATATATATATATATATATATATATGTGTTGATGATTATATTCCCGGTGTACATCTAGGCGTTCGTAACTATATATATATATTATATATATATATATATATATCGTTTGAAAAAGTTCACTGTGTACGTTTGACGCCACGATCTCCGAAGTAAAATCCATACCCTTCGTTTGGAAGAAGAGGGCTTTCTGCCAAAAGATACTTACTTACTTGGCATGTCACAAGGTGTAAACTCTTATATTGTAATATCTATGCCAAATTTCATTTGAATTCTCGCGGGCACTAAATGTGAAGTGCATTCGATACTATGAGCGAAAGCAAAACTTGAAAAAAATTCAAACTTTAACACGATCTGTATCTTGAAACTACGAAACGTTTGCGGACATCCGATATATATATATATATGTTTATGGGCTTTTTCACTTCTTTTCTAGAACTTTTACTATTCAACTGAATCTCCCCTTTTCGTTCGCTGTACCTAACTTGCAATTTGGGGAACACCCTGTATATATAATATATATATACACAGTTTACAATTTCTTTTACTAAGAGACATGTTAATTTTCTCGGCATTTCCTATTTTTTAATTTTTATGTGTTCCGATTTAGAACATTTGACGTAGCCTTCTACAGGCTGACCTAGCTAGGGTAAAACGGCCAAAATCTAATTTGTCATGATTATTTTCTACCGTCTTCAAAAACTACTGAACTTATTAAAAGATTTCTATACGCTTATTTCATCATTAATGAATGGTAAAATTAAGAATTAACTGCACTTATTAAACACTATTATGAAAATAAAATAATTTAATTAAGACGTTTCACAGCTTTTAATAAAACAAAACACTTTTTGATTCCAAATGATAATTTTAACTGAAATATCAAATTCATTGAAAGACATTTTTATAAACAATTTGATCATCTGTTTATTTATGAATGAACACAAGATTTTTATTTTTTTCTTAATTTTCATTATAGTTCTAGAGAACCTGGAATTTAATGATAGAGAATTTGTTTTCAAACCATATCTTAATTATTTCTTTCAAATCCACAATCTTCTCGGAAATACCTAAAGACTGATGGAGAATGTATGAGAAATTTTTTAAGCCTATTGTATATGGTCAGGTGTGATTTTAAAAGTTTCATGTCAAATAATAAATAAAAAAATACAGTACAATGCACATATTGTTGAGAATGTTTACTTTCTAGTCTTACTACAAAGGGAAATTTTAAAACACCAATAAAACTAACCAACAACTAAACAACTTCGTGAATCATCCCTGTATTTAGCTATGGACTGAGGTAATAATTTAATCTGAAAAATTATGTTTCACATATAAATTTTAAAGATTCTGGTTAATAAAAACAAGAACAACAGCCTGCCCACACTGTAAAAACGATTAGAAACTCGACATCATGTTATTTCAATAACACTTTAAATTAAAACTTCTCTATTCATGGTAAAACGGAAATACTCTGGACATACTCCAACATTTTTTCTACAAAGCCCAACTCGTAAAAACAACAACAGACTTGACGATAATCACCACACAGAAGCCGAACTTGAGCTAATTAATTTTATCTGAATTGCATACTTTTAACAGGGCTGTTAACGTTCATCATCGCACACGCTAATTAACTTTTTAAGTCCAATTAACTGTGAGTGCTTACACGCATTCAGCGAAAGCATTATGTTTTAGAGTGACAAAAAATATTCTTAAAATAACCAACTTTGTCAATTTTTGCAAAAAAATAAGATGCGCTAAAATGCTTTAAGAAGATAATTAGTGTTATGTTATTCCTTCCTCTTTATAAATATTTGATGCCAACAATTTGTATATATATACACTCAGTACCCAGAAAGAATAATTTCTCGAAATTGAGTTTTTGGCTATATGATAGTTTTATATCAAGAATGAATCGATAACAAATGGAAAAAAATTTATTGGCATGTAATCCGAAAAAATATATATTTCGTCAAACTTTTGCTGACTACAGTACCTACTGTACACGTCTAGGTATCTACAAAATAAGGTCCGTGCCTGCTTGAGGCACCAAGCAACATGAGCTTCGTGGATCAACTGTGGCAGAGTCTGTGGTGAATGTCTACCAATCGTATCCCAAATACGTTCGATGGAATTTAAATCCAATGAACACCCCGTTGGGCCAAATATCATCAGTTTCTTAGAGAAGGTTCATTGTGCCCGAGTAATGTGGTGAGGTATGTTTTCTTTTTGAAAGAGGACATCTGGATGGCGATCTAGATAAGACGGTAAAGTAGTTTGTTGGACATTACGAACATAAAGAGCAGCTGTTACATTGTCTTGAATGAAGACTAGTGATAGTATGCTACCAAAGGTGGATAGTCCCAAAATATTATTCGAAAGTCCTCTGTTCATGCCTCTCAAAAAGTAACCCAATATCGCGATTTGTCGCTGAATACGACATTATGTCAAACTGCCTCCAAATGCTGCTGAACATGCCACCAGTTCAAACGTTGATGACAGTGGTCGAAGTCAAAGCAAGCACTAATCGATAGTAAAAAAATTAATAAGTTGGAATAATGTACTCATAGAATCAGGTGTACTTTCTTTTTCAACAATGTGATGCTTAGTAGCAAACCGAGATAGTGGTTGGAAGAGCATAACTTGTCTCGACTGACCAGTTGGCTTTCTTCGTGTTCCTCTATCTTCTACTGGTCACAGATGACAAACAATGCATGACTATCACTGCAATATAATAAACACTGCGCCCAATTTGCCGATTCCGATGGCTTTGGCGCGACTGATTTCGCGTAGGGGAGAGAGGAATACCATATTCTGTTGAGCTTTATACCTTCTATTGGAATTGTTTTGATGTCTATAGATTTCTATGACGTCTTGTTGGAGACTAAAATGGTAATGGCTTGAGGTTGAAAGTACATCGCTCTGTTGATAAAAATGATTCTCCTGCCGCCAATTTTCAGAGTTGTAACAATCGATAATTTTGGTTGTGTTCAGTGCTGACACTTCTCTGGGTCTTACCAAAATATACAGTACCATGAGTATCCGGTAGACTCCCGAAGTTGACGGCAGATTACTGCGATATTTAGTATCTGGTGAAGTTCTTGAGAAGAATTGAGAACCACTTTCCAGAGATGTGTTCTAAGCAGCTTTCCAATAGATTCCGTTGTATTTTTAATGTACGAAAAGTAAGATGCTAGTAGTTGTTCATCTTACGTTTCATTGACTTAAACTACCTACTTATCTACTTTGAGGGCTGAGTAACCATTCGCCTAAATAGAGTAATTCATCTTTAAGATTCACGTTCGATCCACGCAAGTCTTGATTATAATCCGCTTTTGATTAGGTGGGTGTGCTTAGAATGTTTTTGTTGATAACGGTCCATATGAGTGAGTTATATATAGCCAGTTGTCAATTATTTTATTTTTCCGCCGTGAAATGAACCCATTAAATGCCATTAAAATTCATCATAGACAAAAAAGGTGGACAACTGGCTTTTCTAGAGATTGTAGTTTCGAAAATAACTGTGGCACCCTTGAACACAATGTACACCAGAAATTCATTCATACATACCGTTACCGCCCCAAATACTCCAATCACCATGCTTGTTAAAAGACTAACTACTCTAAGTAAATCGTGCATTCTAGAGGAATAGTTACTGCGAGCATGAGAGATCAAGAACCACTTGAAACATCAGGAAGCTAACTCGCCATATATTAAAAATACCAAGGGAATTCATTGGGAAGCTGTTCAGAAAACATTAATTTAAAATGGTTTTCACCCATTCAACATCGTCGCCACATACCCAGATTTCCTAAAGATCCCAGTGACCCACTGTGAGCATCAGGATACCCTGCTCAATAGATGCTGTATATATCAAACTGTCGTATTTCTGAACACAGATCATGCAGTTACAATTCTTTCAGCAGATTATGTTAAACATTATTAATATTGGAATGTACTGTCAACCATATCCCATTAGCATTCTTCCAAAGGAACCATAGAAATGTATAAATATCATCAATGTTTATTATCATATTGATTTTGAGCTGCTTTGAAACAAACTAAAATTTTAAAATTAGCGAGTTTTGTAAAGTTTTGATTGTTTATGTTTACCAGTTTGAACTATCACCAATTATAATCACGAAAAATTGAAGCAGTAGAAAGTCGAAACGATTAATCTGATAATAACGAGAGTAATTGATTGTATTGCGAAAACGAAACGAAATTTTCAATATTTGTGAATGGATTCATTTATCATTTACTAAAATGCCATTTTCAGAGATTAACGATAGTATGTGAAATGTTGTAAGAGTTAAAAAATATATCACCTTATTGTAGTATTTTCTTGGTCTACACAAACAAATAAAACTGTATTTAAATTTTGTTAACGATGCCCAACGATACATAAATTTTACAGAAGGATTTGTACACAATAGCATAAATGACATTTCATGTCCTTTTTAAAAAATCTGCACAATTTGTAAATACATAGATAATAAGTAGCTATTTACATTTTCGCGATTCAAAATTCATTTGAAATTGAAATGTCATATGGAAAATAACATATTTTTAAAAAATCAAAAAGTTTAAATTAGATAAATTAGCTCTGCAGCTGGAAAAATTGTAATAATATACACCACTTAATTTTTTAAATACCAGTGTTAGGGAACATCCATAAATTACCTAAGGTGAATTTTGACGTTTTTCTGTCTCCCACCCACCCCCATTTAAGAAACTGTAAGACACAATTTCATACCCAGCCACCCTCTATTTCTCACGTAAGATACTCATTTTTTCAAAAATTATCATTTTACAAATAAAAAAATGGTATGTATTATTCACAGTAAAATATCTGTTAATGTATTTGGAATATCAAAGCATGTTAAAGTTATAAAAACATAAGTATATATACATTATACTCAGCTAAAATCGACTTATTTTTTTAGTGGAATACCGAAAATATTATTTAGGATAACAAAAATATTAACGTCAAAATTTGAGGCCTTAATTTTAATAATAAGTAGTCTATCATCGTGATTTTTTTTATCTTGCACTCCACTCTTCTAAAGAAAATGTCTGAAAACTATAAGTAAAACATATTTTCCAAGGAAATAAATTATCTACAAAAAAGATCTGATTTCCACGTAAGTCATTGATCCCTTTTTACAATTTAATTTTTCAACTTTAAGAGATAAATGTGTCTACAGTGGAACGAAATATATTTTTGAAGAATATTAGATGCTCTACAAAAAAGATTCTCACCTTTTGTATCGAGAACTTAATTTCCATCAAGCATATGTGTTGGTTGTATTTTTCAGATAACTGTTTAAAAGATTTTTGTGAAAGATGCGTGTCAAAAAAAAATCGAAATCCGCTGTAAGTGACCCGTTAATAATAAAATTAAATAATATTTTATTGGTCCAATTTAATATACATCTCAATACTTTTAATGTGGATAGGGTTTTCGAAGAAAACTGACTTGACAGTTACATGTTTAAGACTGAAATATTTGTATATATGTTAGCATTTTTTAAGATTATATTCCTTAATCAGTTTTTACGTTATTGTAAATAAAGGCATGAAATGAAAGTAAAATTGTTAGATTATTATATAATTAATTAAATATTGTTAATTTATAGTAACTATATTCACATTTGAAAATGTGTATCAAGTAGAATGTAATTTTTTCTATAGATATTGATAATATTTTATTTAGGCAAATATTATTTTTAAAAATTCTTAGGTAAAACCTTTTTCAAACACCCATCCACCCCCATATAAGATTTCGTAAGATATTAGCAGACACCCACCCACCCTAAAATATCTTATGTAATTTGTGGATGAAGTAAAAAATGCTGTTCCAAACTTGCGACTTACCTCGGACATGAAAAAGTAAACGATATTGGAGTTTTATATTTGAAAAGACCTGTCATGCATATTATTTTCAGCAAATGCAGTTTTCACAATTAAGTTTCCAAAAAAAATGCAAATATTATGTATATGTGAAAGTTATCTAGAGAGCACCATTTTGAATAAGAAAAGATAGATTTCTTCAGACTTTATTTCTTCTTGTACAAAATAAGTATACAGATTGTATACTGACTCAGAATGTCCTAAGATATACTGGAAAATAACAAATATGTTCACAAAAGTAGGTACACATTAATTTAATATCTTTTTTAATTAGCCTTTCTGAGACCCAAAGATTCAAGATATTAGATATTAATATTAATTGTAGTGAGTAATGAAACAAGATTGCATTGTGAGGTATGCAGTATAAATTATAAGTATTCTAACCGTTACACTTTACAGCCTACTATGAGTAGAATAGAAAAGAAATTCCATCCATTTCGAAGTGCCAACGATCTTTCCAAACCGAGGAAAGTGAACGGTTGGGCCAGCAGCAAAATATTTGAAACTTATTTTTTTGAGGGTACTTAACTGGGGCGAGTTACTTGGATTTTTTAATGTTTTAATACTTGACTAAGACAACTTTTTACTGATACTGTTAATCCCGCAAACACTAATAAAAACATATAATTGCAAAAACGTATCAGCAGGACAAGCTTATCTCAAACAAGTTTTTCCGCAACGATGGATTGGTAGATGTGAGGAAATTAAACCACCCCCATTCTTGCCATCTGACTCCACTGGATTATTTTTTTGGGCTATTTAAAATTAAAAATATACAAGAGTAAACCAAGTAATTTTGATTATTTAAACCACGGCAAGAAATTAATAAAATCAGAGATGTTGCAAAACAAGAAATGAAGGGTGCCCCGCTTGAGGATATGACCTAGCCTCCTAGACTATAATTATTGTAAATATTATTAAGTACTTCTACGGCAACATTATTTTACTAAATAAACAAATGAAAATTGATTTTTCTTTCTATCTACCAACGTCCAAAAATCAATAAAGCCCATATTGCTAAATAGAAAATTGAAAATCCTTTTAAAGGTGGTATCACACGCTACCCCTGTTGATTTAAAATTGTTTCAGGAGTAGTTATTACCCCAAGGGGGTGGAAGAGGTAGGTGAATAATTTTATTCCAAAAGTCTACTTTCATATGTAAAAATTGAGATGTTTCAGGATTTATCATTTAGATTCATAATTACGTAGAAAATGAATTTATCCGTTACTTTCGGGCCTTACTGTATATATAACTGAATGAAATTTCGTTTTAAATTACCTAATATTATACTTCTGGTAATTGTAAATCTTATTCTGTTAGTCCTTTATAAAGAGTTTTTGCTCGGTAATGACATGCTTAATTATAGTCTGCGAACGAATATTATATAAACACTAATTTTTGTAATAGCTAGTATTTCTTGACAAAGATATGTCGAATCGCTTTTAATAGTTTTTTAAATCTATTTGAAACAGGAGCAACAAGCCTAATTTCAGTTATTTCTAGCTATTTCTGACATATGGGATAGAATAAACTGTTGCAATTGTATTTTTAAATGTCATACATAATTTACACAATGAATAATTTCCTTGTTAGCTAAACGACCAATGTATTTTGTTATTTATTGTTTGGTCTCTGAAGCGTGTCCTTAAAAAAGTTCGTTGGAGACCATCTGCACTACTCACTTTCATTTTAAGATTCATAGTAAAATAAACGTGACACTTGTTAACTATCTAATCGTTGACGATTATAAATAATGACCTATATGATATGGGTGGATGATAATTCACAACTTTCTAATATTGTAGTCAATTGATTATTGATTATATTTATATAGATTTAAAGGTGAAAATAAAAAGCAAAAAATTCAAAAAAATAATACAAACGAGAATTCATTATGAAATTGGGAATTAATATTTTTTATTAAAACGAAAACTGAGAATCATTTAAGTATAACAGGATTTAGTATAAATATAAGATATTCTTCTTAATAATAATTAGAATTAGGGAGTTCAATTAAGAGGTACCTCTTCCATTCTATGAAACAAAAATTTTCCATGTTAGAAATATTGTCTACTCTAACGAATGGTTAATTCTGTTTTTTTTTATGTGAATGAAGTAATAATATAAATTGTATATGTTATTATTATTTAAAAAGAATTCTTTACGTAAATACTGGGGGGGGGGATTTGGTGATATTTTGTTATTTTAAATCTCATATCAAAATACTTTTCTCCCTTCCAATTTTATGGTTTCGTACATTCGGCCAACGGTATACCCGTATGAATGGGTGTAATAAAAGTACCGGTACCCCACCTGTAACTGCTATGATCACATTTTCCGAGAAAACGGTCCAGACAAAAGTTGTTCAGTTTTGACATAGAAATTCAGTGCTGACCTTGTCCTTGTCATTTTTAAAGGTTCATTTCAAGGTCAACTTTCTTTTATGAAATAGAAACTTCTATTTTCTATTAGGGAACCGAAAGAGCGGAAAAATTTACATTTAGTAATGTATTTGACCTTGGGGTCTAAGTGACCTCTCAACGTAATTTCAAGGTCAATCGTTATTTGCAGAGAAAGTTTTTTTTATTTCTATATATGAATAAGTAGTCACTTTCAGCCGGTGGGATTCCACTTTCTTTCAAAGCTAAGTGACAATATTCACTGAAAATAAAGATGCTCTTGAAATGACCTTGAGAAGTCACTTAGACCCCAAGATGAAATACCTACCTGAATGTAAAATTTTCCGTTCTTTTTAATTCCGGAATAAAAAATAATTCCATTTAAAAAAAGTTGACCTTGAAAACACTGGAAAATTTTCTCCAAAAAGGGATCATAGGACGCTATGGGGGGGGGGTACCGGTACTTTTGTTACACCATGTAGATTAATCTAATTGCCACATGCATCAAAATTGTTGTATAACGAATGAGATGAAGTAACATGACATATAATCAACATAACACATACAAAAGTATTAACAGCTCTAGAAAGAGCCTATAGTTAGACTCTCTATACGCCCAACACATGCAGGGTTGCCGCAACTGTGTGCAACATACATTGTACCTGTTCTTAATAACTACAAAAACAAGACTGTTCAGATAGCAAACTGATTGAGGTTATTGAAACGACCAGGAACGTAGTAGAAGTGCTGATTCTACCACTAATCATAGGAACCTATGGAGTCTGGGGCCTCAATAGCGATCAAATAAATTTTAGACTTAATAAAATCCTCTAAGTTCGACATCAGCTGTCTGGCTAACCCTACAATTAATTACATCTGATATTCTCGTCACAGGTTGTCCATCAAATGTAAAACTGAAACTGGACAGTGCTAGCGTCTTCGGCAACTTTATATCGTTTACTCAAAGAGCAATTTCTATCTAGGTTAGAACTTTAAATTGCATGTTTGTTTTACACCTAGCCTGTCGAAGATTAAGTAGTGGCGTGATTTTATTATGTTACTTTGTATTCAACAAACTATATACTGGCTTTCTTTAACCTTTCTAGCCAGGGAAAGAAATTAAACCAAAATATTCTATGTAACTGATGTATTATTTTGTGGAACCACAAAGTTTTTTTCCCCACGTACCATCTCCAATGGGGAACATTTGATCAGGTGATCTTGTTGGCCATTCCAAAACTTCTATGCCAGATTATTGTATGAAAGCCACTGAGTCACTATCAGTATGAAGGCTGGTATTATCCATGTCTAAGATTGCATTTGGTATTGTACCCATACATATGGCACCCCCTCACTTTGCTCTGCTGCTGTCAGCCTACCAACAGCCAAATCTCTATCTCGTTTCTCACCTCAAATTAGTCTGAATCTCCTGCGTTCATTATGACATGCCCAAACAAATCCTGGATTTGTCAGCGAGCGAGCCTGATGTTCGGAGTCAAAGGTACAAAAAAAAGAAGTCGGTAAGCTCTCAGCCCCATTGCAAGCATTCAAATACATAGGATCTTTTGTTTTTGTTGTTTTTAAGGGACAAAACAACAAGAAAAAAACTGTTACAAAAGGTGTTTCATTTTTTGTTCTCCAGTGTATATTGTTCGAAAACCTTTCTCGTTTATGTTGAATTACTCTTTATAGTTATGCGACATATATTACTAATGTCCCGTGTATATTCTGGTTTGAATTTTATTAAAAGAAAGCGAAAGGAAATGTAAAGGTTAGACGATCATTAATAACTGTTTTGAACAAAAAATTAAATATTAATGATCATCATACTTTCAGTGTAACATATAGTAATATATGTCAAGGAAAACATTTCACATATAAGAAACAAATCAAAATTCCTTTTTACCCACTATCAATATAACTGCTATTATATTTGTCAATTAAATATTGCGACGACAAAACAGGATATGAGTAAGTTTGTCAATTAAAGCTGATGACATGATGAACTGCATTATATGATGTGATGCTTGTAGCAATTATGTAAAAACTTCAACAATGTGGAATCAGAACATGCCTCTCAGGTAGTTATTCGAATTTTCGATGTGCATTAATTCACCTAAGGCGATGCGGCAAGCCTGTTTTTTTAATAATGAACAGAAAAAAAAACGTGCTGATATAATATGCGAAATAATCATGGCAGCTCGGTTAGGAGGTCATTAAAATGTATGTTGGATTATTTCGACTTGAATGTACTGGATGTACACGTGGAGAAATGTTATGCGATATGGTGTATATTTATTGTGAATGAAACTAATTATTGTGTCGTTGTTACATGTTTTTGTTAAGTCTGATAAGTAACTAGCGTTTTGCACAAAGCAATTAGTATATGATGCAAGTTTTGTTAGAATTTACAACAATTTTATATTTCTTCTTCTAAATTTTTATTTAAGTAAATGGATATAGACAACGTTAACCTAATGTTAATCATTTTCTTCACCCATTTATATTATTTTCTTGTTTAGCTAGTCGACAAGTCTAGTCTTCCCCTTTTTTGTTGATGAGGTGTTGACAATATTCAAGTGGCGCTCAAAAATTGCGAAAATTGTGAAATCTATTAGGTTTTTTTCAGATTTCCTTTTTCACCAATATCTCAGAAACTACTGTTGATATCGCCAATTTAACAAAATGCTTAAAACGCAGGATACTTCCCAAAACATAGTCCTTCGGAAATCTCTAAGAGCATGAGCTCGGCACATTTCATTATATTTACAAATAAACTTAATTTTGAATGTTCATCTGTGATTTTCTCTCCTCGCAATGGTTTCTGAAAAAAAACAGATAAGTTAAGTAGGTACTTGAATATCAAGGTGTAGTATCAAAGGGCAGTTTGTGGAAACTGCCCGGAACACTAGTTGCCCTCTTATAGAAAAAAACTCTCCCGCAGGATTAACGAATCGAAAAAGTAGGTCTACAGATTTGTCAACTAGTATTCCAGTATAATATCTTGTGTATTTTCTGTTGTACTTATCTGTTTTTTTGTGACGTTTCGAATCCTTATCAGGAACAATGTTTGTTTGAATGTTTTGCACTATATTCGCTTGACTTTTTTTGGTAATGTCAATTGACTGATTAATTAATTAATTAATCGAAACGTCACAAAAAACAGATAAGTACAACACAAAATACACAACATATTATACTGGAATACTAGTTGACAAATCTGTAGACCTACTTTCTCACAGTTAATCCTGCGGGAGAGTTTTTTCTATAAGAGGGCAACTAGTGTTCCGGTCAGTTTCCACAAACTGCCCTTAGATACTATACCTTGATATTTACTTAACTTATCTGTATTTTTCAGAAACCATTGCGAGGAGAGAAAATCCCAGATGAATATTCAAAATAAGCATTTACCTCCTCAATCATTTAGAAACTATTTAAATAAACTTAAACCATTACATATAAATATTAAGAAAATTCAGGTACCATTTAGATATATGAACTAACATTAATGTGACAGAATACAACTGTCATATATAGAACACAGAAAATAGATATCTATTTCAAAATTACTTTGAATTAGTATCCATAATTCCATTTGAACATAATGTAATTAGTTCTCCACTTTAAAATGGTTTCGCAGCTGAAAATTACATTTTCATTACTCTGTTTGTTTCGAATAGCACCTCAATATGACACTCAACGTAAGCTCAGTTTGTTATCTTTTAAATCACTAACAAATATGTAATTTCTAATATCAGAATATTTTAACCAAATTTTTACAAGGGATAAATATATTGCAACTTACTTGAATTATTTTAAAAGCTTATTTATAATAATGC
Organism: Octodonta nipae; assembly: GCA_034190945.1. Taxonomy (NCBI): domain Eukaryota; kingdom Metazoa; phylum Arthropoda; class Insecta; order Coleoptera; family Chrysomelidae; genus Octodonta; species Octodonta nipae. Next base: position 174,215,453 of record CM067216.1, read on the forward strand.
TTACTTCACATCAACCCTATGTTACATTCTTTGTTATAAATTTATAACATTGTTTTTTGAAGACGCGAGATGTAAGACCGACATCTAGGATTTTCAAGAGAATCAGTACACAGAGGTTCCGAATCTGGAGCCGTTCCGTGTACTTGCTGTTCTCCCTTAACTCCTAGGTTAGAATGTCACGATAAAAATTTTCAGGTTACTTCACCTGTCAGAGATATTGAATACTCTCTTCGAGGTGTCATTCCTTTGTACGCAAGACAATATATTATATATAAATATAATATATATTGTTTCTGGTCGGGAACCTTCATCAGTTGCGCTTCCCACAATTGAATGTCATCTCGAACACTTCTTTATGCATTTGATGCATTTCGTTAAATTTGAAGACGCGAGATGTAAGACCGACATCTAGGATTTTCAAGAGAATCAGTACACAGGTGAAGTAACCTGAAAATTTTTATCGTGACATTCTAACCTAGGAGTTAAGGGAGAACAGCAAGTACACGGAACGGCTCCAGATTCGGAACCTCTGTGTACTGATTCTCTTGAAAATCCTAGATGTCGGTCTTACATCTCGCGTCTTCAAATTTAACGAAATGCATCAAATGCATAAAGAAGTGTTCGAGATGACATTCAATTGTGGGAAGCGCAACTGATGAAGGTTCCCGACCAGAAACAATATATATTATATTTATATATAATATATATTGTCTTGCGTACAAAGGAATGACACCTCGAAGAGAGTATTGTTTTTTGAGTAAGAATCTCAGTTGCTCTATTGGCCAATACTTACGGGGACCACTGTATATATTTATTTACTATCTGCCAAAATTCTCGGACAATTCGTAAACTAACGTGGTTTATGAATAAACATTATTCGGGCCTGTTTCGTCACCTTCTAATGTGTGTAATAGTATGGTTAAGGAAAACGCAAAATAATGTTCTAAAATTCACTCATGGAATAATCTGTAGAACACTGCTTCTGGAGGTGGAGACCAGGGACGAATTTGAAAATCAAATGGACCAAAAATGTAGACAGGTATCATTTTACCAAGTTTTTCCACGCGGAGTCGAACAAAACCGTTTTCAGTCATTCACTTTTTCAATTTCTGACCCGTAACTTTTTTCGTTGCTTTCTACGACAAGAACTATTTTTGCATTTTGTAGCACACTACAATATGAGTAGTCTTTCTAGCCCATGCCTACCAAGATATAGAGCTTCAAAAATGGAAATAAGGAGTAAAAAATAATTTTTGCGACATTCTGACCTAAATTTCTTTTTTTGCTTCCGAAGACATAGACTATTTATTATGTTGACTTTATGGAGTTAACTAGTGGAAATTTTCTTTTGATGTCGTGTGTACCAAGATACAGCGCTTCAAAAATTAAAAATTACTCTTACCAAAAAGGCTGGTTATGTTATATACCATTAATTTTACAAGTTTAATACATCATAAAAGATACAAAACAATAACCAGGCATTTTGATATCTATTTTTTGACATCTTTTTGCAATTAACGCACTGTATCTCGGTATCAGTCAAAATTGTAGAAAATTTAACGCTCTACAAAAGATGATATAAGCCGCCACGTAAGAAAAAGGTATACGATAAAATCAGCAAAAATGATTTTAGTTGATCACAGCGATTTTTCCCCTTTTGAAGCGATATATCTTGGTACGTATCAGGTCCAGAGAAGAGTATGACAAGAGAAATGCAAAGCTCTTTAGCGAAAAGTACATATCTCGTGAGTAACTGGATCAATTGATTTATATATAATTTGAGTTGATTCAGCTAGGAAAAAACATTTTTCCTATTCAAAATTTTCCCTTTCCCTTTCAACTTTCGAAAATAATTAAAATTTGAGGTCATTTCGGATCCCACACAGTTTTCAAAGCCTTCGGTGCCAGGGCTATCAAAAAATCAAGTGTGTTGCAAATTGTGTGTTTGCGTACACTTGAAACAGCGTTTCTCTCACGAACTGGAGATTTTTTAATTTATAATGTCCCATATATGAGATTGCTAGACATTCTAGGGCTTCTATTAAGTAAATGTAAAAACACAGTTTTTCACCCTAACCCCAAACCTTTATTTTGAACACTCAACTCCGTTTCAACAATTCTAAGTTGTCATCATCAAGGAGTAAAGCAAACTTGCTTGAATAAACTACTTATTATTATTATTCTTATTCCTTACCAGACTTGTTTTTTTTTTGCTTTTTATTACTTTTTACAATAAAAATACGAATTGACAAAATAAAAAACAAAATATGAATGAATAAACATAATACTGTAAAAGAAAATATTAAATATGAAACAGTGTTATAAATAGACTCATGAAATCAAATCAGCATAAGTTTATCCCACCATTTCAAATTAAACGAAGATTATTGATTTTTGGTGATCCTCACTTCATATTTTATATAATTATCATGTATAAAGGTGCTGATTATTGCCTAATAAAATATTTGATTCATGCTCAGTATCCAAGATCAAGAATTTTATCCTTCTCATAGTTGAAACCACTTTTCACTAAATCAAATTCATGTTATATATGGCCAACTTAATAATATCTTTTGCATTATTTAGTTACATATTTACATTGACTATAAAATCCGATGGGTGCAAATATAATAAAACATGAGCAATGACAAAAATGTACGGGATCACTTGAGTATTTACAAACACGACCATATATATTTAAAAAATATATTTATACACCTTTGTATGGCATTCAGAAAGAAGTTGTACAATGCTTTCTCTTTCGAAAACATGTTTGTCTAATTCGATCTTCTAAAGAAAATGTTCTGCATCCTGAATTAATAATTATTTATGATTCGGTTCACCTAGGAACATTCTATCAGTCTGTTTTAAAATGTTTTTGTTTATCATTTTAAAATGCAGGCAACTATACATCTGAGTATTATTTAAGTTTTTTTGAGCTTTGCGGGGCACTTAAGGAGACAACTGTATAATAAGGGAAATTGATCTAGCCCTGAAAGTTCTTATTCAGGTTTGTTGTACGCCAGTTCCATAGATTTCAGTGGCAACTGAAGGTTTAGGAAAAGAAGAGAGACTAACAAAACGAAAATATAAAAGCAAGAGAAATCTATAAGAGAAACCAAAAGAACTTGAAAAGAAACCATACCATACCAATAATAAGGCAAGCACATGAAAAATAATGGGTGCAACTTATAAGCAGACATTAAAGTAAACAAGCACTATAAAAGTAATGAAAATTCTAAACAAGGAAACAAAGACAAAAATAACAATGTAAACATGATTAACCTAAAAGAACAAACATGATTATAGAGGTAGGAATATAGGGTATGAGTATGAGGGTACAAGATGCGTGAAGTTTCCATGAAATAGATTTCTACAACATAATAAAGGCACTTTAAACTTCAAAATCAGGAAAACACCTATATTAGATGTCATAAATGCACAACTTATGGAGACCTAATATAACATCTACGACTTTTACATATTTAAGACATATGCTGAAAGGAAAAAACGGGGCTAACGCCAATGTTTAAAAAAGGAAAGATAAAATAGCACTACAAAGGAATAAGTTTATTGAGCAGAGCAGAAAACAAGATATGGCTATGAAAAACATTAATAGACTTAATAGAACATTTATGACTAAAAAGGAATTGTAATTAAGGAGGAGACGAACCTCAACAACCGATGGACTAATCAGGTATTAGACTAATAATCAATAGATTTGCCGTGTCAATATAATTGAAGAAAATAAAAACAGGAAGAATTTGAAATACCTTGTATGCAACATATCCTAAGTATATAGCATAGACAAGAAAAGACAAGACGAGAGTAATGATAGACAACTCAAATTTTGCACGATAATTGCTGTTCGGAAATAGTAACAATGAAAAGTGATGAACAACATCTACAAAAATCACAAAAAGTTATTAAAGAGGTAGAAGGTAGTTTTAGAGCTGAAAGAATACGAAATAAATAAAAATAATAATCAACTGACAATTTTAATTCTAAGGGAAGAAGTATAGGTAGGTCGAGAAAAAATGAGGCCGTAGTGGACAATATGCATAATATTTGCCACAAACAAGTAGTGTTCAAATATGGGGAATGCATGGAGAGCAAGTTGTTTTGCAGGTAATTTATCAGGCACATTCAAATATATTGTGTCATCATTAACGTGTTTGTAATATTATAATAATCAATTTAACTTGGTGCTTGCAAAATTCGTTTTTGGCGGACTCAGGACCACGGAAAAATTCTGAAAATATTTTGTTGGTGCTTTATTATCAAAAAGAAGAATGAGAGCCTGTGTGCGTTGTTATTTAGTTAAGCCGATAGTATAACTGAAGAAAATTATCCAAAGAAACTTTTGAATGAATATTTTATTTTCGTCGAAACTCCATTTTAATCCGGACTGTAAGCAATTGCTTCGTCAATTTCTAAGCTGCAACTGTTTAACAAATTTCAATAGTGTCACCTTCTGCCACACAGGTATAACTTGTAGTATTATTAATAATTTTCAGAATTTTGTCGAACTCTGGCAACTGATTTGCGTTTATTTCACAAAACATACATAAATAACAAAAAAACAAAAAGGCATGTATAAGTTGAGCCAGCCAAATTATAGTTTTTAACCTTACAAATTTTAACTAGTAGATGATTTAATTTTCTCTAAATCTAACAGATGTTAATGGGATGCATGTTTTGCTGATTGTATATAATAGGAACAGATGGTGCAAAAAGGAAAGCATTTATCATAAAGGAAAATCGAAAGTTTACACTTGAGCCCGAGAAAGTGCATTATAGTAAAGAACAGTTAACGCGTTATAAAGCAGTAACAGTTCGATTAACATGTCATGCTACACTCATTTTCACCAGAAAGGTGGCATTATTTAACTGAATTGGTGGTATGTCAATAATTACTTTGACCTATCAAACTAATAAAATTTAATAGCGGAAATGCTTTCTACCTAAAATTAATTTAAAAGTACACTTACATCGTACCTGATTGGTTGGTATATCTTAAGAAAATTTACGTGGTCGAAAATTTGTTAATTAATTAGTTATTCCATGTTTGTAAATCTTTATGTTACATGAACATTGCGAACTCGAAATTATCCAAAAAAATATAACAACCTCTAATCATTGTATCCGAATGTATTGTCAACAGAAAACCTTCAATAGAAAACAAATTTTTGTTAATTGTAAACGACTAATTAGAAGTTCATCTAAATAGATAATGAGGCTACGACATCAGTACTGTCATAGCTAAAAGGATTTTTTTTCTGTAATGCATCGGTATCGCAGAAAATGCACCTACTATTATCTAAATAGCAATTAGGACAACAAGTCACTTAGAACAGTCATTCTGTGCATCAACATAACATCGTTTTGTTAAACTCTATTAAAAATGAAGAAACATTTCCAAACTATAAACCATGTTTTCTATTTAGTGGTGTACTTATTTAATCTATTCCCAAATGTCTTTTGATTTCTTTTTATTATTTGCAAGATCTTCCAGAATTGTAGTTTCCATTTCAAACACTCGTAGGTCTTCACCGCTTCTATCTTCATTATTCTTCAAACACCCATTGGACATTTATGTTCTCTGACATTCTCTTAACATAAATAAACATAATAAAATGTATGTTACTAATTCTAACATTATATATTTCACTAAGAAGCTTTCCTAGAAACCCCATTTATTTTTATGGTTTTCAATTCCTAATTTACCATTATGGAATTATTACCATTGTAACCGAGGTTAGAACGAGAGCTTCAAAAGTTTATATTTTTGGATCTGCGTTACTATGTCCAAAGATTCCATAAAAATAAGTTAGAAGATTCAAGAAATAACCTTCAGAAAACATTCTCAATTATTTTGTGATAATATTTGTAACGAAATCTCGTAGTCTGACATATGTATATTTTTCTTTATTTGATTCTTATTATTCCTGTATTTATTATTACCCTTTAGTACCACTGCTAAAATTCAGTTATTTGTTTAGTATTTAAATACTGAATTGATTCGGTCCACACTTGATGGAAATTGATAATGGCAATTAATTAGTTAATTTCAACCGAAATTTACACATCTTTTTTTCATAAAAATCTTTTAGAGTTTTAACAATTTCAATACCTTAATCAAGAACGGTTGTTCAGTGGCACAGGAAGTAGCTAAGGAATTCAAGCATATCCCCCTCTCCCCCCAATGTTCTGAATTCTTTAGTGACAAATGTGAAAGTAAATTTGATAATTTCCGACTTGACCATACAATGTATGGCATCACACTCCCTCTAAGGCACACATAGTGTGCCCTTAGGGGAAAATTCACTAAACCCCAGATATACTACATATCAAAAGGGTTTAACTCTGTGGGACCCCTTGCCAGGTTATCAGGCCCGTGGTTGGCGTTGTGGCTGCAGTTCCCCATGAATTTTCTAACCGTCCGGGCTGTTCCCAACAGGACGGCTTTTTGCATCAGTTGGTAAAGATGTTCGTCCAGACCGAGCTATTTCAAATTGTTTAATAGATGTTTTGGGACTACTCCTGTTGTTGACAAAACAATTGGTACTGTTCGAGTGTTTTTCATGTCCCATTGTCTCTGTATTTGAAATTCTAAATCCCTGTATTTGGCTATTTTTTCAGCCTGCTTAATATTTATATTACTGTTGTTAGGGATTGCTATGTCAATTAAGGTTGTTTTTCTAGAGACTTTATCTACCAAAACTATATCTGGTCTATTGTGAGCAACAGTACGATAGGTCAATATCGTCCGGTCACAGTACAGTTTGTAGTTGTTATTTTCTAAAATAGATTCTGGTTTGTATATATAGTAGGGTGTTCTTACCGACTGTGATAGCTCGAGATTCAGCGCTAGTTTCTGGTGCAGTATTTTTGCCACAGCATCGTGTCGTTCTTTGTATTCAGTTGCAGCGAACGCTTGGCAACCTCCTGTGATATGCTGGATAGATTCAGATGTTTGGCAACCATATCTGCATCTGTCGTTGTTGATAGAAGGGTCTTTGACGATGTACTTTAGATAGTTCTTAGTTGGAATTACTTGATCTTGGATTGCCAATATAAAGCCTTCCGTTTCAGGAAACATATGACCACAGATCAACCAGTAGTCCGACGCTGAACTGTCGACATAATCTTGGTTGACGTCGTTTATATGCCTTCCATGAAGCGACTTCTCTTTCCATTTGAGCAGTTTCTAATCAGTTGTCTGGTGGTATACTTGAACTTGTTGTTCTGTCAGTCGCAGCGGTGTTGAGTCATCAACTTGACATATGACTCTGTGTAGATCAGAAAATTCTGCTAGTTTCTGGAAATGATTACGCAAATTGGAAATTTGTTGATCACGTAACTTGCCTATATCTGCCAATCCTCTTCCTCCTTCATACCGTGGCAACATTGTACGTTCGACGGAGCTCTTTGGATGGTGATTTTGAGCTTTTATTAGTAGAACTCGAACTTTTCGTTGTAGTTGTTCAATGTCAGTCTTGCATCATTTAACTATTCCGAATGAGTAAGTGAGTACTGAGCACGCGTAGGTGTTAATAGCCTGAAACAGATTTTTACTGTTAAGCTTAGTTTTCAACAGTCGTCTTACCCTTCTATAGAACTCTGTTGATAGGTCCTTTTTCATGTTGGAGTGATCAATTCGTTGAGTCTGCTTTATTCCAAGGTAAGTATGGCCCTCCTCCATGGATTCAATTGAGGTGCCATCTTTCATTTCGTAGGGCCCCTGCTGTATTTTGCCTTTCACTATATTGATAATTCGGCATTTGTCTAGGCCAAATTGCATATGGTTGTGATTAGAGAACCCTTCTACTATTTTAAGCATATCGTCGTCGTCGTCCATGTATAGCAAATGGTTTATCTTTAGTGCTTGTACGTTGTTGTGTTTGAGACTGAATCCAAAGTTAGTCGCGTTCAGTTTGTGTGAGAGTGGGTTCATGGCAAGGCAGAACCACAGCGGGCTAAGAGAGTCTCCCTGGAATATACCCTTTCTGATTGGGATAGAGTCGGTTTGTATCGAACAGTTGGCTTCATTCAGAAAGATTTTGGTTTGCCAGGTAGTCATAACATATTCTAAAAAGTTAACAATACAATTATTTACTTTATAGAGTTTCAGCACCTGAATGAGCCAATTATGTGGAACTGAATCAAAGGCCTTTTTGTAGTCCACATATGCCATGTAGAGATTTCGTCGTTTGGCGTGGGCTTGACTGCAGACAACGGAATCAATTATTAATTGTTGATAATTATTATTCTAATTACATTTTTAGCAAGGATTACACTATCAAATGTACAAACGTTCCAGCTCAGCGGGGTGGACTTTTCCCAATCGACAATCCTGGGTCCGCCATTGATTAAGATATATTGTTTTCCCTCTCTTCTATAATTGCTAATATTAGCGCTTTTTTAGAAATTGGTAATTTGGTTCAGAAGTGTGTTCTTGTTAGTACTATATCATCCAAATAACAGTTCTTAGTTTACAGTAGTGACTCTCCTATCATTGATTTCTTTTCTGGTCTGTAATATTTATGAAATGTTTGATTCGAAGCCATTACCAGTTTTTGTTCCTTCTGTTCTTGACTATTCTTGTACTCATATTCCTGCAGTTGTTTGTCCTCTTATAACCCTCACCGTTATATTTAATAATCAGTTAAATGTACAGCCTAGTTTTCCTGTTCCTCTATTGTTTTTGTATGCACTTCATAGTTAGTAAAGGGTAAACACTAATATTAGGTGGTAGACCATTTTTTTCTAATTTTCCTTGTTTCTTTGATCTTTGGTGTTAATGCATTAATGTTTGTTTGTTTGTCCTGTTGTGTTCTTTGGGCACTGTGATCATTCGACTTCTTTTATCCGTTTTCACTTTATAGATAGATGAAATAATTTCATTATTTAATTTGATCCTTAATATATTATTTAATCTTCGCGCCGTAGGACTCTGTCAGGACAACGCTCTTCCACCCACTTAATATAATAGTTATTGAAGACTTTACACCAACTGTAAATCCCACAAGATTGTGACTTTTCGCCGCCGTCCAGTCGTCCATTATTTCGCTAGCATAGCCAAAACTAGTTTACACTTATAACTCAAAATTACATCGTCAGCCAAAGGGTCCCTGTAGTGTGTTAGCATGAAATTAGGTTTTCAAATGTGTTTCTAACAAATACTATCTGGGGAACTCGTTCTATTATTGGAAAATTGCACATTCCCAGCAGGAAATGAAAGATTAGCTTAAGCAGTCCTCCTGAATATAATTTATGTTATATAGTGGCCTGGCGAGTCCAGTTCTGGTGTTAAAATCGAAAAATTTGTACATTCTACATAGATTAGATAAATAGATCAGTATTAACAAGAACAGTATATATAGTTATTCAACAGTTCACATTTACAAGTTATGTATAGTATGGTTATTGTTTACAATTCTGTACATTAAAGTCAAAATATTATTACCATTCTTCAATGCAACTAATTTAGTTCAGAAGTTCTATACAGTCGGTAACGGTGTTCAGTTACGAGTAAATGTTCACTCGCCTGCAAAGCTAAGATGTATAACATTACAGACGTTCACGAATATTGTAATCAGTCAAGGCCTAAGAATGAAGCCTTGTGGTACACCAGATATTGGAAGGAATTCATCATATTTGTCGTCATTGTTTTGAATAACACACTGTATTTTGTTAAAAAGATATGATCTTATAAATCTAATAGTGTTATTAGAGAAGTCAATGATATATACTTTCGGAATAGATTTTCCTGGTTGTATTAAAGATTGCGGACGAGTAAGTGCAGGTAGATACCTGATCATTGATGTGCAAAAATTTAGCTATATACTCGGAAATAATAACCAAATTTCTGTTTGTTGGTCGTTTATTAACGGACCTATGTAGATAGGGAAGATGCATGCTTGGGTACTTGTCTACATTTTAGTATAAATAACCTCTTCAAATAGCTCCCAGAAATTCGACCACGAAGTTACACCCTTATAAATATTTACATAATGTTTACATTTTTCGGTATTAGACACGCTCTTTTTATAGGTTGGCGAAAAATGTAACAATTTTTCCGTTAATTTTTAAAATCGCGGTTGACAATTAGCAAATTCGATTTACAGGTGTATGTGTATGTATTTTATTAAAGTGACTGAATTGTATAAAAAAGTATAGCATCTCTAGATGTTCGTTAGAGTGATAGGATTAAAGAGGCCGGGATACGGCGACATCACAACAAATCAAACAAATGTGCAAGCGCGTGTGTTGTGTTGGGACCAGAAATAATAGTAATACCAAAAGATAGTATGGTAATCCGAATCAGAATGGATAATTCATGAGAGAATATCGGGAACGTATAAAAGCTTTTAAAGCTGACACTGTATTGATTCAAAATATCATCAGGAGGCGTCAGTCATACAGGCAATACTTATAATATAGAGTACGTCAGTCCCCGAGCAAAACGTAATGCAAGGTGAGCCAGAAAACCTAATGGACGTATCCAACTCTGTCTAAGCCAGCTTCTGATTGGCGCTTGTTTAGGTCAGTCAAGTGACGTCTAGCTGTTGCTTGTAACTCTAGACAGAAAGAGTTATGTCCAATTGATTTCTTTACAGACGCCCATATCTTATGCATTCTATCTTTAGGTATTACTTCTATGGTCAGAGAACAAAATGTAAATATTAACACTCTCCATCACATCAGAATACAATACATCATAGCACGTTACACAATATAAATCCACCTTTATTCACCTATAAATATTGTAATGTGAAAAAAAATCGATGTAAGCAAATTCTGTAAAACTCTAATCTACTCAATAGATAAAATAGAATATATAGAATAGAATATTTTCAGAAAATACATTCACATAGCACATTGGTAGCCACTATTTGGCAGCTTACAAAAAATGTGTACTCTTCAAACGACTATCAATGAATCCATATTTCTGTTATGCCTAGCAATAAATTTGTTTTTTCCACATATCATTCGTAGAACTTCCAGCTTCTTCTTGAATATTAATGAGCTTCAACATTAGAATAACGATAAAAACCCTTCAATTACCCAAAAGAATAAAGTTTTGCTTTTGCATGTTTCTATTCATTCAATAAATGTTGCATGGTTAAGTGGAGGTATCTTAATTAAATGAAATCCTGTTATTAAGCACTTAATTAACAAAGAAGTCGTGAAGTGCTCCCAAGCTCTTTTTCAGAATACAAAGGTTTGAAAGGGTACGTAGGCATTTTCAGCCAGCCAAGAATTGAAGCACGGTCGTAGGGGTCAAAAAAAGGCAAGCTTAATTTCAACACAAATATGATGAATAGAATATGACTAAGGGGAATAAAATAAGGAAAAAAAATGACACGCTACTACATTTTGAAACTGTTGTTTATTATCACAGTTTATGGCAAATTTTGAGACTGTGGTAGAACCATTGAGTAAATATATACTCACTTGGTAGAACAACAAGAAGTTTTTGAGCTATAATTCAGGGATATTATGAAACAAAACAACTGAAAATAAAACTGAGAATCGCTTGAATTAAATAATAAAATACTTGTCAATGAGGGTCAAGATGTAAAACACTTAACGAACAGAAATGTTATAGTTTGATATCTAAATTTTTTATATTAGTGTTTGAAACTAAGTTAAGCTTGAAATAATAACACAAAGTTACAGTTTATCTGTACTTTTACGGTAGCCTATCCACTGCTATACAGGGTGTAAACAATTTGAGTGCATATATTTTAGGTGCAGATAGTACACACCAAATAAAACAAAAAACTCTTATAACGCTATGGTCTATAGACCTTAATAAGCAAGAAAATTCGAAGTACATGTTAAGTAAATTATTGTCAATGTGCCAACGTCGCGCTAAAAATTCACTTGTAATGTGAATAATAAAGGGGTGATTCACACAAAAAAATTAACACCTGTTATTTTTTTGTATTAAATAATTACATTTCTTATATGTAGTTCTTTTATGTGTTAAATTATTCGAAAAATAATTGTTACTCATAAAATTAATATTACTTATATTAGACAAATAAATACCCATGTACTTATAGGCTGTCATTATGATAGAACAAAGGATTCTTTATAGTAAATATTCAAAATTCAACATTGTTGCTATTACAAGTGTTTTCCCCACAAATTAATAGCATGGCAGGTATTTACCTAATTGTATAATTGCCACTATTTGTCACAAACTAATACACTCGAACTCACAATTGACAACAAATATTATTTATTTCTCAAATTTATTTTTTAAAACGAAAATCAAATCACGAACGCTACGTAGAATGTCACGTAAATATCACTTTCACTTTCTGACAAGAACCGGTGCAGCAAAAAAGCACCCGTGGCAGTGGTCAGCTGTAGTACTGAATAAGGCATATTATATGCTATATTGCCACATCTTTTCGGAGAAACGTACGGCAAATTTTAACAGAATATTTAGAGTTTAAATATTAATTTTCTTTGTTAATACAGTTATTAAAGGTGTATAAGCTATTGAGTATTTACATATTTAGCTTTACAAGCATTTTGAAGCCGGAAATAGTCTATTATTCACTGTAATAAAGGCTATATAACTTCTAACTTTTTTATTTATTTTTTTGGCAAAACTGTAGTTTATTTCTGGAAATGTTTAAAGCTTTTTGATTTGTTTTGACCTGAAGTATTGATCCTCAAAATCTTTGCACTCAAACGGCTTACACCCTGTATAGTCGCATTATTGCAATATATTTATTACAAGTTTTGGCTTCAAGAGATTAAAATTGTTTATCATAAGATTTGTCGAATAGTTTCCTAAAATACCTTTACATCTAAATTCGCATTCCTTACACCTGACATTAGGTTTGTTTCAAAAATAATCTCAAATGATCATTTCAGTATGTTTTTTGGACCGGACTACTTGTTAAACGTAGTTTTGACACGGTACCAATTTTATTCAATATTTTATTTACTCTATTCGCCGTACCAGGGAATACAGGATCTGCACGTCTTGCATAAAGTTCTTTACAAACCTCTCTACCATTTCTAAAGTCGTCTACCTTGACACAAAATAATTTTTATACCTTTTCTGACTTAGTTAGTTTCGCTACTTAAGTTAGCATAACTTTGTTATTATTACTTAAAAATGCTTTATGAAATAGAAGACACAGTTATTTGTAGTTACTCTGAATCCCGAGGCGTGGTAATAGTTATCTATTAGCCAACTAGGAAAAAAAAAGTACTAATTTATGTGTTTCACTTTTTTTTGGTTTTTACCCAGTTCGCTATTAGACAAATAGACCAGGTTGACAATTGATGCCACAGGCGATTGGCGAAGTTATAGCAACCTTAGGTGAAAGGACGCCTCATTAAGGCTGGGGCTTGATGGTGTGCGTCTCGGCTTGTTAAGTCACACAAATTGATTTTCTACCCTTTCTCGAGATAACAAAGGATATATATTTTTCGCGACCCACCTTTGATTTATACCCACTAAGTAAGCTTTGAAATTACCGTCGTAATTTTGTTTGAATATGCGCCGAACGTATTATTTGCTGTAAATTGTCGTTTTATATTGCTACAATGTTAGCACAAGGCAACCCGATGAGCCTTTGTTCTGGACTCACAGTTCTTGGTTTCCACGATCAGAGCCAATCTTCCTATCCAAACGCTATAAATTCACCCGTGTTGCCCGCATAAATAACGAATTTTTTGTCGTATAAATTGGTGAAGGATATTGCTCTTCAATAGAACATACAAAGGATATACGCAGTTATAAACAAACACAATCTGTGATTTTCCTGCATTTCAAGAAAAGGTACACAATCAACTTGGGTGGCTTGACGATCCGAGCTACTAGCCCCAGAACCAACGTTAAGAAAATGAACATTTTACTTTAAAGCTGGTTTCTGAAGGTGTGAGAGCCGGCTCGTCAAGCTACCCAAGTTTTTCTTGAAATGCAAGATAAACCCAGTTGGTGTTTGTTTAGTACTAGATTTATCATTCGTACTTATCGTTTACCAATTTATACGATACGTCGGAACAAAGAACTATCCATCCGGATCAAAGACGTGTTTGGCTGCTTCGTTCCGTCATAGTTAAAACAATATTATGAAGCTAGTTACATTGTCGGTAACCATAAACGTCATCTCAAGAAAGAGTACATGGACAACCAGATCCTAGTCTAACATGATTGTTGCATGCTAGTTTACTAGTTAAAATTCTTAAGGCCAAATTGCCAGTTTCCAGTGATAACCAAGGTAGAAGGCATTTTGTGAAATTTGATGAATTAAAAAGATATAAAGATCCAAGAACCGGATGGTATCGTTCTCCAGAAAGGGGACGAGAGAAAAATGTTTTAAAAATAAACATTTCCTGTAAACTCTCTTTTTTCAGTCTAATAGAATTGTCGATAACTATAGAGAGTAAAAAAGCCAAGGTTAGAAACAAGACAATTCGATATTTTATAATTTTGACATGCCAATGGTTTAACCCAGGATTATTTCTTTACAATTGTCATTCAAACTTAACACTTACTTGTCATTCCATTAAATACAGTCATTAGAAAAGCTTTTTAAAAATTAATATCCGGCTATTTAATAATGCTTGAGTAAATCATATTTCCGACATTAAATACATAAATAATCTTAAAAATTGTATACGGAGTTACACCTTTAGAATTAAAGCAATGTAAGGCAAAACCTTCATAAATTATGTATTAGGAAAACGCAATATAAACATGAACTTTTCCTATTAATAAACAAATACTTTTTTCTAATGAGCTTTGCACTTCCGACGCCATATTTGGCCGATGTAGTAAAAACTCAACGCCAAAGAAATTGCTGTCAAGCACCAAACGATTGAAGAGTAGGTCAGACAGAATGTACCGATAACGGTTACTTAGTCCACTATCGACGTCCTTAAAAGAAGCACAATGAATGTACAGCTGTGTTTTTATAGATATCTTGACATTCTTCACAACCGCGATGGAATTCATTCAAAACGAGTTTCATGTGGGAAGAACGTAGTAATATAGTAAAGATGACTGTCCGGAATTTTATATTTATAGTTGTCCGATTATGGTAGACAGTAAAATACAAACTATACTTGGTTAGTCAATACTATCTAAACAATCACCCAATGTTGGACAATAATATTTACACCACTCTATTATTCAGTTTATATAATTATTAGTCTTAAACTAAAAAGTGCAGCAGTATTCGTTATATATAAACCAACAAAATTACCTGATAAAAATTATAATTAATGCAAGTCAGTATAACTTATCTACTGTATAAAACAAATATAACTAGTTGAAAAGAAGCCGTAAACTCAGACGGTCTAGTTTACAAACTCAAATCTGACTGAGAATACAATGGACTCAGAATAACATAACATATGTCCAAAAATTTCAAATCCGCTCATAAACAACTGCAAACTTTGCTAATAAATAAAGATTAAAAATAATATATTTTTTTGCAAATACCTCGGAAGCTAATTATATTTCTGAAATTAGAAATGCATTGGTGTTTTGTAGATTTTACTTTATACTTTTCTGTATTTGGTGACGTTTCAACTCCAAATCTCGAGTCTTTATCAATGAATCACTATGTATTTTAACTAAACCCATATTCCATCTGCTGTTCAAGGTTCAAAATATTTCCGCGTAGTTTACCATCATATTTTATTAGTCTCTTTTATGTTGTCTTTTTTAAAACATCTGCGTTTTATCCTAATCTTTCTTGTGCTTTGACTGGTGGACACATGAAAAAACCTACTGCTAAATGAACAAAAAAACGGAACCTTCAATATAAAGTGATCGCCAACCTGACTAATTGTCACTGTTAAATTTTTTTGACAAACAACAAAATTTAAATCACTGAGTTAATTCCGGCTAAGATGGCGAGGCAGCCGCATGCGTGTTTGTGCATGTTAAGGTTAGGAAACTAGAATACTTTGCCAAAATCACTGTGACTTTCGGATCAATGAATCCAGTATCCCTAGAGACGCTTATAAAGTGATAAGGGCGCTCAAAAAGTGATGTATATGTGTTCGTTTTAGTGAAAAAGTCGGAGGTCCAAGGCTGCGCCGCTATCTAAATTAGGGATGTTATGGAGCTTCGTAACCGTAACCGAAACTATCGGATATCCGAAATAAAAATCTATCCGAAACCGTAACCGAATCTGAGACACTTTACAAAACTGTTCCAAATTCGAACCCGACAAATCGCCGATTGACAAACCATTCACGAAGTGATCGCTGACGAATTACCATTTACAATAAGGGGTTGTGTCCGGTCAGTTATTTATTGGGTTGGAACAAACCTTATTTATGCCTGGTTTTGGTCCGGCAAAGTTGCTTTTTGTTAAGTATAATTTACCGTTGCTCAGTTTTGACTAGTTTAAATTTTAAAAATTTACAAAATTGGATCTCGCAAATATTATAAAACCGTTTCTTTTCTAATTAAGAAGAAAAGCTATGGCTCAAAGATGGATGGTATGGACCAATTTAATTTACTTTTTGTATCTACTATTTAATACAGAGTCAAGCTCTTACAATACAGATGCTTTGTTAATGTTGACTTTCATTATATCAATTATCTTTGTTTTCTTATAAACCCAGATTTAGTTGAGATTTTTATTACATAGTAGGAACTAATATCCTTATTTTGTTTGTTATAATTTTAAGACTGATTCTTTTTATTATCTGTGATTTTAGCACCAAATAATCTAAAAAAAAGTATAACCGTGGCCTTGTTTTTATTTGTATTTTCCTTTCACAATTCAAAATAAACCAATATCCGTAACTGAAACTATCCGAAACTATCGGATAATCCGAAATAATTTCATATTCGTAACCGTAACTGAAACCGATATAATATTATTCTTATATCCGTATCCGTATCCAGATCCGAAATTACATATCCATAACATCCCTAATCTAAATATAATTTTGTACATAATGTAAGTAGTCATAAACTTTTTCATGGAATTTTAAAGAATAGCGTTTCTTCTTTATTTCAATTCTTTTACTCTGGTTTTAAAATATATCGGACTAAAAGTAAAACAGAAAATTAATATAAGTAAAATCTACATAATTATATCACTGGTTACTGTCTAATAAGATTGCAAGATTGAAGCCAACCTCCGAACAAAGAGGGACAATCTTGAAATAAGAAGAAGATATCATTGAGTTCAATTAAAACATGCAGTGATTGATAACGACTCTAGATTTGGTGTTGAAATGTCTGCAAACACAGATACGTATAACGCAATATATAAAACACTATATTCATACACAAGAATACTGTTTGATCATATTGCAAACAATTCTTTCTCTCACATCTAAGGAGAGACGTACCTATATGTACAGGCAACATAATTAAACGTAATCATTTTTTCTTTAACGTTAAAAAAGGGTACTGTGCGGAAGAAGCTAAATATTGCTCCAAACCCGACCATAAGAAATATATTTTTTAATGTATTCAATATTAAAACAAAGATTGTAAACAGTGTAGTATTATTTATCCACTATCTCATTGAAAGAGAATTTCTCACTGTCTATTGTAAAGTAACAATTTATAATTTTTTATTTGTTTGTTTTTTGTCAGCTAATTGTTAAACGAAAGTTTCCTGGAGATTTCATAATAACTAAATAATAATAGTAATAAATTTGTGAGATTCTGAAATTTAAATGTCTTGAACTGTTATCCTGAATGGATATTAGATATTACTGTTTCAATAAAGAAAATACTTTAGGTGACTTTAAGTGATTGTTATTGTTATTTATTTAAACACATTTTATAGCAAAATTTCAGATTCATTACATCCTTTTCGAAAATATTGCTATTTTATTTGTTACAAAATCTGTAGAAGTATAAATGTAAACGAGTGTACAAAAACACTAGTATGTTGCTACAAGGCTCTTCTTCTAAAATGAATAAATATGGGCATCATGTGTCACCAAGTGGGGAAAATTAAATTATACGGAGGTGGTCTCGTAAAATTATTATTAGACTATATTCATTAAATGAATAGATCTAGGTCTTAGTTATTCAAAAAATTCGTTACTGAAAGGAAGGCAAATTTGGAAATATTCATTACGAGGCAGAGCAGCGAAAGAAAGGAAAATATTTGAAAAAAAAAATCGCAAAAAAAACTAAACCAAGTATCTGAGTATCTGGTGATACAATTTAATTCTTTCTTTAAAAAAATGTGTTCGCTGTTTAGAATCATTTTTTACTTTTTAGACAATAAAAAAAATTTAAACTGACATTACAGTTAACATTATTAATAATATAAATTGTTTTCTCTGTTCATTGGGTTTTCTCTCCTCCAAATTGTCAGTGTCAAATGTTTTGACAAACAACAAATTCGAGATCAAAGCGAAATTTTTTAGAAAAAACCTCGAAAACAACACTAAACGATTGGCAACGACTCCAGACTCGGAGTTGAAACGTCTCCATACACAGATAAGTATTACACATTATACAACACATTACTTATATACAGGAATACTGGTTGATTATTTTGTAGACATCTCTTTCTCTCAGAATAACTGTGAGGAAGAATCTCTGTACAGACAGCCAGTAATCCGGGGAATTTTACGAAATTGCCTTACTACACTTTGCTCTACATATACAATTTTTAAATACTTATCTGTTGCAGGAAAAAATTTGGAGGAGAGAAAACCCAATGAACAGACAAAATAATGCAAGACCTCCTCAACAATCTTTTCGAAATTAATAGAAATTGTTTTTTGTCTAAAATATTAAATTTCGATTTCTTTGCAGTTGTTTATGTGCGGATTTGAATCCATTGAAGCTTTTCTTTTATTGTTACTGACAATACCTAAAATTAACATCATTTTTAAGGAAAAACTGGATTGTTTATTCTATAAAAGCAACTAGGTGTCGATAATCAACTAGGAAACTAGTATTGGTCACCTCCTTTTGAACCACCACATATTGGGATAATTCATACGGTTTTTCTTAGATTGTCCCTAATGACTTTCATGGAATGTTTGATAGCATTTTTGGCGAATGCATATCTTAGAACAAAGTCGCACCTACGAATGCAACATAAAATTCACATGATAATTTTAAATTTTTCGAACATTAAATCAGCTTTATTAATTTAATAGGATTATTGAATTTTTTTGTGCTACCCTGTATATATCAAACAGCAATAAATTCCTTTAGTTACGTTAATTTATATTGCCAAATATTGTACATTTTCTTTAAATTATGATTGGAAACATTTCAATTTTCTTAGTTACCACAGAACTTGAAGTGTGATTTAGACCCTGTAACGTTAGGAAATATACAAACTTTTTCTCGGCGTGCCCTAATTCCCAAAAAAATATATACAAAATAGATGTGCTACAACTATCACTCCGAAAACAACTAGTTCAGATATTAAAAAAACATTATATAATGACATTTATATTAATTGATTAACCTGCTGTATTAAAACATTTTGTAAGATTATATTTCTTTAGGCACAGAAGTTACCAGTTGGGACATATTACAATAAACTAGGATTCTAAATTTGTATCCGATACTTATTTTTGAAAGTATTATGGTTAAGATTTCTAAGTTCTGCACATGCACGCAGTTATATTTAGTTATGTTTAGAACAATTGCAATTTAATCTCTTTAAAAAATGTTGCCTCATAAGTCATGCCTTATCCACAGATCTGGTATTGATAGATCGGCAGGTACACTCAGTAGCCTTAGAATATTGAAGGGAATTCTAATTTTTTTAAAACTTTTCATGGCCAGCCTCCAGAAATTTATAATGTTAAGTAATATAAGATTTCACTTACAATATATTACACAGGCAAATTTTACTGCAATATGTGCAATACGTTCAGATAATCGAAATTCGATTTGCCGAAGTAGAATTAGTTTTGTTAGCATGACTAACTAATTTCAATTGAGTTACACGTGTATATTTTCGTAAGTGTATTATTTGCTCAAGTATAAAGACAGTGGGCACTTGTTTCTATTTTCGACAATTAGACTGATTTTTTTAATTTGTTTCTTATTGTACACGTTTCCTAAGTGACTTTGACAAAGATCTTTTAATTTGTTGCATATTTTTATTTTAAATTATAGGCGAAAGATCTAAAAAATATAAATCATTTGGTGTATTATTTCGGTAAAAAATCTAAAAATATAATTTTTGAGTTCTTATAAGCTGACAAACAGTAATATACCTACCTAGCATAATGCAATATGTAAAAGATATTGACTACTGTACTGGTTATAATGATGTCAATATGGGTGTTCCTCAGGGCATAGTGTTGGAACCCCCAGTATTCATATTATATGGCAACTATTTATTGTCTGATATGCAGTAAGATGTCATAATCTCTTTTGCTGATGATATGGTTGTTATTTGGTGCTAAGTCAAATTTAAGATAATAGTTATATTAATAATATTTACAAAAGACATAAGATTTCCATATGACTGGCATTAAATCAATTATCATTGAAAATTGGTAACATTGCTGTCATGACTTTTGGTTTAATTTACCAATTCCTGAATAATGGTATCTATTAAACTACAAGTCTATTATAATATGTGTGTTATAATACCTATAAATTATCCCTAGCACTAAACAGTGGAACGTCTTATTAAAAACTATTTTGTTACGAAGTATTAATCCTAATTTAATACATAAATTAAATATATCTGCAAATAAATATACGTTTAGATATTGCAAAGTGTTTGTAAACTCAATAAGTATTGGAAGACAAGATGTCCAAGAAAAAGATTTATCCAAAACACTAAATTATATACATGTATATTCAACGGTAGGTTCATTAAAAAGTTCTATTCAATTGAAAATTGTACTTAAAAATATAATTGTTCTCGGTTTCTAATCCGAGAACTTTGGATTCGCTTTAGACTCTTGACCACTTGTCATATGCTACAGTACACGCGCACGGTGCCTGACACCGGTTACACATTTAATTGCTGTTTCCAAGTCCTCGTCTTCTACCAAGTTGTGCTAACTTCAGATCAATAATAACGACTTTTGAAACGAACACGGGCATGAGATACAGAATTTATGTTTTTTAACATTCTGACAGGTGAGTTACTTTTGCTATATAACAAATAATTATGTGTGTTGAGTTATCTTATACCAGGAGAGATTATAAAATTAATGAAGTGATCACCTAGACAGAGTGGTAGAACTGAGCAAGAAATTGATAGCGATGAAGATGGACAGCAGTAGTCTTACGTGGAAGAAACATTAAAAACTATTTTGCCCAAAAAATAATTTATCGGTCGAGAGTATTAATCCTAAGGCCGACAATCTAGTTTAAAAGCGCTTACTTTATTTGGCTGGGGTAATCATCTTACAAGAGATTTATGGCGTAGTGATGGTACTCGCTATGAGCATAAGATTTCTCACACTTTTACGATTTAAGATTTGATAATGAAACTCGCAGAAGAATGATAAGCTTGTAAGGACACTTTTTGACAAGTTTCAATAAGTTATTGTGATTATGACAGTTGAAGATAGAGGGTCAGGGGAAAGTGCAAGAAGCAAACCAAACAAATATGGAATCAAGATATTTGCTTTGTGTTCGTTTACACTGTTCATGGAAGTTTATGTAGGTGTTCAACCTGAAGGACCTTATAGAGTGGACAACAGTGCCAAATGTGTTGTTGAGAGACTCTGTTCGCATATTTATTACAAACAATAAAATTTACTGGTT
Organism: Octodonta nipae; assembly: GCA_034190945.1. Classification (NCBI taxonomy): domain Eukaryota; kingdom Metazoa; phylum Arthropoda; class Insecta; order Coleoptera; family Chrysomelidae; genus Octodonta; species Octodonta nipae. Next base: position 174,237,183 of record CM067216.1, read on the forward strand.
TCTAGTATTGCAAAACACTGAAAATTACCCTATACATGTGAAGGAAAAACACATCCATTCAAGTATGTTTGGATTTGGATGCGGTTTCCTATATTCCTAGCAGAAATGTTTTACTTTTTTCAATTTAGTAAACCCCACAACAGGAAAACCTGAATGATCCATTTCTATAACGACACGAAAGGAGGCGTTGATATTAAGTTCATATAATGTTGCTCGCTGTACAAGAAGATTATGGTTATTTTATGTAGCTGGTATAAACGCTTTTATTATACTGCTTCCAAACCGGAATTACCAAAAACGTCGAAATTTTTTAGTGGATGTATGAGCTTTGGTATCAGCATCAAAAAAATCGTCTATGTGTTAATTTACCGCAAAGTTAAAAGTCAGGTTGCGAAAATAACAGACACGCGTACAATGGAGGTAAAAATACTGGTTCCATTGGGCGATGTTCTGTTGTGGATGAAAAATAGAAAAACAAAATTCTGTAGAGTTTGTGGTAAATTTTTATGTTCGTCAGAGCAATTTGTGAGAATTGTGTTGGATAATATGTGTTTCTAATCCGAGAACATTATTTTGGTTATATCTGAGGTTTAATAAAATTGGTCAAAAAATATTTTTATTTTTTCATTTTTAAAAAATTGGCAAATTTATTGAAACGAATTTTAGACTCTTGATCCCACTCGTGACATATTACACTGAATTATTTATATTTAAACCGGTCTGTAAGACCGTGTGCGTGTACTAATACCCCTAACTTTCTTTAAAGGGTATACAACTTCCGTATGTATGTAATACATCAGTCACTCTATTGAGTGTTAAACGTACTTTGTTCATTACGATAACAGAACGATGTAAACAAAGGACATGTTTTGCTTAATGTGAATCTTTCTGAGTCTGTGTTCGATGATAATACGAATACTTAATGCCAAGTTGCCTTTTTGTGCGGTATTTTTTAAAATTTTTGACATATGTCAAGTCTCCAATTTAAATATATCACAAAGAGAGAATTGGAATGTTTATTAGAACGAAAACCAAATTTTGTGCAGGTTTTCTATATTACTTTGATATTATATTAGTTTATATCCTATTTATCATTGATTTTCTAGAAAAGAAGAGACTCTTAATATATTACCTGGTGTCTATTGTTTTCAGAGGACTGGGTTGGCAAGGTATTTCAAGATCGAAGCAGTGTGTTTATTAGTACGAATAACAAATTTTGTGCAGGTATTCTATACTACTTGGATGTTATATTGATTCATTTCTTATTTATTATTGATTTTCTATGAAAGAAGAGAGACTCTTAATATATTACCTGGTCCCTGTCTTTTACAAAGTGGACTGAATTGGATGGATATTTGAGCAGTGTCGTGTCGAACAAATGAAATTTAAAGTTCAATTCAGTTCTCAAAACACTATCCTTTGTCTTGACTAAGTTAGGATCTCTAAAATATAATACATTCCAGTAAATTCGACGTGCCAGTGTCTCACTTTGAATGAATTGCTTTTATCCAAGTTCTTGTAGTTATTTCCGTTTTACTAAAACCCACTAATAAATATTAAAATTCTTTGTTCGTTTGTCTGCTTGTTTGATTGGATTAATTTTCGAAAAGCTAGACCATGAATATTGTCAGAAATATTTTCTGCATCATTAGCGAGCGTAAATATCTACACGCATAAAACTACCGTATCGACATGCTGCGAATTCGTAAATATAAAACTACAACATTAATCCTAGATTTATTTTATTGCACCCAGTAAGTCAGGAAGTAAAACTGAAATTCTATAGAGCAAACAAACTTACAGCAAAATTTGATAATTCATAAATATAAAAATTTCGAAAGTAACTCGAATCGATGACGCTATGATGTATCATGTAAAGTCACAGTAACTAATTTAAAATTTTGAAGAGCGATGTTTATTTATCCGCATCGTGTTTGCATGAGGAGAACTGAACCAGAAAAGAACAACAGTGACGAAATATGAGTTAAGCGTAAAGCGCTTTCATTATCGTTATATGGAGTCGCAGCCACTTTCATAGCTCTGGACGTGTCCCAGACTCCGCTTTTCTTGGTCAATCTATAGTACCATATACATCTGCTGTTTACGAATTTTGAGGCAGTAACATTCTGAATCCTAAAAAAATGTAGGCAAATGTTTGCAAGATCAATAACAATTAATTATCATATGAAAAATTTTATTACTTGCATTTACTTTCTATATGTTCTTGCATAGCTGACAATTCATTTTGAAAACAAAATTCCTTAACATAGAAAAACGTAGTAACATGATTTATGAGGAGTTTTACAAACTAATAGCTAACATTGCGTAAAAGGTTTATTATATATTTAATAATGCAAATTATTCATTGAGATTTTGATCAAATAAATTGGAAAATTAGTGAAATGCAATACGAAGAATCGTTTACAGTATTTATTGATGTCATGCATTCTGCGTTTAAACAATTCTAATGGAAAGCAACTTCAATGAATGCCATACTTTATTTCTATATGCGAGTCGTGCTTTTATCACTTGCTAAAACGCGAAAGTTTATAAGTAAACATGTAAAAGCAATTCTCTTGAGTACAGATTGTTTTAGTTGTAACGTTGTACAAGGAATTAAAGTTATTTTTAGCATCAGTAGAGTTAATATGTTATTAATGCGAAGTATATATATATATATATATATATATATATATATATATATATATATATATATATATTATAATAGAATGTGTTATTAATTTTAAAATATATTATTAAGTAAATTGTAATTTAGACTTTATAATTTATAATTTTATTATCTCAGGCTCTTTTTCGTTTGGGTTCAAGTCTCCAGATATTAGATAAATAAATAAATTTTTATACTTATCTTGTTTATCTTACAAGTAGCTCTTTCTTCTCAGTTACACTAACACTTTTAAAATTTTGAAACTATATTTGCACTTTACTTTTTCTGTTTTAAGACTTTAAATTACTAATAATTAAATTTTCAAATTTTCAATTAAGTTACAATTTATTTAAATTTTCTACAATACAATTTTTATATAATCTTGCTTTTAAAATAAAATAAATTTCCTGGGCACTTAAATATTCTTAAATTTCTATTAACTTGTTACAAAAAATGTTTGAATCCTTCAAACACAGATATTTATTATACCAAATTTTAAAAAACCTTTATTACTATCACTGATTGACTATATATTTTTTATAATCTGTTTATTAAATTATGTTTCAAAAACTCACAGTTGCCTGGCTTAATTTCACTTCTCCTTGCTTTTGGTTCTGAATAATACTTCCTGATTTCTGACCTTTGTAATACTAAATTATTCTGCTTTTTAATTGACTTGTCGGACTGTTGTACCAATACTTATTTTCTTCCCAAAAATGATTTTATTTCTCCATATGTGATCTATACATGTTTTACAAACTCTACTGTGATTTTTATAAGTGAATTTAACCTTTTTGCTGTTTGACCTAAATATGACTTTCTGCATAGATTTCTTTATGTAAGTATTCAAATTCTATTAAAATCTGCATGATAGAATATCTAACTTTATATGCCACCTTTTATCCTTTCAACAATTTGTTTTTGAAACATTCTTTTTACATTGTTTGTATTTTTAGGTTAACTTTATCTTTGATATGATTCCTGCAATTTCATTTCTTTGTTATATATGTATGCATTTTATTTACATTTTCCCAATCATTTAATTATTCAAATTGCTAAACTTATATTAAACTTATATTATTTTATGTCTGTTTAAATCCATTACAATATATATATATATATATATATATATATATATATATATATATATATATATATATATCATTTGGCTATTTCTTATAAATTTAAGCTGCTGCCTCGGTGTTATTATGAGTCAAGTATGACTGCCCAATAAACTTGAAAACAAAGAATATTTGCAGAGAGATAAATATGTGCAAGCGTGTGCTATCAGGTTTTGTTTCAAACTTGGCCACAGATCAAGATAAACTTTTACATTCAGCACGCCTACAAAGACAGTGTGTTGTCAAGACAGAGGGAGAGTTAAGGCACTCTTCCATGGAAGCTGAACCACTTGGCGAAGTCTCTTCAACAACTTCAAGTACTGAAAATTGCAACGAAATCATCTAAAAAGTATATGCCTTTAGGCAATACGAATTGCAACACAGAAATTTCAACAAAGGAATTTTTGTCAGTATGATCTGTAGGCTGTCAATACACGAGTTCCAGGTTCTAGCGACGCTATGAGGGAGACAATGAAAAATTGTATTCAATTGAAAAAAAACATTACTTTATTTATTTAACTTACACACCACATATAATTCTATTAACATCTGCACATGGCTAATTCCATCAATGAAACTTCAAATATGTGGGCAAAAGAAACAATTTAAAGAAATAATTCCATACACGATAATGATTTATTGGTTGTAATTGTCAATAAATTTGTAGAATTTGAGTTAGTTAATCACGAACAGTTCAAGGAGAATTCTATTTATGCGTGACAAAAAGTAACACAGCACGATAACAGAAATGAATGAAAATAATACCTAAAAACTGTCTACTGAAAATTGGTAATTGTGTGGAATTAAATTTATGATTATATTAATGAATGCCAATTTTGCAAGACTATTCTCTAGACATTTTAATCAGCATTTCGGGTTTTTCAGTCTTGTGTAAACTGATTTTTTGTATACAGGGAGTAAGTCTAATATCAAATACATAGATTGCGCCATTCTATGTTTACATAAATAAAATTTTTATTCAATTGCTCCTGTAGTATCTCATAATCAAAGTTAGTATGAATTTAATAACGTTTTTTTTTCACATATAATTTTAAATAATTTTGAAATGATGGTTGAGGTGGTCCTTGATTATTCTGTCTTTCAATTGGGCTTTTCTCTCCTCAGTACTTTTCTATAACAGGCAAATATCTGAAATTTGTATGGTATAAAATGTGACAACACTCAGATCTGGATAAAAGAAAAAAATATAAAAAAATCGAAAGTTTAGGCAGTTAGTTGCATAGTCATTAGTAATACTGAATTGGGAACACCGTGCCTAGTTCTTGAACCTTCATGGAAACAATTATTGTTAGACTAGTATAATAGCAGAATCATCACTGTCAAATTCATTTAACAAACAATAAAACATTTAAAAAAAATATGTAACCGACTTCTACCTATAACTAAAAAGCTAAACATAATTATAACAAAATACAACTCTAGCAAATAAATAACATATTCAATGTTGTTAAGTACCTACCCAGGAAGTAAAAAATGTAAACATTAAAAGGTGCTCATTCTGTACAAATTAATTACCTACCAATCTAGTATATTTTGAAGCCGGTGCCAAGCAAATCTAAAATCCTTCATTGCGTACTTATCTACTAATTCATCAAACTTGATTGTTACTTGGCACCGACTTCAAAAATATACTAGATTGGTAGGTAATTAATTTGTACAGGATGAGCACCTTTAATGTTTACATTTTTTACTTTCTGGGTAGGTACCTAACAACATTGAATATGTTATTTATTTGCTAGAGTTGTATTTTGTTATAATTATGTTTAGCTTTTTAGTTATAGGTAGAAGTCGGTTATATTTTTTTAAAAAATGTTTTATTTTCAACTTTTTAGTATTTTTGAACTCAGGTAGTTTTCATTCTTTATTTTTTATTTTGTATGTATAACCTTAATAGACAGAACCAGGTAACATCGAAACCCTCAACATTACACAATGATAATTTCTCATTTAAATTAACAGGTAAATCTTTACGAACAAAATGTACTAGTACGCGTTGACTTAATAAGCCCAAAATATATTTATGCCTTATGGACTACCCCATGAACCATAGTATATAACTCCTTGTGGGCTAGCCCATAAATTAGTTCATTTTTTACATTTTATATTATCGTCCTGTGTAAGATTAATTCCTCTCCACACTTTATGCAACTTTTTATGGGCTATAAAAGAAATAATTTTTAAATCACACTGTATAAATATAATTCAACTGCAGCATATATTTCAACCATTCTGTATATGATTTGCTTATGTCCACATCATATAACAGTTTTTTAATCACACTATATAATTATAATTTCACATTTTTCCAACATTTTTATACCACCAAACGTCCAGTCCACCCTATATTCCAACTATCCTGTATATACGGCTGCCTACGGACCACTATCATTCTACTCCGTCCTATATTTCAATCTTCATATAAATGCAACTCCTTCTATCACTTTACTTTGTTATTTCGTTTGCTATAATTAAACAGCCTGTCTATGAACGTACCAAATAGCAGTTTAAAGTTTGACATGTGTTGTCACTGAATTTTCTATTAGGCTGGGAGAATGTGACAACCAAAAGCACCGTCTTCGCAAAATGGAACAATTTGCATTTAAATAGCTATTTGCTTGGTATACAAACAAAACGATTTTGGTACTCATTGATTTAAGGAGCCGAAAATACTATGCTTTACTACCTATGTGATTGAAATGTACATAGAAAATTTTCAAATTCGCAATTAAATTTTCGGCGATTTTCTCCAAACTGCAAGTTGCACGTCGCAGAAAAGTATATGAGATCACCTAAGGATCTTCCTTAAAAGATTAAACGTTAAAAAACTATACACATCCATAAGGAGTTATCGAAAAATCGACTAAAATATTAGGGATATTGGTCGATTTCCATGCACGCATGTCTTCATGTGTTCAAAAAATACGCGACGAATTGATAACCTCCTCCTTTTTGGAAGTCGGTTAAAAAATACGCGACGAATTGATAACCTCCTCCTTTTTGGAAGTCGGTTAAAAAAAGAGCAAATCAGTTATCGTTTAAGAAATAACTAATATATAAAGTAAACGGCGGCGGATCCAGATTTCGAGTTGAAATGTCTCCAAAACATAACTTTATACAATATTTAATCTATCTATTTGTCGCCTTCTCTTAGAAAGGATTTATGTAAATTTAAACCAGTTATGTGAGCATTTCCTCGAAATAGTTTTTAGGATTTAGGTCTATTACAAATTTTAGATACCTTTCTATCAATGAAAAGAATTCAGGGGAGAAAATTTCAATGAACAGATAAATATTGGGATGTCGTGTTTGTTGATTTACCCTCTAATGGAATGCAATTTTGAGAAGATCCATTTAAAACTAAACTATTCTGTAATACATTCAACGGCAAATATTTTTTATACCTAGTATTGATTTTTATCCTAAAAATGTGTTTAGTTGATATTACCTAAAAATTTCGAAGCATTAATGCTGAAAACCATTTTACCGGTATTTTTTTTGTTGTTTAAAACAATTTTGATTGGGTTACATTTCTTATTAAAAACCGTATTTTTTCCTATTTGCGACCTGAAAAACTATCAAATCAGTCAAACAAAAATCATTGTATGTTTTTGCGGAACGGAACTGAATCCTTACGACGGCCCTGTTTAAAAAGTGATGAGAATTTAGTTCATCCGTTATGCCAATATTTACAAGTCAAGTGTAATTAACTGTACGTCGAAGGTTTCAGTATCACATGAACGCAGAAATATGAGATGTAATGCACCCATGATTGATCAAAGACCCTCTTGACTCCTGGGAATGAAATTTGAATTGCTTTACTCTTAAGGTCTTTGTTGGTACAATGAATAATTTTCCCAGAGCAAACTTGCGAATAAATGGCATATAAATTAGTAAGATTTAAATGTTAAGTACTAAAGTGTTATTTTAGATATAAATCCGACTTTTGTGTCCGTAACATTCCGAAAAACAAATAATTAAAAAATGTATCAGCCATTCAGGCTAATTACGTATATATGTATGTATGACATATATTTGTATGTTCCTTAACAATAAACTCTTAAGTACAGTTTGATAATTTAAATGACCTGTTTTAACAGAATTAACGATAAGTACAGAAAATACAATTTAATCCACAAAATAATTAATTTCCTCTTAGAGAACCATTCAGAAATTGTTTAAGTAATGTTTTAAAATTTTTCGCAGATATAATCTTGTAAGGGTACAAGTTTTAGAAACAAGCAATTATACCAATTTTATAAGCATCTGCATGACCAGACGATCTCAACAGAACCAGTAATATCTCAGGCAATTTGTTTAGAATTTAATACTTGTAATTAATTTACTATATAATAAGTTGTTTTGGATGCAAAGTTAACATTTAAACAGTTGTATAATTTTTTAATTTGTTGTCGCTCAATCACATCTTGTGTATTTTCTGTCCATGACTATCAGTCTATTGGACCGTTATGTCTTACTAATTTGCAATTTAATAATAACTTTTTCAGTTAAAGATCTTTTAGCACCATGTGAAATTGATATAAACTTAATTAAGTTTCGCGTTAAAATTGATATATAGCTTTACCATTTGTATTTTAATTAAAGATCAGTAAATTCCAGTATATATATATATATATATATATATATATATATATATATATATATATATACAGGGTGTATACGGTTTGAGTGCAAAGATTTTGAGGATCAATACTTCAGGTCAAAACAAATCAAAAAGCTTTATAACATTTTCAGAAATAAACTATAGTTTTGCCAAAAAAAGTTCTGTAGCCTTTATTACAGTGAATAATAGATTATTTCCGGCTTCAAAATGATTGTAAAGCTAAATAGTAGTAGTAGAGTAAAATACTCAATAGCGTATACACCTTTAATAACTGTATTAACAAAGAAAGTTATTATTTAAACTCTAAATATTCTGTTATAATTTGCCCTACGTTTCTCCGATCAGATGTGGCAACATAGCATATACTCAGTACTACAGCTGGCCGCTGCCATGATTGCTTTTTTGCTGCCCGGTTCTTTTAAGAAAGTGAAAGTGATTTTTGCGTGACCTTCGACATAGCGTAAGTTATTTGATTTTCATTTTAAAATATAAATTGGAAAAATAAATAAAATCTGTTGTGAATTTTGAGTTCGAGTGTATTATTTTGTGACAAACAGTGACAATCATACAATTAGGTAAAGACCTAACATGCTGTTAATTTGTGGGGAAAGCAAATGTAATAACAAGAATTTTGAATTTTGAATATTTACTATAAATAATCCGTTTGCTTGCCAGAGCTCTATCATAATGACATCCTGCAGGTCAAAGGTTTTTATTTGTCTAAGATAAGTAATATTAATTTCTTAGTAACAATTATTTCTCGAAGAATTTAACACATAAAAGAACTACATATAAGAAATGTTTTGTTTAATATAGTTTGTATCGCATTATTTTTGTATCATAATGTAAACAACTTTGTATCCTCCCTTCTTCAACGTGATGCATAAAATAAATCGCCAAATATAAATATTCATTTCAATACATAGATATTAAAAGGGTACATTTTTGAAAATAATATTTCATAACATTTTATGTACCTAAATAAATCTACCGGCACTCGAAACTATGAAATTATTTAATACAAAAAATAACAGGTGTTCATTTTTTGTGGTGACTCATTCCTTTATTATTCACGCTACAAGCAAATCTCATTTTTAGCGCGACGTTGCCACATTGACAATAATTTACTTAACATGTATTTCAAATTTTCTTGCTTATTAAGGCCTTTAGACCATAGTGTTATAAGAGTTTTTTGTTTTGTTTGGTGGGTACTATCTGCACCTAAAATATATGCAGTCAAACTATTTACACCCTGTATATATATATATATATATATATATATATATATATATATATATATATATATATATGTTCTGAGAGGCTTCAGCGGTCATTATTATGAACTAAGCTAGGTTCCGGGTGAGAACCGCGTCTGAATTTATTGAATACTCGACGTTTCTACTCCTGCTTTGGAGCCATTATCAAGAGACAAAAGTGAAAAAGAGTTTCAGAGTCTAGATCGAACTCGGGGCCTCAATCTGCCTACTCCCCAAGAGTCACTAGGTAACTGAACTGAATTTGAGTCTGCTCTGCTTCTTTTATTTATAGTTAGCGCTGGGGTAGAGGAAGATGTCACGTGATGAGGCTGTGTTGTGATTGGTTGGGTATTGGTGGGCGTGTCTGCTTTGTTTAATCTGGCAATTACGGAGGTCCAAGCTGTGGGAAGGCGAGTGCTGTCATCGCGTCTATTTAGACAGAGAGGTCTTTTCTCTATTTCGATCCGACTTCAGCTCTCGCGCATCACCATATCCAAACAGGACACTCTATCAACTTTGAGGACAGTAGGACTATCATATCTCTCAATTCTCTTAGGGCATCCACTATTCGCGAAGCCATCGAAATAGAGAAAAGACCTCTCTGTCTAAATAGACGCGATGACAGCACTCGCCTTCCCACAGCTTGGACCTCCGTAATTGCCAGATTAAACAAAGCAGACACGCCCACCAATACCCAACCAATCACAACACAGCCTCATCACGTGACATCTTCTTCTACCCCAGCGCTAACTATAAATAAAAGAAGCAGAGCAGACTCAAATTCAGTTCAGTTACCCAGTGACTCTTGGGGAGTAGGCAGATTGAGGCCCCGAGTTCGATCTAGACTCTGAAACTCTTTTTCACTTTTGTCTCTTGATAATGGCTCCAAAGCAGGAGTCGAAACGTTGAGTATTCAATAAATTCAGACGCGGTTCTCACCCGGAACCTAGCTTAGTTCATATATATATATATATATATATATATATATATATATATATATATATATACAAACAAATATGTATATATATATATATATATATATATATATATATATATATACATATTTGTTTTTAAGTTTTCGCGGGCACTAAATGTCTTAGGTGGTTCCGGGAATGCAACCGCGTAGTTGTTAACTGATCCCCGCCGGGATCGATAATAAAATGACGTTTCGGCAGAATCACATCTGCCCTTTTCAGGTCGGTTCGCATAATTCTCGTACCCTTCTGCTTACGCTTCTAGCTACTCGAATACTAAGATTTCCAGAAGCGCGCGCGCTGTTACATAGTCGCGGCTCGACGCCTATCGGTTGGCACCGTGAACGGCTGATTGTTATTTCCGGAAAACGTGTCTATGTCTGCCATTACTGTTACTTCTTTGTTTACCAATCTTCTTATTTATTCCTGTTTCCAACTTTGACTTTCTATCTTCTTAGATAATAATTGATTTTGGTAGACAGAATTTTAATTTCATTTTTTTTATTAATTTGCCATACATCACACACATAGATCAGGTTGCTTCTCACGATACTTTCATAGATTTAGTTTTTGTTCTTCTGTTTTTCTGCCAGAGGGTTGAATTCAAAATACGCGTCATTTTCCGGCTGTTAGTAATCCTTGTTTAAATCATATCTTCAGATATTCCTTTGTTGTACTCAGTGGCGTAGCCTGCCTTGGAGGGGCCCTGTATCAAAATTAGTTGGGGGCCCCAATGAAGGGTAAATATTTCTCACAAAAGTTACAAAAATGCTTGCTTTAAATTAAAATAAATATTTATTGATGACAAGTTATTACTTCCTCCTAGAAATTGAGCTAGCCTACCAATTCAAATTACGTATACAGTTTTCTGAAATCATCTATAGCTGAAGACGATTGCAGTTTTTCTAATATTTCTGCCTCTATAGACAATAGGTATTTTTTTAATTTGGAAAAACTTCTTTCTGCGGTTGCGGTTGTAACTGAAGGGGTCACTAATAGTAAGCATGCTGTTATTACCTCCGGAAAACTGGATACAAGGTTATTGAATTTTATCAGCAATGTTTTCACAGCAATTAATTGTTCATAAATATTAATTGAGATGTCTTTACTTTATTTAGCCGACAGCTTTCCGGAAGCGTTTTTTATCACTTTGTTTGAAGAAGATAGAAGTTTCTCCGGTTGTAATACTTCGAACATATAATTGAGTTACAAAGGCTCTGAAATCTTTGTTTAGTTTGAGAAATTAACATATCGAAAAGCAATAGTATGCATTAATTTGAAATCTGAAATTCTGTCATCTAGTGATAACTGATCCAAAAAAAACGCGTCGTTATCTTTCGCATTTTATTTTTAAAAACCGCTGTTATCCCCCACTTTTTTGATAAATCTCTGGACTATTTAGCAAACCATTTTGATTTCTTATTTCTCTCAGTCTACTCAGAACTTAATAAGGTACTAGTTAACTGTTACTCATTATTTTCATGCAGTAGAGCTTTAGAAATAGGATTATTGATTTCAAATAGTGGAGAAAAAAATGTGACAAGCACTAAGAAATCATAACTCTCTAAAATGTTAATTATATTTTTACATTCTTCACGTTCATCTCTTTTAGTGGAAATTAAATTAGTTGGTAGAAAGTTTTCATGATTAATAAATAATTTTTTTATGGTTAATAAAGCGTCATTCTTTGAAGTCCTTTTAGTAGGACGTACCTTTTTAAGGGTAATTTTATATTTTTCAGATAAATTGATATTCAACATTGCCTAGCATTTTATGTTATTGCTTAAAAAATTATATATGTTTTCTAAATTATGGCAAACAGTCGACACTTCAAGAACATGTTTTGCAGCATCGTTTGAAATTAAATTTAAGGCGTCCTCTACATTTAGACAAATCTTATCCATAATCTTTAATCGGATTAAAAATTTCACTTTCAAATCCTTCTGCACTGCAATCGGATACCGCTATAAACCCCAAAAAGGACTCACAGATTTTTAATTCTTTTATTTAGTATGTATCAAAAAAGTACAGAAGTTGTTTAATTTTTGACAAGTCTTGTGTGGTATCCAAAATAATTGCCAGAAATGTAGCTTTTTTTATTTTCTAAAACAATAATAACACAATAACCGATGTAGGATGTTGCCATCTTTAGGGCGCATACTTAACCCGAAAAAAAGGGATTGCTCTTTTTGACATTTGAGATTTCTGAAGTAAAAACTCTATACGCATGTATGACATTTTTTAATGTTTTCTTTCCGGGAACAACTAGATTAAGTGACATTGTGGATAACATTTTAATAATTTTTGCTTACACGCGTTAAGGGCCCCGTATCATTGATACGGCTGATATGGCGGTAGCTACGCCCCTGGTTGTACTTCGAGGTATGTAAAGTGTGTGCATAGTCTTATAGTATCATATGTATTCAATCTAAGATCTCGATCGTCTTCACCTAAGAACATGTACTCAGTTTTTTGCCAATTGATCGTAAGCCCCATTTCGGGTATTTATGGTGATGTTTCTTTACCATGTAGTTTTTATCATGGTACTCCTGAGTTATTACTACCTGATCGTCAACGTAATGAAGTGTAAACATCTCTCCACCTGTTTAATAATTGCCTACACTAATAAACCCCTGTAGTTATTACATTCGGATTTGGATCTATTTTTATGAATAGGGGTAATCGAAATGTTTCACCGTTGAATTCAAGGACCACAGCAAAGCGCTATGAAAATAATATGCATCCAATTATAAGGTTGGTTTTTGCTCGTCGTTGAATATAACAATTAGGATAACAGTCTGACAGTCTCATGTTTTATTTTTAAGTCTTGTTGCTTTGAAGGAAAAATGATTTTTTTTTTCAATTTTTGAATTGAAGTCACCCATTACTTGTGTCTGGATAGAGTCATTGTCTTAATTTATTTTGCCAACAGAATTGTAAAAAGTTTTCAGTCCTTCATTCCTATGATTCGATGTTGGTGTATCTATGCTTAACGAAGGTAATCTATCTAATTTGTTGTAAAACGTATTTTGTTATATTACTAATAACTACAAAATTTACGCAAGGCTGGGTTTTGTTATTTACGACATTATATTACAGTTCATGCCCGGATATAAGTGTCATACAGAGCTCTCTTTTACGCATTATTTACCTGATGGTGAGAAATTTTATTTTCAAGTTCATAAAGACCGTAAACATCAAGTAAATCAATGGTAGTCACAAATTTAGTATTAATGTGCTAGTTAACAGTAGTATTTAGTAGAGTTAAGTTGAATTAAAGTTTACAATTGACAAAGACATCGATTTTTATTTTAAATGTTGTAATGTTTAAGAAAAATTCCATTTCAGTAAATTATGTTTTTTAAATAGTGATTTAATATCAGTTCTAACAAAAAGTTCCACATCAATTAGCAACGATATATTCCTCTATTCATAAAAACATAACAGTATTTCTTACAATGATTTCATCTAGACTAGTAATCCTTACACGCTTACAAGTATCCATTAATTAGTTGCAAAATACCTGTTACTTAGCCAAAGGCAAGGTAAAATATTAAGGAAATACCGACCCGATAGATAAGAATTTATACGGTAGAAATTATGATACACGAGTGTATACAATTAAGTCACATTTTATAAATAACCTACCTTTAACTGTTAACAGACGTAAGTCCGAACTATGAGGATACATAAAATATTATATTAGAAAATATTCCAACAGAAGTAACAGTAAATTATTCTCTCTAGAATTTGACGCTTGTTAGACAGATTGCTTTATTACGTGAGTTAATGTTTGTGCATTAGGGAATTATATCACAATTAAAGAAAAGTACCTACCACAGGAGTGCCGCAATGTCAAGGCATACTAGTTAACAAGGAATGTGACAAACAAAAGCTACTTTGTGTAAACCGTTTAATAATTTTATTTACGAACTTTATGTTTCAATTGAAATCAGCTAAAATTCTTCAGTTAATTCAGTACTTACAAGTAATTGGACAAGGTGATGCCACAGAAAAGAATAGGACATTATTTCAATATGGTGTATTTTGATAAGATCACTCAAAATAGCATTATTATATGTTTAAACCACACTAGTTATTAAATTTTAAGAGCTGTACAGCCGTTGGGCCTTGTTTACATTGTTATTTGTCTAGTGAACATACTCAAAATTGTTAAATTTGCCTACTACTAGTAGTTATATAGTTCATTGGCATTAGTTCAATTAGTATAGAGCCAAGCTGTAGTGAACTCTGCAGAAAATCCAAAAGAATTATATCGATGTGTAAAAACGTGTAAGTCGATTTTTTGTAAAATTTGAAACGGAAAAAGAGCCGAAAACTTTTATAATAAGGCGTTCCAGGGATAATTTGTAGGTATTATAATACGGCTATTACAATATTAAAGTAGACTTATGAGTATTTGCTGTCTAAAAGATACAAATATTTATAAATTGGTGAATTAAACACAAAATAAGAAAATATCGAGTTTCCAGGTTCCACTATAGCTATCGATATTTTAAATGTCTTATTGAATTCGTCAATATAAAGAAATTCCAGTCGGTCAACTTGGACAATAAAAATTAGTATTTTTGACTTACCATATATTGGTGTTGTATAACACATTTTCTAAAAATAATTTGCCTTGCTTGTTGCTCTGACAAGCCTGCGTTTTCAAATATTTGTATATTAACATATTTATCAAAATTCTTTAATGCGGAATTCAATATATTTAATTGGTCCAAAGGAAAGAATATTAAACTGAAAACCGGGTAATCTGTGTAAGTAACAAAAGACGCTGCTATGCACTCGTCAAAAAACTGCCAACAATAGCTGATGAAGTAATATTTCTGTTCATTATACAGGAACCAAGTGGATAACGATAATCTTCACTTTTCGTTCAACAAGCATAGGCCGTATGTAATATTACACAGTAACTAAAATAACAATAATGCCGGAACAAGAATAGAATTATGTCAAAATTTTCCCTAACTCAAGTTCGGTATGACCGCTAGAAATTTATACAGAAGTTATAAACTCGCACATAAACAAATACAATTGTTTCTAACAAATTAATAGTAGAAAAACTATTTAGTTTTTCAAAGTTGTTAGAAAATTATTAATATGTCATTCATAAACATAAAGACATTTCCAATATAAAAGTTTAAACTCCCAAGACTTTAAATGAATAGTATATATTTTGTAAATTTTAGAAACAAATAGAATGATTAAACATTTTCGAAAAATATTTTTTTATTGGAAAATATAACGTTTTTTAGAAAACTTCTTAATTCGGGTTATTTGTTAATATATGTTAATTTTAATTTCTAAACTTTGGAGCACTCGACAAGGTGTTTTTTATGTTTGTAATTTTAATTTATTTTTTTAATTAAATTTTTTAAATGTTATACAGAATCTCCGACTGTTCTTGTGTTTTATTTCGATAGAAAAAATTATTTACAAGGTACTGTAATAAATGTCAAAAATATAAACCTAAAGAATTATAAAAAAAACATATTTTTTGTTGTAGGAATTAGAACAGTTGAAGTCATTGCAATGCATAATGACATAAAATATAGCTGGCATAGATTAATTATATTTAGATTAGTTTAACAATTATCCGAAATGAAATGTGACTAGCAGCTTTAGAAAAAAATAATTTGGTCAAGTGCGAGTTGGACTCGCATTGTAAGGGTTCCGTACCACCTTCAAGATTCGCTGTATTTAGTTTTCTAATTTGGCCCCCAAAAATTAACATTAGAGTTTTATTTTACTAATAAACTTTCAGGGAAGCCTTTTATAACCTATTGTCTGAATTTTGAGGCTCTATAGATTAGAAGATAAAGGGCACAATAGGTCAAGTTTTAAATTATAAATTATTAAATCTGTTATTCAAATTATTTAAAAATACAATTAAAATATATTTTTCAAAATTTAAATAGTATAGTTTCTAAAATGGGAATTAAGTCGATGTTTAATATCCTTGCTAAACAAATGATTTAAAAATATGATATATTTGTAATTCACATAATGAGTCTTTTATTTGATATATTACATGATTCGTTTGAAAATTGAATTTTTATTTTCCATTTAATTGTATAATTTGTCCCTAACATTACCATGGAGGTTTTCTAATAATTTTTCTTATAAATTTCAAGTGAGCCCCAGTACCCCTAATTATTTTCAAAATTTTAGGTAGTATGGTTTCGGAAATAAAGCGAGAAATGAGAATTTTTTATATCTTTATGTTAATATCTTGTAAACAATTAATTTTAAAAATATATATTTGTATTTGTCATAACGAGCCCCTTTATTTGATATATTGCATGACACGTTAAAAAATATTTTTTATTTTCCGTTTATTTCTATAAATTGCCCCCCATTATTAATATTAAAGATTTCTTCGTATTTTTCCTGTAAATAAAAAAAATTAGGTCTTATAGTTTGGGGAATAAAGGGGGGAATGGGGATTTTTTTAAATATTTTTTTAAATATATTTTAAACTATTTATTTAAAAAAAAATAAAAAAATATATTTGTATTAGTCATAATGAGCCCTGTGATTTGATATATTACATGATACATTAGAAACAAGTTTAATTTTTTATTTTCCATTTAATTCTATAATTTGCCCCCCAAAATGAATATTAGGGGTTTCTCCTCATTTTTCCAGAAAAGTTCAGGTGAGGCGCTATACCTATTTTTTTTCAAAATTTTACAGCTTATGGTTTCGGAGATAAGGGGGGGAATGGGTAATTTTTTTTATATTTTTGTTAATAACTTTTAATTAATTTATTTTAAAAATATAAAAAAAAATATATTTGTTTTCGTCATAATGAGGTCTTTTATTTGATATATAACATGATGGGTTAGAAATAATTTTAATTTTATATTTTTCATTTAATTCTATAATTTGCCTCCCAAAATAAATATTAGGGGTTTCTCCTTAATTTTCCAGTAAAGTTTAGGTGAGGGGCTATAACTCAATTTTTTTTCAAAATTTTCCAGCTTATGGTTTCGGAGATAAGGGGGGGGGAATGGGTAAATTTTTTTATATTTTTGTTAATATATTTTAATTTATTTATTTTAAAAATATGAAAAAAATATGTTTATTTTCGTCGTAATGAGCCCTTTCATCTGATATATAACATGATGGGTTAGAAACAATTTTAATTTTATATTTTCCATTTAATTCTGTAATTTGCCCCCCAAAATGAAAACTAGATGTTTCTCCTTATTTTTCCAGTAAACTTCAGGTCAGAACCTATGAAAGTATTTTTTTTCAAAACTTTACGGTTTATAGTTTCGGAGATAAGGGGGGGGGAATGGGTAAATTTTGGTATATTTTCTTTAATATCTTTTTAATTATTTTTTTTAAATATGAAAAAAATATATTTGTGTTCCTCAGAATGAGACCTTTCATTTGATATATTACATGATGGGTTAGAAACAATTTTAATTTTATATTTTCCATTTAATTCTGTAATTTGTCCCCCAAAATGAAAAGTAGATGTTTCTCCTTATTTTTCCAGTAAACTTCAGGTCAGAACCTATAAAAGTATTTTTTTTTCAAAACTTTACGTTTTATAGTTTCGGAGATAAGGTGGGGGGAATGGGTAAATTTTGGTATATTTTCTTTAATATCTTTTTAATTAATTTTTATTTAAATATGAAAAAAATATATTTGTGTTCCTCAGAATGAGACCTTTCATTTGATATATTACATGATGAGTTTGAATTGTTTTTTATTTTTAAATTTTTACTTAATTCTATAATTTGCCCCCCAAAATTAATATTAATGGTTTCTCCTTATTTTTCCTGTAAAGTTCGGGCAACGTTCTATATTTTCTATTTTTTCCAAAATTTTAGGTTCAGTAGTTTCGGAAATCAGGGGGGGGAACGGTCGATTTTTTTAGTTTTTCCCCCCAGAAGTACCCCTTAAATCAAAATTTCTTCTTTTGCGATATGTGCTCCTGATCAAGTCACCAAACTATACCTTCATACCAAATTTCAACCTCTTCCTTCCAGTAGTTTAGGAGAAAATTGCTGTGATGTGACAGAGGCAGAAATCCTGAGTGATATTATAAGGGTATCCGTATACTGTATATACGGAACCCTAAAAAGTGAATAAACAATAGGCACCTATTATGAAAAACAGACACATTTTCATTGCAGTGATATAAATATTTTAAAATAATATTTACTAATATAGAAAATATCAATTTTGTTTTTTTCTTCTTATTACAAGATTTCTTACATCTTAATAGTTTGATGAGACTTATTTGTAAAAACTTTACTTTCTTTATTTTATATTGTTAATAATTCTTCTTACAATTGTTTTTCTAGCTAATTTTAAACAAATGTGTCATTTCTCATATTTCTACCAGTACCGGCAAAAATTCACATCATTGTAAACTTCTAAACTAGACTATATCGAAGGAACGAAATGATTGCTACAATAGAGTAACATGTTTAGTAACTATTAAACTTAGAACGAATAACCTTTACTAGAGTAACATATTAGAACTTGATTAAAACATACATTTTTTTGTTTTATCATGAGTAGTCTATTAATATTGTTACGAAATTTAGCCGACCTGTTTCATTTCAGTAGGACAACGATCGCTGGGATATAAAAAAGAGCTACAAGGTTCGGACGGGATAAAAAACTTATCTCGATCATAACTCGACAACTGTAAAATTGACACTGGATTAAACTAGAGAATTCGACGCTGATTTTAAATGGACCCATCCTCGCAGCAGTTTAGTTAGAAAGGACGACGAGCGTATATCGTATTGTTATTGTGAATCAACTGTTCTGTATAATTTGATGTAAATAAAGTTCTAGAAAAATGAAAGTGACTATTAGTTTTATAGTTTTAAATTGAACCCACGGACTATATTGCAATATATTCTGTAAAATATTACAAAAACCTAAATATCAACAATTGTATTTGCTGTAGTTTCCTGTCACCGATGCTTCCAGAGTCACCTGGGACATTTTTTTCCATCCCCAGCAAGCCATCAATCATTTATGACCACCCTGAAGCCGCCAAACGTTTCACCAACGTTAAGCCCGCTTGACTGGCCCCAGCATTGTCTTAATGGCTGTACCAGTGTCGTCCTTGTGCTGACAACTACACCTTTGGCATTGCAGAAAACTGTGACGATCATACTCTTTGCTCCTTAGATTTGGTAATTTTCAGCAAACATATAAATAGGTACTGTCTGTCCATTTTTGATAAACAGTCAACAGAATCCTCACGCCATGATTTGCATTCTTTGTTTTTCTACTGCTATACTTTTTCTTTTTGGTAATCATTTCATCAGTAACTACTTCTGGAGAAAGTAATTCAATATTTTCTCCTTTAGCAAATAAGTATTGTAAATAGTTAACATCTCATTTGGGATAGGTTGTATGCTTATATTTGCTTTAGTAGGTATTTTCGTCACTTTATTATTTTCCTGACATGTTGCCCTAATACATGTTCTATAACATAGTATTTTCTGTCTGGCTTATTGATAGCAGTTATTTTTTTATAAGAACTAACGTGCTTCTTTCGATTTTATTTATACTGGTATAAAAAAGAGCAGTATATATTTCCGTCATCTTGACACTGGTTGATCTCACAACGTTTATGTAGCTTAATATTTGCTATTGTCATGCTCACTGGGCCAGATAATCCCTTACGTGAACCAATCAGCGTTTGCTGTATGTCGCTTAATTGACTTTACACGTATGCGAAGCATAGATTACCTTTGAGTAATCATTCAGTGCTCCGTAAGTAGTGCTCCAAAGGTGGTTTTGTTCTTGAAAATCACCTTAATCCCATTTCGGTGTCCCTTTATTGGAATTTGTCAGATTTTCTCTATTACCTATCATTCACCTGTTAGTAGATGTAAAAAAATCGAAAGTCGTGACTAAATAACATTGTCTACCACCGTCAGACTAACTTGGCAGTACATGTACAATACGAGTACAAAATTTCATATACGAAATTTTACACCGGATTGAACAACGATTGGGTGAATGAAATAATTCACAAGAATTTACATGCAAATAACATGGTGGAACAAAAACGACAATGAAACTAAAATGTACTTTTTCTGGCCGGAAAGATCACATAGGAAAAAAGTAATAAGTGGAATATCCAGGATACTGAGGTACATATACGACATTTAAAACAAATTGATTTTTTTTGCTTATACTTCTATTATTGCATAATGTCGTCAAGATCAAAAATAATAATAAAATTAATATCAAATTATAATAGTTGAAGCACCGTTAAAAAAAATACGCTTAAATTATCCATTACTCTATACACTTGCAAATTATCTAGATTAGAAAATTGCAGCTCTTGACTATTATTCTATTTAAGCGTATCTAAATCACGCACAAAGGCTGCAGGAACTATAATAACATTGAAGCATTGAATTGCGTAAGAAAGTCGAAATACTTTTGTAAAATAGGGTCAATAACTCTACCGGTTAAATTAGTTTATCAAAGGCAAGGTACGTACGGTGTCAATAAGTATTTTATTCGTAATTAAAAAAATATATTAGCCGAATGCAAGTATTAAGTGTATGGTGAGTTACCAAATTTTTACCAATTTTTTACAATAAGGTTACAGAAATATATCGTTTAGAATAACAGTATATACTTTTAGAACCTTATATGCTGTAAAAATTAATTTTAATGCAGCTCTTCTTGCTCTTGATTCCATTTTTTAACAATGAAAGGTGGCAGAGGAAGAAGCTTGTACTGTATTAACCTTTCTATAATGCACCCAACAAAGAAAATTTTGGAAAAAAATATATTTTTTTTTCAACATAATCTCTTTTCAACACTATATACTTTTGAAGACGCGAGATGTAAGACCGACATTTAGGATTTTCGAGAGAATCAGCACACAGAAGTTCCGAATCTGGAGCCGTTCCGTGTAATTGCTGTTCTCCCTTAACTCCTAGAACAGAATGTCACGATACAATTTTCAGGTTACTTCACCTGTCAGAGATATTGAATACTCTCTTCGAGGTGTCATTCCTTTGTACGCAAGACAATATATATTATATATAATATATATTTTTTCTGGTCAGGGAACCTTCATCAGTTGCGATTCCCATAATTGAATGTCCTCTCGAACACTTCTTTATGTATTTGAAACATTTCGTTAAATTTGAAGAATTTGCTGATTCTCTCGAAAATCCTAGATGTCGGTCTTACATCTCGCGTCTTCAAATTTAACGAAATGTTTCAAATACATAAAGAAGTGTTCGAGAGGACATTCATTTGTGGGAAGCGCAACTGATGAAGGTTCCCTATATAAATATATATATAATATATAATATATATTGTCTTGCGTACAAAGGAATGACACCTGGAAGAGACTATATACTTATACCAGCGATGTGCAATAAGTTCGATATTCTTGCTCCTCAAAATAGCTATTAACTGCCGACATCACTTCTTCACTTTTGGAAAATCTTTGACCACTGAGCAACTTTTTCAAATTCGGGAGTAAAAAATAATCCAAGGAGGCTAAATCCGGCAAATAGTTCATTTTTCCATTTTCAAGATAGTTCATAAAAATTATCCCACGCGAATTCTAAAATACCGACACCAGGACCTTGCTTGCACCTGGGACGGTTGGTTCTCCTTTTTTAATCCATTGTTTTGACTGGTCTTTATCTCGGGTGTAAAGTGATGGACACATGTTTCAATCATGGCAGAAAAATTCTGCTTTGTTGCTGCGAAACTTCGCCAAACGCTCAGTTGAAATATCTTCACACGGTTTTTCTTCGATTGTAAGCAAACGCAATTTTCAGATAATATGCGATGTAGAGCACTTTTTGAAATGCCTACTATGTCTGCTGGCTCGTGCTGTTTCAGTCGACGATCACCAAGTGCCGCTTTGTGGATTTTCTTCACCATCTCACCTCATTTGGTTTAAACTCTTCTTCTCAATATTTAGCTGTTGTAAACGAAGAAGCAGACTACCCAGAGTAGAATGTCGTTAAGCTTGTACATTGGTTGGGCTGAAGCCTTTCTTTCAAATAAAGGTGCCGTCTTCAGAATTGAAACATATGCTTCATAGATAGTGTACTTTCTAATAGACTAATATATATATCAAACAACTACTGGGTACTTCTAGGACCAACCTTATATATTTTCACGTTACAAAATTTAAAGTTTATAGATTTTGAAATAAACGTTGGCTTAAGTTTCGAGGGGCATCACAATAGCTATGAGTTATAATAATGAAAAAAGAATGCCCAATAGGCCATTTTTTTGCCACGAGAAAGCGAGAAGGGTTTAGAGTATTGTATCACATTTGTTACATATAAAGCAGTTGTAGAGTCAATAGCATGTTTTCGGTGTAAAATGTTTTTATAAAAATGTTGACTGTTTAATATATATATATATATATATATATATATTATTTCAATATTTCAGAATATAGTCCTCCACTCGTGTAATTATTTTCTAGGTGAAAAAGTTTAACAAATTGGTTTCACAGTATTCTAAAAGTATAGAAGAGTACCTACTAACAAGTGTAAGAAAACCTGGAACCTTAGTTACGATAAATTTTGCATAAACCCAATATTTTTTCAACCTTATAAAATTCAGTTAGTCCGGGAATTGATAAATATCGAGATGTTGAGACGTGTAAACGATAATGAAATCTTTATTTAGTGCATGTTTATTTATTTTTCAAGACCAAAGAGAAAATTTCAAATGTTAATGCCTGTAGACCGCTACATAAGCATGGTAAGAATATTTTTAATGCAATAGATCTCTAATTTTCTAGAGAAAATTTTTTACACCAGGAATGCTCAATGCGCCTGGCTTAATAGAACGTACTCATATCTAAATATGGCAATAAATGTCGAGCCAGATTTCCAGATTAGTGACAGAGCAGTTTGTATATTACTGCAATTTACTCTTATTTCAGCGATATTATCTTTATAATTATAATGACATACTTTAGCTAATTTATATTTGTAAAAAAGTTCGGATAATGAGCTTTTTCTGAAAATACTGAATTTTCAAAATTTACTGCTTCAATGGTAAACTCCAATTTCGTAAAAATAACTAATGATATTATTTCAGATTACTTTTCATTCCAATTCAGTATATTCTATATGTAATGTCTAGAATACTTTATGTAATAAACTTCAATTTTAAACGAACGTATAAATTTGTTGCTACTACAAATACTACAGTAATATTGCATATAATTCATTTTATTTAAAAAGAAACTGCTTACTACTTTAAGCGTAAAAGTGTGTATTATAATTATTTAACAACAATAACCAACAAGGCAAATTGATTGAAATTGCATATTGTTCGATACTATTGTTTACCTTTCTGGCTATTATGTCTGTGAAATGAACGATAAAGATATTATGTTGAAAATTTTATTTTCATTAAGTTTGCCTACTATCGATTTCTCTCCATTTTAGTTTAATCAACTAGTTTTTACATAATCAGAAATGCAATTAATTAGTATCCACTTCTGCAGATAATTTATTCAGGCAACATTCTCGGTGACATTTTCCAACGAACGTAAGTCTAAAATCTAGTTAGGTAAGTTCGTATTACTTCCAGTCACGAACCGAAAGGGAATAAGCATAAAAAATATTCGTTTTGTATACAAGTTGATTTTGTACTGAATTTCACTGGGAGTGCTTACACGACGGAAAGTATCTGCAGATCCATTCACTCAGACGGCTTATAAAGAATTAAGAAGGCAAAACTACGAACGACGTGCTTGTGAAATGAGACAAAAGCGAAGATGTGCAAATCGTTATTTTCCATTTCCAGCTCTGCGTTCTCTCGGTTTAATCCAGCGGTAAATGCAGATGAATTTCCAGCTCGTTCTAAAATATTCAACTGTGCTGGAAAATTATTATGGCGAAAAAAAAAACGTTTACCCATTATTCTTATTTCACTGCAGTACAATTAACCGTAAAAAGCTCAAAACTCCCCGTCATTAGAACAGTGGGTTTTTTGTTGGAAGAAAAATTAGATTTCACAATTTTTGAAATAATAACTCGAAATTTACGGAAAATTCTCTTAAAATAGCTTGCATTTTTTATATTCTAACACAACAAAGACTTTTTTAGAATCATAATTTATTAAAATCCTTTTCTATTTTTAACCGACTTCCAAAAAGGAGGAGGTTATCAATTCGCGGCGTATTTTTTCGCTTTTGTTTTTTGTATGTATGTTACCTGATTTCTTCTCCTGTGGTGCACCGTTTTGAACGAATATGGTCTTGTTTAATAGAGTATATATCCGGATTGGTGAAACTTCAAATTTTGGAAAAGAATTGTATTGGTAAAGTGATAAAATTTGTGAATGAACACATGCGTGCATGGAAATCGACCAATATCCCTAATATTTTAGTCGATTTTTCGATAACTCCTTATGGATGTGTATAGTTTTTTAACGTTTAATCTATTAAAGAAGATCCCTAGGTGATCTCATATACTTTTCTGCGACGTGCAACTTGCAGTTTTGCAAAAAATCGCCGAAAATTCCAAAATTCTTATCAAAAATTTCATCGAAATGACATAACGGACATTTCCTCGTAAATATTTTAATTCCAACGTAATAGTGCGGTAATTTTAGGCACTGGAAGTTTTAATTGCGAATTTGAAAATTTTCTATGTACATCTCAAGCATATAGGTAGTAAAGCATAGTATTTTCGGTTCCTTAAATTAATGAGTACCAAGCTCGTTTTGTTTGTATACCAGGCAAATACCTATTTAAATGCAAATTTTTCCATTTTGCGAAGACGGTGGTTTTGGTTGTCACATTCTCCCGGCCTAATAGAAAATCAGTGACAACACATGTCAAACTTTAAACTGCTATTTGATACGTTTATAGACAGGGTGTTTAGTTACAGCAAACAAAAACACAAAGTAAAGTGATAGAAGGAGTTGCATTTATATGAAGATTGAAATATAGGACGAACTAGAATGATAGTGGTCCGTAGGCAGCCGTATATGCAGGATGGTTGGAATATAGGGTGGACTGGACGTTTGGTGGTATAAAAATGTTGGAAAAAAGTGAAATTAAAATTATATAGGGTGATTAAAAAACTGTTATATGATGTGGACATAAGCAAATCATATACAGGATGGTTGAAATATAACTTATTTAAACAGTGTGATTAAAAAATTATTTCTTTTATAGCCCATAAGAAGTTGCATAAAGTGTGGAGAGGAATTAATGTTACACAGGGCGATAACATAAAATGTTAAAAAGGAAATAATTTATGGGGTAGCCCACAAGGAGTTATATACTATGGTTGAAATATAGGACGGATTTGACTCCATAAATATAGGATAGATTCTACTCCGTCCTATAGTTTACAGAAGGCAGCTAACAAAGTTTTGCTTGTCCGTGGGCAGTCGTATGTATAGGCTGGTTGGTACATAGGTTGGAGTGGAATTATCTAGTTATACAGGGTTGTCAAAAAAAGTTGAAAAAAGGTTATATGGCGTAGTCCATAAGGCATAAATACATTTTGTTCGTAAAGATTTACCTGTCAATTTAAATGAGAAAGTATCATTGCGTAATGTTGAGGCTTTCGATGTTACCTGGTTCTGTCTATTAAGGTTATACATACATAAAAAATAAAGAATGAAAACTACCTGAGTTCAAAAAAAAAACTAAAAAGTTACTAAAACCGACTTCTAGCTATAACTAAAAAGCTAAAAATAATTATAACAAAATACAACTCTAGCAAATAAATAACACATTCAATGTTGTAAGGTACCTACCCAGGAAGGAAAAAATGTAAACATTAAAAGGTGCTCATTCTGTACAAATTAATTACCTACCAATCTAGTATATTTTTGAAGTCGGTGCCAAGCAACAATCAAGTTTGATGAATTAGTAGGTAAGTAAGCAATGAAGGATTTTAGATTTGCTTTTTATAAATGGAAAAGGTATGTTTGTTGTTATGTCTATTGATGGTCCATTTATTATAAACCTTCACACACGGACCTTACAATCCACAATAGTTCACACCATCCTTACCAATACAAACTTGCAGCATACCATAGTATGTTGCACAGATTGGTTACCATCCCACTATCAAAAACTCACTTTGATACAGAACTACACAGAATAAAATGTATTGCTGTCTATAACGGTTATAACCCTCAAATTATCAACAATATGTTGATAATAATGTTAACTAAAAATTTAAATAAAAAGGCTTTAAATGAAGTATATCCTACTACTCCTAATATCGACCCCAAACTATATAAAAGTATCACATTCATCGGCTCCCCTTCCTAAAAATAGCCCAATTTTTATTAAATAGAAACATTCATATAGCTTTTAAAACAGATAACAACTTAGGAATCACATATAAGAAACAATAAAGATAAAATGAACAAAAATAACAACTCGGGTGTCTATAAGTTGACGTGGTAGTTGCCCTAGTTTCTACCTCGGTCATACGGGAAGATCATTCAAGACAAGATGGGATGAACATACCAAAGCTTTTGAGTGCCACAATTATAATAAGTCAACTTTTGCCGACCATTTATTGAATGAAAATAATGTACCTCAGAATACGTTGGAAGTATTACATTTACAACATAAAAGTAAAAAGTTATATCTTTTAGAGTCATTAGAAATTAACAAAAACAAAAATTCACCATACCTCTTGAATGATCAAACCGAAACCAATTCATCCCCATTACTTAATATTTTCAATAGAATTATATAAACTCCTTACAGCCATAATTTATCCTTTTTTAAAAACCCAATTATAATATTGTACTTTCTTAATGTGATAATCCCCTCCTACCTGCTTCTATAATCCTCTGTAATTGCATCACCATAGTTTTTTGTAATAGTTTAAGGCATTTAACTGTTAGTCTTACGTTGTATTCTGTAGAAGCCAGTAACATGGTGAAAAATTGTCAATAGTAAATAAATTTAAGTGAAAATTACATCAGTGTATTTATTTTAATATAATATTAAAATGAATTTTCATCAAGTAAAGACTGAAACTATCATCAGAAACAATTTTAACTATTGATATAAAGCGAATTTAAAATCTACCCATTATAGGTTCGTTGGCGGTATGAAGTACGTTAGCTTTTGTAATTTTTTCAATTTCTATTAGTTCAAGTAGATGAAGTTTTTGGCTTTATTTTCTTCATGCTCTTAATCGGCACCTGCCACCTTCTCCAACCAAAATAGCTTCACAATGCAGCCATATTTTGATAGGCAAGACCTCTTTCTAGGAACATACAGGTGCGCCCAAAAATTTTATAGTTTTTATAAAGCACACTTTTTATTGCACCAAAGGCCAACGTTAATAACTTTGATAACAACCTGCTGAAGTCAAAACTATCGTACAAGCCTATTGCTTGGAAATGATCGAAATTAATATTCCATATAAATCCCGGATCGTTATCCTAAATCAAATTTTGTAAAAGCTATAAAAATAAATATCAAAAGATATTATTATTTTTAGTTCTGTGTTAGCAGTTTTAAATACGTAGATTTAAATTTCAGTCGATAGCAAACCTAGGATTTCAGCTATCAAGTACTTTAACATTGCCCTATGTTGACATCAAGTTGAAATTTCAGACCTAAATTTATTTAAAAGACATCCGTTAAATAAAATTTTTTATAAACTAACTTAATGTAAATGTTATAAATTTTCTCAATTAATTATAAGCCAAAATTTCATGATTTTTACAAAATAGGGTTAAAGATTAGTAGATGTATTTTACGGGATTAATCATTTTGCATCTTTCCGAAGAAAAGGTGCGCCCAAGTGCCAATAGAAAATTCCACTTACAAAGAGGACGTTCCTCTTAATGTTATTAATTGATTCTCGACTTGGGCGGAATACACAAACGATCTTGTTAAACAATCGATTAATGTCATATTGTCCAGCTTTGCAGACACTGCAAGAAAACCTTGAAGAATACATATTTTTCACCTTCTGTATTTAGTTACTAACAGCTAATAAACCCTAGGGAATAATTTTAATAATTATTGAACTAATGCACCTGTTGATGTCAAACCATTTTTCTCTGCCTAATTGTATTATATTTTCAGCATTTTTTTTGTTATGCAGGAAATTAGTTGTAAACTGAATTTGATTTAAACAGCTTTCAAAAAGAAATGTTCCTACTTGGAGGTCCCTAGATTACCCTGCATTTAAATCACTAAAGAACCATCCACTTAATGAGCCGTAAATTGTAACCTAAATGCCATCTAGCATTTTCAGGGAAAAACAGCAGATTCCTGTGAGTCCTAGGAAGGAAATCAAACGAAAGAATTTATAGGTTACGTAAAACCTATCAGAACCATTTTACAATTATATGTTTCTAATACAGAACCTTCATCAGGAGGTCCCTTTTAAAATCTCGAACAATTCAAGGTACATCAAGGTACAAAATAAATTCAAAAGAAATAAAAGTGTACGTACCATTACCGTTTAATACTAACCACCATTCAACTGTGATATTTGCTTTACCCAAAAATAATGGCATTTATTATCTCCGTATATTAATTATTCCTGTCAAGTCGCAAGTGATTGCACTTTCAGAATTTATTTAAACTTGTTTACATTCAAATATGGCATTTCCTATATGCATTTTAAGACTGTAAAAGGTTTTAAAGCATTGCTTTTTTATATTATTTTGCGCATGTAATTGCTAAGTATAAATTAACTATTAAGTTATTTCGCACCTGTTGTATAATTAAATTTTCCTAGAGACTTTTAGTTCAACCGAAAACACCTAATGGATACACTTATAGTAATGTTTGCAAGGAAAACACAATAAAAGTATGCAACAAAATAAAACGTTCGTGACATGTATACTCACTAAATATTAACCTTGATTTCAAATGGACGTCATTTTTTATATAGATAAAGTTACGTCTTGTTTGTTTTGCTTGCGAGGTTGCTAATGGGTAATAATATTAATCACATGTTTGTTTTGATTTCCTTAGGTATTATATTAAGTGATGTTTATTATTTTACGTGATAAGTAATTCCAATCACATAATTATTATTATTTTCTCATAATTCGGTTGCACTATATCCCAAATTCATTTATATACATAATAGCTCTAATGAAGCAATTAAGCTTGAGCAAATAAACGTATTTTTAATATTTACTAAACATACCTAATGATTAATAACCTATTTAAACCAAAGAAGATAACGAACGTTTAGAACAACGGTAGAAAGTGTTTATAAAAAATATGAAATATGTATAGATAAAAATACCAAGAAATAATTCTACTTCAAGAAGATATCACTATTAAGCAAAGAAGCTCAAAAAAACTTTCACTAAGAGTCGTCCGTTATATACCAATAATGATTTGTGACAAAGCTTACGATATCATATCCAACGAAGCAGTAACATCCTATCTACAAAATTAACTAATAGACTATAGATATACGAACCTAATCTGGAAAATTTGGTATAAAGCAACAACTGTATAAATCTATTTGGAGAATTGGAACCTATTAAGATAAAATGGGTGGTAAGTCATCCAAAAAGCATATAATGTCAAGTAATTGTTGAGACATGTAATAACCTTTAAAGAAACAATAATTCAAATTTTGGTATCCACACAGACATGAAATGTTTAAATAATCCATGATATACACATTTATTAAACAATTAACAAACAATTATCCCAATTGCAATAAACTAACTACATACTGATTCGACAGGGACAGGATTAAAATTCAAATATAACGAAACATTTTCATAATAGGAATAACTGAGAAGTAAGAGAATATATTTATTTAAGATTATTGAACAAATAAGGAAAATCAAATACAGAAAATAAATAAAATCACTGAGTTCAAAAAAGTTTCTTAATTAACTAAGCGATAGAAGGACTTTCTTCTATCCATTAAATATTAAATCAAATTTCATCTGGGAAAATGCTTTGAATTCCCAATTCGATTTAGTAATACACCTGTCATATGTTAGTTATGTTTGTAACACTGAACGGGAGATGAATAAGAGTAAGGCTCAGTTGATTCAGAAGTAGGAAATGTAATCGAGTTTGTTTGAAAGTCTGGCTAAATCTGCAAGTAACGAACAACAAAAATACTTGTTTCCCAAATATACTTTTTTTTCTAGATGTGTTTCTAAAATATTTACTGTGATTATTAGAAAATCTTAAAAACAGTTGATTGGCGGTTGTACTACCAGGATTGTAATCAAATTAAATAAGCCTAACTATAGCCCACATACCATAAGTGCAAAATTTATTTGTGTTCTCAAAATGGGGGAGAGACATTTAACTTTTAAAAAGTAGCTTTTTAGATGTGGACACACATGTATCCTCTGACATTTCCGATTTGATACATTTTAAATAACGGAGAGATAGAGATGTCTTAAATTTTGAACTTATGTTTGATATAAAGTTCAAGAAATCTTGGGTGCTATTACGTCGAAACTAGGCTAAAATTAGCACTTTGATTTGGTTTTTTGCAATTGAATGATTAATTGTGTGAGAATCTTGTTCACTGAGTCTTATCTGTCATATCTTTATTTTGCTTTATTTATAGTCAATAGAACGCTGTAAAATTTGGTCAGGAAATATGAAGAGGAAATAGACTTAAGTGGTACAATCTGACATGGCGATCAAGAGGGGATTCTTGTAAATGTCTTTCTCCTTATATTAGAAGACGTCAAACTGCATTTATGGTCGTATTTTGGAATGCTGTATTAGAAAGTCCAGTAGGTCCTCAAGTACATATGTCCAGAGTTCAATAAAGTACAATAAAACGCAAAGGGAATAAATATTCGCCTTAAATTAGAAGAATTTAAATCATTGTAGTAACATCCAGGTGAAATTAAGAGTGAGAGACATTCTAACAGAAAAAGAATTTGTAGGCGAAATTCGATTCAGAAACTCGAAACAACCTCAAAAAATTATATCAAAAAACAACTTTTTGTTCAACCTTGATAGGCGCTGAATTAAAATGAGGAAAAAAATATATGAAGGGTTAAATGAATTTGAGTTATTGACAGATTTGTTACTTATATAGAATTCAAACGAGATGTATGGTTTTAAGCTTGTTCCAACCCAAAACATTCTGATGTAGTAAATAAAATGAACCATTTAATGAATGAGCAGCAAAATGTATTTTATACAAACCGAAAAAACAGAGCGTAGTGGATAAATTCGTTGAACCGTTATAATATA
Source organism: Octodonta nipae (assembly GCA_034190945.1). NCBI lineage: Eukaryota > Metazoa > Arthropoda > Insecta > Coleoptera > Chrysomelidae > Octodonta > Octodonta nipae. Next base: position 174,269,064 of record CM067216.1, read on the forward strand.
TGTATAATATTTGATGGGATTCTTTGCACAAATTTCATTTAACTATACATTTGGTATTTACACATATTGAAACAGTAACTTTTTAATTGAGATTCTACAGCAAAGCCGTCTTTTTCCAGTTGTATGAATGATCTAATTTGACTACTGTTTCAATTCTTATGATGTTTAACCAGTCCGTATCTCACTGGTATTCTAATAGCACACAATACATTGTTTATTTTGTTAGGTGTTAATGTATTCATAAAACCGTTTACATCTGTCATAAATAGCTGCTAGAGTTACATAAATGGTTATTTACATAAGTTTTTATAATCGCTCGTGTGGCCTTAGTAATAAATTACAGTATTAACAAAGGCAAAGAGTACACAAAAGTTAATAAGGTAGGCATATTTTTTTGATTTATTTATAACCAGTAGTTGGCCTGAAAAATACATAATCAATTCATGTCTGTAATAAACCAAATGTTATTTTTTGTATATTTACTCCCAGTTATAAAAGCATCTTAAAATCTGTAGTTTATAAAATTAATACTTATCTAGAGGCTGGATGATTTATAAGACTAAAATATCCGTCAAACTTAAAAACCTCCAATTTTGAAAAAGTGTAACACCATTGTTTCGTGTAAAATCGTATATTTTAGTATTTGCGATATTCTGAAAAAACTACAGTATATATAAAGTACTGGGGTACAAATTGGTCGTACCCCTTCGGCATATCTACATGAGGACTATAGTTATATTGTAAAGGCTGAAAAAATATATTACCAAAAATATCACAAAGTGAGTATTTTGAGATACTCAAATAATATGCCAACAATGGACCTAGTGGGTCAGAAGTTTTTGAAAAAAACCTGCTGCGTCTTATTTAAAAAACAACTCGGAGTATTATGTCCTCAATTTTTATAAATTTTTTATACAAAATCGCTGAAGAACAAATACTTCCATTATATTCTGGTTCCTTAATTGATTTAAAAATGTACTTTTTCGGAGATTGAGGTGGTTATACGAACTAGATTTGTTACCCTAATTTAGCAAAAAGCTTTACATTTTTTATAATAATATAGATGTATTTTGCAATCGAATACGTATTTGAAGACCCCGTCTCACTTTGTCATCATAGCTTCTCGACTAGCGTCTCCCCAGCACCTTAACTTCATTTATAAAATTCCACTAAATGTTGTTTAGTAGCTGGACGAAGTAAATGAGAGCCAGAAGGCCTTTTATTGATATCCTAGCCATGGATATAGCTAGTTCAAAATAAGTACCCTTCATTTATTTTTTATAAATTTGGTATGTGAAAACCAACATTTCAATAAATAATTATTAAAGTATATATTACCGATGTTTTTTACAATGTTTACTGCTGGTTTTTTGAATATACACAGTCGCTTTATACATCATTAGTTTGTGTATCCTATAGTTTTTTTTTTCGAGGATCAATAACACAGTAAAAATTTAGAATTTGTGGTAACATTCTCAAGGCATTCGAACAAGAAAGTCGCTGTAATGGCGGCACTTCACTTGGTGTAGCGTATTCGTATATTTGCTATATTTGTCCAAAAACGGCAATGTGTGGAGGAGAGGTTATTCGGTATTTTTGCTTTATTTGAACAAATACGTCGAATACCGCTAACAGCAAATACGCCTTACCGTCCACTTGTCGGTTTTCAATACACATCAAAGGAGTCAAATAAGCCAAATATTTGCTTTAGCCGTCCACACTTGGTTCATACAGTGATCAACTAGTGTTGTTTTTAATGGCAGGCAAATTGGAGTGGTCGAATATTAACATCATGAAGTTTCTCGAGTTGTACCAAATGCATCCTTGCATTTGGGACCCGAAACATACCAGCCACAAAAACAAAAATTAAATAAATGATGCATGGATAGATATCCAAAACAATATGGGACAACCATGCACAATCGCTGATTTAAAGAAAAAGAGGGAATCTTTGATGTCTGCGTTCAGGGATTATAACACAAAAATTAAGAAACCAAAAACATCAGGAGCAGGCACGTCTAACGTATACAAACTCACATGGTTTGCTTACAAATACATGAATAGTTTTCTGGGAGCCATCTATAAATGCAACCTATCTACGAATATTGAAGTAGGTAAAAAATAAATAAAAAACATTTTTCACTAATTTTGTTTATTTATCGGTGAGGCATGTGTCAATGGCGGCCCTTCACTTGGTGTTAGCGTATTTTTGTTTTGTATGGCCATATTCGTCCAAATATTTGATGTATTCGCAAATATTTCAAACGTGCCATCCACACATATCGCAAAACACTTAAACATGCCAAATATGTTTGAATACCAGCAACTTTCAGCATTGATTTGCTTTAACATAAAATGTAAATGTGACACATGCCTCACCGTAAAAATTAATGAAAACTATTCATATATTTGTAAGCAAACCATGTGGGTTTGTATATCTAGACATCTAGACGTGCCTGCTCCTGATGATTCTGGTTTCTTAATTTTTGTATTATAACCCCTGAACGCAGACATCAAAGATGTCTTTTTCTTTAAATCAGCAATTGTGCATGGTTGTCCCATATTGTTTCGGATATCTATCCATGCATCATTTATTTTATTTTTATTTTTGTGGCTTGCACGTTTGGGGTCCCAAATGCAAGGATACATTTGGTACAACTCGAGAGACTTCATGATGTTATTGTTCGGCCACTCCATTTTGCCACAAACACTACTTTGCCATTAAAAACAACACTAGTTGAAAATGATCGAAGCGCCGCGTGCAACTGTATGAACCAAGTGTGGACGGCTAAAGCAAATATTTGGCTTATTTGACTCCTTTGATGTGTATTGAAAACCGACAACTGGACAGTAAGGCGTATTTGTTCTTAGCGGTATTCGACGTATTTGTTGAAATAAAGCAAAAATAGCGAATAACCTCTCCACAAATCGCCGTTTTTGGACAAATATAGCAAATATACGAATACGCTACCCCAAGTGAAGTGCCGCCATAAGAGTTAAAATTTGCAGTAATATTTCTTTTTGTGAAATATTTGAGATCGCAATGAAATGAACAATGATCATAATTTAAATTGACAGAAGTTCTGAACATATTTATATTTACTTAAGTTTCTTTTATATTGTATATAATATTGGGCAAAGAATATTTAAAGTACTTTTTAAGTTATTCTTAGAGTAAATTTTGAAAAAGAACAATTTCTAAAACAGATATGTTTTTATAGCGCCAACCTATTTTATAATTCCATTCATCAACATAATTCATAGGTTCTTGCAAATAAATAAGAATCATTTAAATTTATGGAAACAAAATATCTTATTAGGATTACCTAAACTTTGTGTTGATACTCATTATTTATGGCTGATCCCATGTTCGTAAATTAAAAATAAAGACATGTGTTACATGGTTTTCACAGTTTATTTCTAATGGCAGTATTATATGAAATCAAAATAGAAATTGTTAAACTAACAGAACTTAACTAAAATTCGGTACTTTGAAAATAATTTTCTAAAAAAATGCAATTAATTTATCATACAAATCACGAAGTAGATACATATACAAATAAAAAATATACTATTAATCACAAATGAAAAAGAGAAAAAGTGATATACAAGAAAATGATAGGCAATCTTTGAGGAGTAACCGAAAGAATTCCATGATACATACATTTCGAACTCATACGAGATTTCACGTCTAGTAGGAAATAGGGAGGAAATTAATGAATGGCATTAGCTGGGAAAGTACCAAGAAACTGCCAAATAAAACATAAGGGATATTTCTTACATAAATTATAGAGGTTTCTTGAGGTTATCTGGACAAATACGCAATAGATTTCCGGTGTCTTTATATTTCAAATCTAATAATTGCTGTAAGTAAGATATCAAACAACATCGCGAAAAATCCTCTATAAATTGGAATTTTTCATTTTGAAATAATCCACTGGTATTCAATACCAATTTGAAAACATACGTAATAAATAATAAAATTATTATTCATAAACTTTATTATTTGTATTAACTTCCTTTTAACTATTAACTTGAAACAATAGACAATAGAGAATGTGTGTGTTGTAGACACTTAGACATGCTTATCGATAAAAATGTGTACATGTAGTAGGTACGGATAAGAGCGATATCGAAAATAAATTCGATTTAGTAAAATTAGTGTCAAATGGAGAGCCTATAACACAAAATAATTTGGTCAAGTGCGAGTTGGACTCACATACTAAGGGTTCCTTACCACCTTCAAGATTCTAATATTCCAGTTTCAGACAAGCAGGAAATGAGTGCATTTTCTTATATTTACCCTCTTTTAAAGGAAGCGTTTTAAATTTATAAAAAATATACACTTTGATTTTCCACACTTTTTATTTCATCTGCTTCAGGATTGGCTTGATTTTTATCAGAATACATGTGTATTTAATTTTCTAATTTGGCACCCAAAAATTAACATTAGAGTTTTATTTTACTAATAAACTTTCAGAGAAGCCTTTTATAATCTACTGTCTGAGTTTTGAGGCTCTGTAGATTGGAAGATAAAGGCAAAATAGGTCAAGTTTTAAATTATAAATTATTAAATCTGTTATTCGAATTATTTAAAAATACAAATAAAATATATTTTTCAAATTTTAAATAGTTTCTAAAGTGGGAATTAAGTCGATGTTTAATATTTTTGTTAATATCTTTTAGACAAATGATTTAAAAATATGATATATTTGTAATTCACATAATGAGTCTTTTATTTGATATATTACATGATGCATTTGAAAATTGAATTTTTATTTTCCATTTAATTGTATAATTTGCCCCTAAAATTACTATGGGGGTTTTCTAATAATTTTTCTTATAAATTTTAAGTGAGCACCAGTACCCCTAATATTTTCAAAATTTTAGGTAGTATGGTTTCGGAAATAAAGGGAGAAATGATTTTTTTTTATATATTTATGTTAATATTTTGTAAACAATTAATTTTAAAAATATGAAAAATGTATATTTGTATTCCTCATAATGAGCCCTTTCATTTGATATATTGCATGATGCGTTAAAAACAATTATAATTTTTTATTTTCCATTTAATTCTATAATTTGCCTCCCAAAATGAATATTAGGAGTTTCTCCATATTTTTCCAGTAAAGTTCAGGTGATGGCTCAACAAGTTTATTTTAGACTTGTTTAGCTATTATTAGAATTTACAAAATAAGGGTGGTTAAAAGTTAAGTGTGTAATTTTAAAATTTTTTTACTAAGAAAAATTGATTACTTACAGTTTTAACCAACAAATTATATAGATCTGGTTGATAATTTTTATTTTTCGCCAATTTAAATATTTCCAAACTATCAACTTTTTTTAAAATTGACTATCAATGTATCTGCCAATCAACGATTTGTTCGGCATATTTGAACTTATTTTAACATGTTAATTCTATTTTTTTAGCTTATATGAATTGATTTTAAATTTGTTAATATAGTCTAGTTTGACTACTTGAAACACTTCCAGTGAAAAATGTTCATACTTTCACTTAGGAGACACCTAACAATAAAAAGTTTAAAAATAGCGGGGAGTCAACAAAAATCAGTTATTATTATGATTTTATATGAAAAAATTTACAATGCCCATGTTAAAGGAAATGCTCATTTTTAACATATTCTGAATTAAAGTCTATTCGTTTCCTTGAATGTACAATAATTTTCACCTCTTAGTGTTTAGTGCCACAAAGCAAAAAAGATGTACATATAAAATAAATTTAATTATCTAAATATCATAAGTTAAATCTCAGGGAGAGCGGAGCTCTCACGACATCAAAAAAAAATCGGTCCCAAATTTTAGAAAAAGGATTTCACATCACATAATTAATGGATGCTCCCTTACCGAACGTAAAAAAATAATAAAATCTGTTCATTTCTTTCCAAATTTATCATGATTTCCCCATACACCAAAAGCACATTATAGACTTTGTTATAATCCTAAATCCTAACTTCTGGGAATTCATTTTACAGGCAATTTTGAAATTATACAAATGCAATTTTTAACCATTTTGAAGCAATAATAATAATAATTGGAAGGTATTGTTCTCATATTACTAATGAATAAAAACATGAATTCCATCATATTCTCTATTGTATAGAATTATGAAACATAAATCAATTATGCATATTTTCTTATCCACCCAATTTATATTTAATTGAGATAATTGAGATTCAGATGTTGGGCATGCGCGTTTTCTAGACTACGCAGGTGGAAACGAAAAAATTATAATAATAATAATAATAATAATAGCGTTTATTGCCCAACAGTTTCCCATTTACAGAGCAATTTAACAATGAAATAATTCTACAATAAAATAGTAAATTAAAGAAGAAAAATAAATAAATCTTAATTTAAAATAGGAATAGAAAAATATTAACAATATAGAAAAGTTAAATTAAAATAAAAATATAAAAAACATACATACTAAAATAGATAATAATATAATTATGATGACAGTAGTGTCGTAATAATAAACAGACCTAATAACAATAAGTATAAACAAGATAAAAAACAATAATATTTTCTGGTTGCAGTAATTTAATAAGAGTAAAATAATGATGATAATAATTTAATAAGAGTAAGATAATGATGATAATAACATACTAAGAAATATCTGCTTGAATCAAAATGTAAAATTAGTGAAAGAACTTTTTTCTTAATATGAGATATTAATTAAATGTAATACGACAAGCCTTTCTCAAATCATGTACGTTGCATGTAAAAATGTCACAAATATTGGATATCTTGTTTGCATTTCTGCACATTAAATTCAAAGGTGATTTTAATAATATATTGGTTTTAGGTGTTTTACATAAAAATGTATCACTTCGTCTCGAATTCAATCTAGGGACTAAAATATTAATTTGAGATAGTAGTTGTGGACAATCCACATTACCTTTCAACAATTTATGTACAAATGTAACTGATGCTTGACATCTACGATTAGCCAACGAGACAAAGCCAAACCTATGAAGCAAGTTCAGATAGTTGCTTCCTCTTGGTGGATAGTGTCCAGTTACTTTAAAGTTTAGGAATTTTAAGAACTTTTTCTGCACTTTCTCAATACCATCTGCATATTGTGTGTATATTGGGTTCCAAATGATGCCTCCGTACTCCAATTTTGACCTTACTAGGCTAATGTATAAGGCAGATAGTGCCGAAGGGTTGTCAAAATTTCTACAGTTTCTATATATAAAACCATAAGTTCGATAAGCAGAATTAACGGTGATATTAATATGATCATTAAACTTAAGTTGATTGTCAAAATGGACTCCTAGATCTTTGATTGTATTCGTGCGCTCTAGTACAATATAGTTAATTGAGTATGGATGTTTCACCGGTGTATTCTTACGACAATACGTTACTATCTTACATTTAGATATATTTAAATACAGTTGATTCTTCAGACACCAGTCTTGCAACATATCAATCTGCTTTTGTAATTTAATGCAGTCCTCTGGGGAAGAGATCGACATATATATTTTTAAATCATCCGCAAACAGTAATTTGTTACATTCTAAAACATTGCATAAATCGTTTATGAATAATAAAAATAATAGTGGTCCTAAGTTTGATCCTTGGGGAACTCCACTTGTTGCAAGATAAACGTCTGAACAATAACCATTGTAAAATACATATTGTTTACGTTGATCCAAGTAAGATCTTATAAGTCCCAGATAGTTATCACTGAAACCCAAACAAGTTAATTTACGTAGAAGTCTGGAATGACTCACTTTGTCAAAAGCTTTCGAGAAGTCCGTATAGACTACGTCCACCTGTCCTCTATTATCTAATTTTTCACAAAGATATTGACTAAATATAGATAAGTTGCTAACTGTTGATCTAGAATTCATAAATCCATGCTGTTGAGTAGATAATATATTCTTAACTGATTGGTATATCCGACGATAAAGCACGGTCTCGAAAACTTTGGCAAAATTGTTCAGTATACATATAGGTCTATAATTAGTGACATCTTTCTGATCTTGAGCCTTGTAAATAGGACAAACTTTAGCTACTTTCCAGGTATCCGGAAATACGGATGTCTTTAGGATCAAGTTGAAAATAATTTGTAACGGACGTAGTAAGACCCGCAAACAATCTTTTATTAGAAAGGATGGTATTTTATCGGCACCAGAAGTGAACTTGTTTTTTAATTTTTTTCCTGCAATTAGAATTTCTGTTTCAGTAATAAATTCGCAGCTAATAACTGACAAAGTATTAGAATGAATATTTAAATTTATATCTACAGGATCGTTTTGAATTTTGGGAGGGGAGAATACACTTTCAAAATATGCCCGGAATGCATTTAAAATTGATTGAGGATTGTTTAGTGCTTTATTATTGTATGACATATTTCCTGGAATTCTAGAAGACTTGTTTTTCTTATTTACAAATGACCAGAAATATGTAGGGTTATCTTTTAAACTAGTTTGTATGTTATCCAAGTACACTGTATATGCTTCTTTTATTTTGCGTTTAATTAATTGTCTTAATTTACTAAATTCCGTATAACTAGTATTATTACTACTTTGCTTCAGCTTCTTATGTACCCTTGCTTTGTGTTTAATAAGTTTTATGATTTCACTTGTATACCAAGTGGGATAAGTATGTTTGAAATTTTTATATAAAGGGACATGTATATCAAGGATTTCATAAAACTTATCATAAAACTTTTGCAAAGCATCGTCACAGTTTGAAGAATTTTCCAGAAAATCCCAATTTACATTATTAAACTCATGGTACATCGTCAAGTAGTTGGCACGTTTGAAGTTGTAGTTTTTTGTACTTACATTACTGTTAAAATTAGTTTGTTTTAAAAATAACCCATTAGGTTCAATAGTCAATGAAGGATGATAAGCATCTTCATTTACAAGAGTAATACATTCACGGTTTACTGTACAATCTATATTAGAAATGATTAAGTCTAACAACTTACCATACTTATTGAAACTGTTATTAAATTGTTTTGCTTGTAGAAACGATAATAAGTTATTAATTGAACGTGTTTTCGGGTCATTTACACTATTTTCTACAAAGTTTGTACAGTTAAAATCACCCATTATGATAAACCTAGCAGAGTTTACTATTTCCCACCTCTCAAGGCATTCTAAAAAATTCTCAAATTCATCTAGAGGCAAGGTCGGTGGAATATAGAATACTGCTAAATAAAACAATTTAGCTAATAAGGAACATTTGCAAACTAGTAAGTCAATTTCTGGAAAATTTTCAACAAATTGAGAAGTATCAACAATATCACAAGTAACACTATTATCTACAGCAAGCAAAACACCTCCTCCCCGTTTACATTTCATTTGGTCAAATTTGCGGTCACTGCGGAAAACCTCAAAGTTAATGGGAAATAATTCATATGAGTTTACGTCACATGTTAACCACGTTTCGCTAAGACCTATGATATTATACTCACAGTCACTCACATTTGCCGAGAATTCATCGATCTTGCTATTGAGACCCCTGACATTTTGGTAGTAGATTTTGATGTTGTCGCTGGAATAACTGTTGGGCGGGTTTAGTTTAAAGAGACGACTTTAGGAACATTGTTGAAATATTTTATACGGCAGTTGTTGTCGCCAGAATTTTGTCTATTAGTTAGTTCTTGTTTGACTTTTCTATAATGTTCTATTTGCCTTTTTGTTTTATCCGATGATATTTTAATGTTTTTATGAGTTTCACTGCATTCAAGTCTCTTGGTATTTTTTAGGATTTTGTTAGCTAAATTTTGGTTTTCGACTACAACTTTAATTGGTCTCTTTTTACTTTTGTTAAACACTCCTAGCCTAAATATTTTGAGCTCTGTATTAGCCAGTTCAGGAGATATTGTTGTCAATATATCCGAAACAACTTCCCTATCATATGCAGCTTGCTCTGCCGATGACTTAGATTGGTTTGGTTCCGGAACGTTGAAACACATTACATTGTTCCGGCGTTTTTGCCTTTCCGAAATTTCAGAGAGTATTTCTTCAAAATCAGGAGCATTTTCTTTATTAGATTTTTCCGTTTTTAATTCTTGTATGTCCTTTTGAAGTTGGATAATAAGGCTTTTTAATTCATTTAGATCTGTACCTATAGATCTGCAGGTTACACAAGTCCAATTGCATCCTTTATTTCCATTAATTATCCGTGCTTCGTTGAGAGTTATTTCAACACAGGAATGTTTATAGGAATCCCTACAAACGCAGCATGAGACCAAAAGGTGGCCTTCGTAAGCTTTAGAACAACATTTGCAAGTAAGTCGTGGCATATTATATATATTTACGGAAATTAATAAAATGAATAAAATAGTAAAATTAATAAAATTCCTTGTTTGTGGCGGATAGTTCTTGAGAGTCTTTACTCTTTATAGTACCTATAAATTGCTTTATTAGGTACCCACTGTAAAAACTGCACTTTTTAGTACGGCACTCAAGTATATAATTCACTTCGGTAAAAGATCTACACAGATGTGGCGGTATTAATTACTTTATTGCGTCGTTCGATTTACGATAACTTACAACCGAACAACCGAGATTTTACTAGCCGCACTAAACAGTACTTATTTCTTTCAAAATCGGTTTAAACAGATTTTTACGGATGATATCTGATTTTAATTTTTACAACGGTTTACCGAGCAGAGACACTTCTATACCCTTCGAAGGTTCGACACTAACTGAAATTATCTAAGCAATAGGCAATTCCTACCTTCAAACGAGACGTAAGAAAATAGCTGATGTTGGATATACAAAATAAAGAACAAACTGTTGGTTTAAATTAAGAATAAAACATTTTAAATTATTATAACATTTTATTAAGAATTAAAAAAAATTTCAATATGTTTGAGAAGAAAATTTCTATGTTTTCTCAATAAACATAAAAAAACACATTAATAACTCAACTGGCATCGTTTCTTTAAGATTGCAAATATCATTCCTTAACTTTTAACCGCCTAATTTTAATAAAAGCAAAAAAGATCATTTTCATTAAACTTCATGCTATCCAGTGTTCATTCAGAACTTTTGTCTACCGGTTACCCTTTTTGCATGGTGTTTCCCAAACATTTTATTTTATATTAAACTCAACCTCCGTATTTAGCCCATAAATTAAAATTTAAAGGTCCATTAGATTGTAGAGTAAGTTCCGAATAATGAACGTAATACGTTGTTAAGCAAACTATTTGGTCTGAATTTAATTATCGTAGCTACTAGTTCTCATATTTGTATGTAAATTTGAAATATTTTGATATCTATTGGTAAGAAGAATAAGGCTTGACATCATAACAATATTCTTAATAATCACTAATAAAACTTTTACCATTTTATTATGTTGGTCAGGGATTGAAATAGGATTACGTCCATCCATCGTGTTTAAAACAATTCAAAGTAACTTATATAAAAAATGTAATCATTTCCTCCAAAATAAAAAAAAAATCATTTGATTGATTAACATTGTTAAGCGAATTCTCTCGTCTAAAGTTAAATAATAGAATAACTAATTTATCTTAATTACTATCTACCATTTTTTTATGTAAATATAAAATATCTTTATATCCAATTTGAGGACCCAACAATATGTATAATAATAGTCTTCACCATTTGACTTTAAAGAGACCATCAAACAATGTAATTTTGTAATTAGAAAGCAATTTTCTTCAGAAACATTTGACAGTAAGCAGGTACTTACGATGTATGCATCTTATTTTTGGCCATGGTGATGTATTTTCCTTTTAAAACAAATCTAAATCGTTAGATATCACAAAGACGAAACAATTCAAAACTATCCTCACACTTGTTCAGATTCCTAAACACAAAACCAGTTTGCCGCGCAAAACAATGATCACTCAAAACAAACAAACCTCGCAAGCAGGTAAGAGAGCTTTGAAAGCTTGACTGACTTCGATCTGACTTGGCAGCGATACGAGCATCACAATCGTTGAATTAACACCAATCACCAAGTCGGTACTTAACTCAATACTAAGCCCGCTTAACTCGTATGTAAGAGTTGGTTGTTTATTGAGATGGTCGTAGTATGAGGTGAAATCATAAACGTACGTGAACAATGCGCTGTTGCCTATAGTCAACGGTGATTTTCGGAGAAATAAAAGTGTAATAAAGCGTGGAATATTGTTATGTGTAGGCACCTTAATTATTTGTCTTATAGATTGTTTGGATTAATCATTTCCTTCAAACAAACCCAAAAGGTTCTCATTTTCTGCACAATATTTTTTTTGTAGCTTAATGTTTTAGAGGTTGATTTGCCAGAGAAAATTAGTATGGTTTTCGAATGTGCTACTAGAAAAAAATTTAGAGAGAAGGAGAATTTTTAGTGATTTTTGAAAATGCGAAAACTGAGTGCTCATATTAAGGTTTATTTTGAAGCTACATGTTTCTAGCTTTACGATCTTATGGTGAACTTTTTTTAAGCAAACCTGAGAAACAATGTTGAAAAAACTTTAGCAATTTTTTTTTGGGTCCTCGGGCTTGAAAAAACATATAGCTTGTTTATTCAACTTCAATGAGCTTTTCTTGATAACAAACGCTGAGATATCAAACAATTAATAAAATGGATCCTTTTGGGTTTGATCAACCATATCTCAGCAACCAATTTCGCAGAGGTGTTTAAAATTAAAAGGTGGTTTCAAAAACTTCAATAAATTCTTTATAAGGACAGAAGATGCTTTTGGCAAAATCGTTTTTCATCTTTGACATGAATTTGAAAAACATGGGAAAAGTACAAATTTATTTGAAATTTTTTCGAAAATAATAGTGCCCATAAATATAAACCACGTTTGAGGTAAAAATATGTGTAACGCTCAAAACATTTAATACATTTCAAGAAAATAAAATGTTTAAGGACAAATACATGATCATGTTCATTTATTGTAAAAACAAACAAACTCAATAGAAAACGGTTTCAATTTATTGTAGTAAATCATCATCTATCCTTGTAGAAAACTTATGGTGCTTCAATCACCATTTATCTCCTCCCCTTTATTGATTAATGTTTTTTTGACTTGCTTCACCAGGTCTGCATATGTCTGTTCCCCTGCATCAATTATAAAAGCTTCAGATTCTTTGGACTGTTTTCAGTCGTCAATCTTCAATAATACTCTCTTACACCCGTTAACAATACAATAAAAGTTTTCTTCCATGAAGAAGGCACACTTAAAATTTGTAACGACAAATGGACACTCCTTGTCTTCAAAGACCTCAACCCGTTCAGAGATGCTATTTCAACTAATGACGTTATACTAAACCGAATTCTAGAAACTATTAATGAAAACACAACTAGCACAAAATCATATAAACCAAAAGTACAGACACATGTGTGCCTCATGAAAGAAATTTCAAAATCCGTTTACTCTAAATAAACAGACATTTTCGCTGACACTCAAACTCACAATACTAATAGAAGAAAACGCGAACTTACTAACGGAGTGGGCTCAGTTTGGAAAGCCATTTCAGGAAACGTAGACGCAAATACATAAATGTACATAAAAAATGCCTGTATAATGCGCTTATTGGTTGCCAACCAAAATCAAAATGATTATCATTAAAAGCAAATTGAAGTTGAATGAGCTAACTATCCAAAGTTTGTTCTATAAAACTTTTTAGTATTCCGTATACCTTGTAGTTTGTTGTTGCTGCCAAAATTAGAAACGCTAAGCTTCAAAATGATTTAGTACTCATCGGTACGACCACTTTTCACTAAGTTACATTTTCAAAAATTACCAAGTTTAAAAGGCAACATCACTCATGAAATATGGAGTTAAATAGTTAACGCGTCGGCCGTGGTACAGAGATTGCCTAGGTGAATTTGGACGGCGGGCTGGATATGACACTATGCGGGATATGGATGGCACGACGCAGAAGGGCCACGTCCCTATTATTCCAAGAGCTAAGCTCAAGCAGAACAAAAGCAAGCAATAAAATAATACTTACAGCAATAACAAATCCATTAGATGAGAAATCAAGCTAAAACTCCAACCGAAGAGAGTATTACGGAGTCAGCAGCCTGTGCTCATGAGGAAGATATCTATTGCTCCTTTCCAACCCACATTGAAACACCGAAACATGTAGATCACAGAATTGTACCACAGGCGGGTACATGGGCACACACATGGAAACAGCCCTAAATTTGATTACCCTACATCTGACAAGGTGTAACTGCCTAACACTATCAAATGTAGTTAAAACATGAGGCAACAAATCTCAAATGAGATATCATTGGGCTAAGTGAAATTAGGAGTAGAAACCAATAAGTAATATCATTTGATTCGAGTAACCTCTATCACTGAGCTTCAACTGCAATGTAGGATTTACCATCCAGAAAAGAGGGAACAATAATATCTTTAGAAGTTTGTTTATATCAAATCAGGTCTCTAGTTTAACATTTTCCATTTGAAATATGTCTTGAGTCAAGCAACTTCTACAATGGAACATCAACTGGAAGAAGTAAAGGAGTAGGATTTCACATCAAGAAATGATGAACAAGGAAAGTTTGTAGAATTTCGGGTATATCAGATCAAATCACTAGTTTAACATTTTCACTTTAAAGCTCCATTCAAATAATTGAATTTTAGGACCCGATAATAAACCAGACGAAGTCATCAGCTAAATGACGGACCCTAGGTGCTAACAACAGCCATTTCAAATAGGAAATCGGCGACATTAATGCGAAATGAGAAAAATAAGCATCAGGAGGCATCAATGATCAAATTGATTTCAGTTGCGGATCCAGAGTCGAGCTTCATGGGGTGCCATCAGGTACGTCAGGGGGGATCTCGTACGAAATTTACATAAACTTTTGTAGTCAAACATTGTATTTCCTGGGTTGTAGTAAAATACTGGATTTTCGCTTTAAACTCGCAAAAAGGCTGTAATTTAAGCTTGAGGATGAAAGAATTTTCCGTTCTATGTTATTAAACTTAATGATCTTGAAACTCTCGGAGGGTGCGATCGCCTCCCATCGCCCTTCGCTTGATTCGCTCCCGCTTGAGTTTAGTTCACGCAAAGAAGGAGGAGAGAGATTAGTGCACTTGACCATCTATCAGTAAATATATATTCCTATCAAACACCTTCTTCCAGAAAACCTCTAGTAGGAATTGGACATGGTAATTTGCAAATGGTTCAGTGAAAAATTAAATTGACTATGCCTTGACAAACAACATCGGCCCCCACCAAAGATATAACAACACTAAGTACATCTAGGATCAGAGTAAGAATTCTCGATAATTCGACGTTAAAAAGATACAAACGCACTAGGGAAACTGCCACAAGTATCACATTAGCAGACGAAAACACCCGAGTAACTGGTTCATAATAGAACACGTCACCAAATTCTAGAGACACCTACACAAAGCCCTCGAAACACCTGGAATGCATATGAAAATGCAAAAACATTAAAACTACTTGTGGAAGCAGTGGAATCAGCTGTTGACAACAAGAGTAATGACAAGACAGCAGAAAATGAATGAGTAAGGACCAAATTTTTGAAATATACTGGTAGAGAAACGTGGACCTGGGTAAAATATATACGCAGTATATTGGAATCAGATACATAATAGAACAATAACGTCTGCATAGTATTAATTAATTAAAGGAGAGGTAGCATACAAAATTTTGAAATTATAAACCAATAAATCTTTTGCCGGTAGTGTACTCACTAAGATCATACACTACGTAATAGAAATTACACTCTGTTACAAATTCAAATAATAATCGGTTTTATTTTTATTTAGCGTATAGCTTACATTACAGTACATTTATAAAATTTTATATGTGGACATTACTTAACAATTAAATACAAACAGATAGGTTGCACCAATTCACAAACAGATGTCCAGTCTTGATATATAATCACTTCTTTCCTGTGTTGCCATCAGGAAATCATCTGGAATAATTATCGGTTCCTGAAATAGACCTGTATCTCAATCTAACCAAGGTTATTTCGATTCCAGCTCATATCTTGGACCACTAGAATCAGCAGGTTGTACAAATATTATTAATAGTATTTAAGTAATTAAAATATAGCATATTTTTAGAATGAAAACAATTTTTATGAAATTAGTATTGAAGCAGATCCTCGACATCAATCGTTTTCCTTTTTTTAGAATTTACATGTAGTATTATCAGAAGACCTCTTCAATTTTTAATTTTTTAAGACAGGAAATGAATCACTTAGATGTACTTAGTAAATATGAGGAAAAAAATTATTTTCTGATGTCAATCAAGAAATAAGTGTTTTATTGCATGCAAACTGCTGCTTGTAAGTAGAACCTATTTCGAAATATAATGGGGACTATGACTTTTAAAGGAAAAGAAGTTAATGCAAATAAAATCTCTGAAACTTTCACTCTATTAGAATCGCTCAGACACCTTCTTGGCGACGGAATCATAATCGGTCTGGTTGAACAAACTAACGTTTATTCTATCCTGAAAACAGACAGTAGCATGTATACAAATTATGCTCAAAAAATCAAGCAGCCGATTAGAACTTGATAATAGTGAGGATGTCGGTTTGAAATTGACTGAAACTTAAGGCCAAAGGGGTAATGACTGAAGAGTCTAACAATATTATTTTGTTGAAGTGGTTCATCAAGAAATCCGTCAAGTCAATTTTCACTTTTGTTGGCATTGATCTTGAACAGAGTGTAAAGAAGGTGGTCAGCTGCTGACAAGATGTATATCGAAGAACACAGATCAAATGCAGTGAAAGTTTACAATATATATGTATATGAGTGATATGCTATTGACAGTATGCAGAATAAACAATCGGGGTCAAGAGTTCTTATCTCTTTCTTGACGTTTTTGTCTAATCAACGACAGATTATTTGTGAACAAAGTTGTAACCGACAATAAATACAAAAATTCGAATTACTCTTTGTTTTTAACATTGAAAGCGGCAATGCTGTCAAAATTCTGCGAAGGATTGGTAGGCATAATGCTATGAAAACAATGTCCTCAATTATCTAGACATAGCAAACAAACGGCATGTGATAGCCGACAAATGGTTTGATTGCATAATTTATTGGTTGTCTCCTAAGGAGCCAAAAAAGAAATATTGGCATTGCGAGGCTGTTGCAAAGATTGAAATAGGCTACACACAATTCTTTGTCATTTATCATTAGAAGTGTGTTTTGTTTTCACATTCCTATTCTTTATCCAGGTGTTGTAAATTGAGGATTAGGGCTAAATTTCTTGAATATACTGTCACTTATACTACTCCATGTAATATAATTTATCTTCCACTCCTTGACCTATCTTTGTTTAATTAAATGTTAAATGTAAACCGGGATGGCTACTCTTCAACTTCACTATTAAACTAAATAATAATTCACTATCACTGATCACTTCCTGAGTATCTTTTCTTATTTCTGCTTTAACCTCGTCATAAATTTAATACATAGAAAGAAAAAAGATGTAACATCTCCATCCGTTAACTTAGCTGGTAATTTTACGTAAGTTCATTGGTAAGGTAACAGTCCGCCATTTTAAGGATTTGTTGACCGTAATTTTATCAATATTTTTTTTCACTCGGGTGAACGATGGCGTCCCGATCAGGACAACGCGGTAAGTGCTTTCGTATTTATTGGTAAAATATTGACATTTATCAGAAGTTTTTACGTTTTCTTACTTGGCTTTGATGCCTTTTCTTACAATTTATGAATATTTTTTCAAATTTGAATACAGCTAAGCTGGCGTGTTGAAATCTTTATGTCTTGGTGGTATTACATGAGGTCCCAACTACTAGTCGAAAAGAGTGGAGTCCAGTGTAATGCCTGTATGACAGAAATAAATCCCAAAAATGCTGCATATTTCTAATATTATTTCTTTTCGTTACGCATAGGTGTCTGCAATAATGAAATCGAAGATATTTTAAACTATATTTAACGAATGAAGATGATGCAGAAGTTTAGCCAGTACCTCAAAATGGCGATAGTATTTACTCTAATACTAGTTCTGTAAATTCTTCAGACACAGATGAAGAAAGTGAGCCAGAATCTCACATATCATTGCCTTCGTCCATAATAACTGCTTCCAGAGGTCGTACTAGAACCAGACGTGGAGCAAGAACGCAAGGCGGGAGACCAAGAGGCCCTGTGAGAACTATCACTGTGCAAATACTGTGTATAGAACTCATTAACATAAACCAACCGTTTTATTTAGGTTGAGGAAGGGAGTTTTCGGCCCGCATTTTTTTTTATTTCAATTTTTTTACAATTTTCTCTACAGATTTATAAAATAATAACAATTTAACGTAAAAAATGTGTGTCCAAATCGATATTTCCAGTGGTTCTCGAGTATATTCAGTTTGGAAAAGCTGTGGAACCTTTGGGGTGTCACAAATGTAAAAACACAGTTTTGCACCCTAACACCAAACCTTTATTTTAAACACTCAACGCCGTTTAAACAACTCTAAGTTGTCATCTTCAAGGAGTAAACCCAAACTAAATCGAAATTACAATTTTCTCTAATTTATACCTACCACTAAACTATTACTTAAGTGATTAGTATAAGGGGTAAATCCTAAGTACCTGAATTCTAAATAACAGATTTCAAAAATAAAGCAGATTTTATATAATGCAAATATGTAAATTAGGATAATCCTTAATTACCTACCTACTTTTACGCTACATTATGTAAGTAATAACATTTTTAATACTTATTTTATGGATTCTTAGAAAGTAGACTATACAATGGACTGTATGGAATAGGACCCTTATCCGAATTCATTAGTTTATTATTTTTATAAATCATAATACTTTCGTAAGAGTCCAGTTCCCTATAATTATTTACTTGTTTAACTAATTTTAAAGAAGATAAATCTACAGAGTGGTTGTGTTCTAAAACATGATGTGCAACACTAGATTTATCCGCTCTTCCGTATTTCAAATGGGCAATATGCTCTTTGAAACGGGTACTGATAGATCTGCGTGTCTGTCTATAATACTTTAAATCACAATCATTACATTTGATTTCATAAATACCGGACTTCTCGAAATCAGCAAGTTTATCTTTAGGATTGCCCAACAATTTCTGTAGTGTTGTAGTTGTTCTATACACCGCCTTCATACCAAGTTCTTTAAAAACTTTCTTAAAGCCCCTAGTATAACGACTGTACGGAACCGAGACAAACTTTTGTTCTTGTGACTTATTTCGAAAAGTTGACACTTCTTTCATTCGTAACCGAAGCCGTTTCTTCCTAATTAATTTATCTATAATATCTGTTGGATAACCATTACATGCAGTTATTTCCCTAATAGTTTTCTTTTCATTTCAAACCTCTCTTTATTGAGAGGGAATGTCAACAACCGATGTACAAGGAAATTAATCCCTGCCATTTTATGTTGTTGACAGTGAAAAGACGTATTAGGTAAATATCTATATGTGCTAGTATCCTTCCTATATACATCAAACTCTAACTTATCACTATCATTTCTTAAAACTAATACATCTAAAAATCGTAGAGTACCCTTTTGTTCCTGTTCATATGTAAATTTAATAGAAGCAAACCTATTGTTAAGATACATAACAAAATCATTAACATTGAGCTCATTAGTATTAAATATAGCAAATATGTCATCTACGTACCGTATCCATACCCTAGGAAAATACTGGGAGTCATTTTTTGCTTCAACTTCGAACCTGCCCATGAACAAGTTGGCAAGAAACGGCGACAGGGGGTTTCCCATTGCAGTTCCTTCCTTCTGCTCATAAAAGCAACCTCCAAACTGAAAACAATTTTGGCTCATACATAATTTTGTGAGGGAAATTAACTCATTAATTTCTGCCTCACAAAAAGAGTTTTCACGCAGTAAGTCCTCCAGGTACTTCAGAGTTTGTGGAATGGGTACACTAGGAAATAAAGAACTAACATCAAACGATACCAACATTTCTCCAGGTTGCAGCGAAACGTTTTGTATAGATTGAATAAACTCTAAAGAATTCTTTACGCTAAAGTTTTGCTGTGGACAGGGTAAATTTTCGAATAGTTTTGTTAATCTCTTCGCTAACTTATAAGATGGGACGTCAATCGCTGAAACAATCGGACGTACTGTTTTTCCCGGTTTGTGAAATTTTGGAAGACCATATAATTTCGGGATCGGGTCGATTCAGTTTGAAAATAGCTCTGGGGCCCGATTCTGGAAACCATTCGACCTCTCTACCACTCGAAAGATGACCTCAAAAAATTTTGGCATAAATGACGTTTATTTGGTATTCCCGAAGGTCATGTACGCCAAGAAATTCTAACGGTCAAATGTATACGAAATTTTTTGACAGTTATAGTAATCAAACTTGTCGGTGAGTTTTGTTGTGTAATATGGTGTTGGGCCGACTAAATTAATATTGTCTCGTCTACCAATTCGAGAATATCAATTTGGCCGGCAATAGAACAAACTGCGTGTACGACTGCAAGGCCGTATACAACCATTTTCGTCACATAGCATGGTTTAAAGAAACGGGTCCCTGCCCTTAAGTTGTTGCACAAAAATTACAAAAATCCTTGCCACAATGCTTAACAATTTAAGTTCTTGATAAACTGTCAATTCAGCTTTGCATTGTTTAATTAGTAAAAAACATTGTAAAAAAAAATTAAAAAAGTTCGATTTCACCAACCAACCCCTTCACCAACATAAATAGGACGCTCATTATTTGCATGACGAAAACCGGAGTAGCACATGTTATTTAACTTAAAAAGTTATGTAAGACCTATTTTTTGACAGTTATAGTAATCAAACTTGTCGGTGAGTTTTGTTGTGTAATATGGTGTTGGGCCGACTAAATTAATATTGTCTCGTCTACCAATTCGAGAATATCAATTTGGCCGGCAATAGAACAAACTGCGTGTACGACTGCAAGGCCGTATACAACCATTTTCGTCACATAGCATGGTTTAAAGAAACGGGTCCCTGCCCTTAAGTTGTAGCACAAGAATTACAAAAATCGTTGCCACAATGCTTAACAATTTAAGTTCTTGATAAACTGTCAATTCAGCTTTGCATTGTTTAATTAGTAAAAAACATTGTAAAAAAAAATTAAAAAAGTTCGATTTCACCAACCAACCAACCCCTTCACCAACATAAATAGGACGCTCATTATTTGCATGACGAAAACCGGAGTAGCACATGTTATTTAACTTAAAAAGTTATGTAAGACCTATACATTTTTCTCTATTTATTTTCGACCATTTTGTCAATAACGTTTGAGCCCTTTTTAAGATCATAAAACTTCCTAAAGGTGCGTTTTAGGGCACATATTAATACGGAATTGTTTTGCTTATTACACAAACTGAACGTATCTGCTAAGACATGGGAAGGAGTTCAAATTAACTTTGAAAGAATTGAAATTTTTCGGTGGTATTTTGTTAATAATAGGTTAGTATTAATTTGCCAAAAATTAGAATGTATTGGTCAATAACGGATTGAATTCAAATAGTAAAGAACAATATGAATAGAGTACGTTTTTCAGAATTAGATCGTCTTTGAAAGTGGCCTTCGATCAAAATGTTTAAAATGTTTCAGTATAAGACAAGACATACAAGATCTGGATACTTTACTACGTGGGTGTCATGATCAACCAAGAGCGCGCAAAGTGAGAATTGATGAGATTATCATTGCATTTAGTGGTCGCTGAGGTATACGCCAATATTGCCCTGGAAAACCAAATTCGGTAGGCATCAAAGTTTTTGTTTTGGCTAACCCAAATGGTCTTGTTTGCTTACTTACTAATGCTGTGTCATTAGCAAGAAGAACTTATTTTAAAATATTATGGTAGTACCTACGTAAAAGCACTGCTATTAAAAATCTTTTTTTATTAATACATTATTATTATTAATATAAATACCTATATATTATATATATTTTTCATTAAAATATGTCACAATATATATGACACAAAATATAGTTGGAGTAGGGAACTGATGTAGTATATTGGGAAAATCTACATTTTCAGAGTAGGATTTTTATTTAATGTTTTTTGTTCTCTAGTAATGTGTATATATATATATATATATATATATATATATATATATATATATATATATATATTTAGTCAATTAAGCTGCTTTTAAACTGCATTTCTTACTAAAAAAGTATCAGGAGGTTAGGTTAGGTTATGTGTAGGTGCCTCGCCCTCTTAACCCGAAGTTCTATTTCACATTAATTTTTATTTTATATAATAAATCAGCTATTTCTAATCTGAAATTTTACATCTGACATTTTTTCCAAAAAAAAAACAATTTCCAATATAATATAGAAAAACCATATTTTACATTTTTCTAAAGTTTGGAGATAAATTTTGAAGTTTATATATTTCTCTGGAACAAGCTGTCAATTAAAGGAAACATTTATTGAGCAATAAATTCCAAATGCTCTTTTGTAATTTAATGAATACAGAAAACAACATGACTTTTAAAACCCCAATTTCGTCCCTTTAATAACTATCGTTCCAACTGTGACTAATTATATAAGGATGACATTTTATTTTACAGCTACGCAACGCATTCGAGTAAATAACATGGTGTTTAATATTATATTAGTGTAGGTACACCTGTTAAAAGAGAAGTTGAAAAATATTTGCATTGTAATAAAACGTGATTCAGCATAGTATCAAATGAATTTTCCTGTTCTCTGACAATGACGTTTAGTTTTTTTTTCAAGCAGACTAGAAAATGCGAAAATTTCCCGCAAATTTGTTTGAACAATAGATAATTTCATATTTCCGTTTTTATGGCTTCTCATAGCAATTAATTTCAATTTAAGTTTAAACATAACAAGTTAGACATTGCGGCTTTGCGACTTGAATCATTTAATGGTCAATAAGGCGATGTTGCCAGCTATGCATAAATTTCTTACAGACTTAGGGCTAGCTATAATTCAGTTGTTTGATATTAAAACAGTTTAATGAGCTCAAAAGGAGCAAAATCTGTTTATTATATAATTTTCTCTTTGCTTTAATTATAAACTACACATAAATATTGAAAAAATCTTAAATATTTAACTGTATTATATTTTAACAAAGTATGTCTGTAATAAAAAAAAGCGAATGCTATTATATGTAGACCTTACTAAGATTTATTTAATAAATAAATATTGGTGATGTTAGTCTTTGGTGTAAGACCTAAGTTTGTAAGTCAATTTTATGACTAACGCACGTCTTCAATTTTTAAAAATTAATTCAAACATCAGTAATTTACCAATTTGTGAATCGTGATAATTACACTATGGGTACTACCCAGGTAAAAGCAACTACATGGGGATTTCCGAAACTATTCAATGACGTATAAATCCAATATGGTGGTCATAACAAGTATCATAGTTGGCGATGGTTGCAAAAAATCAAGAAGTCTCAGAGAAAATTCGTCACTGTCTCTAGCTTGTCCCCAGTCGCTACCACACATTTTTCCAAATTTGTTTACAAGATGAAGAATATATTGAAATTTTTCGAAAACCACAATTTTTGTATTTTCTAGATATTTTGAAAACCCCTGTACCTAGGTGTTTTGAATTTAGATACAGCACCTGGTTGGTCTTGGAACAGCGCAACGAGAGAAATGAACATAGTAAAGAAAGCAGAGTTTTGCGAGTAAATGTAGAACAACTAAAGCATCTTTGTTGTTTTACACCGCTGGGCAATAAATATTTACTGTTCAAAATTCTAAGCTCATTATTTCAACATGTTGTCGATCATAGTATATAAACAACACATTCAGCTAAACAGCTCATAAGTAATGTAAATGTATTCCAATAGATGGCGCACTAAAATACTGGCATACGAGGATCATTTCCACAGAGTTTTGACATCATGTTTGTCAAGTGGTATCGCAGTCTGACAATGATTATAATTTTGGGGGAAACATCCTTTGATATCGGTAACGTTTCTTCAAAATCGAAATCCCAGAATAATGCACTGCGATAAAGAATCTTTGAAGAGAAATTCAATAGTAAAATAAATTCATGGCCTTATTATTAATACTTTTTAAATACGTTAGATAAAACCGTTTCATGTAATGCTACCTTGTTTCTTTAGATTTATTCCTTATTCTTCATCATTTTGATAAACAAACAAATTAAATAGTGCCAGGTAGTAGGGAAAGGAGATGTATTCCAATGAATAAACTGGATAGTTACAAGCATTTCAAGACTCCTGTTGATATTTGGCGTCGCATAATGTAAATAGAGCACTGACCGCTTGAAATGAATCAACTGTCTAAAAGTCCATGTTGAGTGCTTCTATGGATATAATTATTACAGTTTGACTTTGGGTTGACTACCCATAAAAGAGTCCAACTTAAAGTGATACAACCTGTTTTCAGCATTTATATATAAAATTCTTTTCCATCATGAAAATAATTAACGTCAATCAAAATTTGGAGTAACTTATATAGTTTATATAGTTAGCCAGTCTTATTCACTCGACATGGGATTTTAAAGAAGAAGAACATTGATGAACCAAATGCATTAGTTTAAAAGATCATGTATAGCAACAGAGTTACACTTAACAGTCACTATGTCGTTTCGATAGACAGCAGACTGTCTATATTCTCTGTTAGTGACTAAAGCAGACTCAATAAACTCAACAATTTGAATGTGTACCAGTGTTTAATGCAGAATTGTGACCTTAAGAAATCCATAAATAGTCATTATCACCATATGTATCCATAGGCGGATCGTGAGTCCACATCTTATTATGTATGCTTATTCATATGATTTCCACATTTTTCTATCCTGGGCCTGTTGTTCCCAGTTGGTAGTTTAAATAAAAAAGATATTTTAAATAGACCAACAGAATTTTAACTGAAGTGATGGGTGAAATGACACTGAGGAATTAAGGCACTTATTTAGGAAAATTGGTTGTCAGTCAAGAAAGAATGACAAGCACTGAATTTTTAATATAGGATGCATGATTTACTCACCTGTTTCCCATAGTAGTAGGTGCTTCGCACACAATCACTTAAGGGCGGTGTGTACCTGTCCGTTAATATTTATTTAATGTTCATTATATCTTTCATGTTATAAGATTAATTATAACCACGAGTATATTATAGGGAAAAACGCGAAACATTTGAAATAACACGAATAGCCATCAAATGAATGATAGTAGTAATGTTTACATAACGAATGGTGGGTCAACACTGGAAAAAATTGTCGAATGCCGCGTGGGTTCTAAAGGATGTAGCCAATAGAGGGTTTATGAGGATGTACAGTCGGAGAACGCGTGAGATCCCTGCTAGAGTTTTTTAATGGCCTAGCGGATTACGTGTTGCCATTTGTTTTGTTTAAAGCTGTCAAGCATATGTTGTTAGATTAAAATTTCTCCGTAAACGCTTTATTAATGTATGTATGACCTGTACTAAATTCATACTTAAAATCAAGTTTTCCATAATCCCAGAAACGACATGATGTAATTTATGGCTCAAATATTTCTAGAGGGTGTCAATATTTTCTTTGAGTTCAGAAATATATCCTAATATGGGTAAATGATGGGGAAACGTGTAATCAAGTTTCCAGGTCTTTCCTATAAACGACTATAAAGGAAATCTACCTAGTCCAGTATTTCAGGGTATCCCAACCTATGCCAATTTCCCAAATTACAGGTTTTTAGGCGGAGCAGCTAGAATTAATTAAAGACAGCTAAATGCTTATTAATTCTGTTTTTGATGAAAAAAATTGGGCAGTGAGTAAAATTCAAAATTTAAATTATTTGACTTTATTTTATGGTCCGTTTCTCTTATTCATTAGCTTATATGCCAAAAAATAGGTTCATATAAATTACATTAGATTCCAAATGTTATTTACTTATTTTTAATATTTCTGTAAATTTTGTTGTATAGACTTAATTGTATTTATAACCCCAAAAATTCATAATAATATATTATTGGTACACTGCAGAAAAGTATTTTTCTGATTTTTTGGGAATAACACAATTACTGGAATGTCTGTGTATTTCTAATAGTCCGAAAGTTTTCAATGATAATAAAACCTAAAACCCCGGGATCTGGGTATCTTCGTATCTACGCAAAGGAATTTTGTCAAGTCAATTTTAACCTACTTCTTATTGTTATCTGATATATAAGACTAATATAAATTAAATTACACATTTGAAAAGTTGGTTATAATCGGCGCATTCACCATTTTTTATTAATTCAAAGGTCCGCTGAAAATATTAATACGCCACATTAATTTACTTTTCAGAAAAACGTTCATGAAACATAAAGCGGACAGACTGGCACATTTTAAAAAGTAGGCTAGAGATTATTTTTTAAATTTGAATAAAGGTCTGTATTCTCAGTATCACCACACAAGCCCCTCATCACGTGACATCCACTTCTAATAGACCGATAACTATAAATAAAAAGCAAAGCAGATTCTCATTCAGTTCAGTTAATTAGTGACTCTTGGGGAGTAGGCAGATTGAGACCCAAAGTTCGATCTAGACTCTGAAATTTATTTCAGTTTGGCCTCTTGATAATGACTGCAAAGCAGGTGTCGAGTATTCCATAAATTTAGACGCGTTTCCCATCTGGTTCATATATATATATATATATATATATATATATATATATATATATATCGATCAAGATTATACACAAGTGACAGACAATGGAACAAGATCAATTACAAACTTAAACATAAAAACCGAGCTATTAAAAACAGATGTAACAAAAAAGTCCTTTTTCTATTATGCCCCAAGGTTTTACAACATGCTACCAGTCAATATAAAAACTATCAAATCCTATAAACAATATAAAAAAGAAGTAAAGAAATACCAAATTTCTCACCCATAAATTACTAACATACTTATATGACCAGTCATAACTATTAATACACAAAAAAAACACAACTTCAAGTGACCCAGGGTTAGGGTTGACACCATAATACAAGTATTAAGTTAGTTAAGATGGTTTAGGCGGTCCAAACGCGGAGTCAGTTGAAGATGGAAGAAGAAGAGTTTTTAATTATGAAATTATCTATTTCTGTCTATCTGTATCTATCAAATTCCTCATATACCACACAACGCTACTTACATTTGTAACAATTGTAAATGAAAAACTGTATCTGTAGCTATGGAGTTTGTAACTTTTTTTTAATGAATTGAATTGAATATATAAAGGGTGAGTTTTTTTGATGATCAGTACGGGGATCTCGGAAACTAGCGGAGATAGAGCAATGGTTAAATTGGAAAAGATTTGCAATTTTACAGACCCAAATTAATGACACTTTCGGATTTTTGCAAAAAGTCATGGCTTACTAGATATTTTGAAAAAACGAAATTCTGTCGATTTAGTTAAATCCTTCTAGCTCCTTTGTTTTTGATTTTATAAAAAAAGTATAAATATCAAAATTGAAGGGAATTGTATCCCGAATATGTTTGTCACATCCTCGTTTACATGACAGCTCTCGTTTTCGAGATATGACACAAACTTATCTTTTTTTTAATGAAAACCATAGTTGGCTATGATCTCAAAAAATTGGACATTTTTAGAGCTTTTCAATATAATATTCGATATAGTTATTCATAAAATAAGGCATGAAATAGATTGATTTATTAATAACTATTCCAAAAAACATTGAACGATTTTTTTATTAGGTATATCAGATATAACGAAAAAACTAAATAAGTAGGTACTTACTAAAAACTTAAGAAATTAAAGAACATAATAATGGTTACAATTTATGTTCGAAAAGTCCACCATTGTTATTTAGACAAAAATTGCATCTTTTTAAGATTGACATTACCGCTTTCCTCACAGATCGCCTATCAATTTCTTTAGTTGCTTGTAATACCGCCTCCCTTAGGTCACCAACTGTCTCATACTTTCTTTTGTATACTTTGTTTTTTAGGGCACCCCATAAATAGAAGTCTATAACTGCCAAATCGGGGTCGCCATTCGCGTGGGCCATTTCTTCCTATCCAAGAGTTTGGATAGATATTATCTAAGTGTTGCCTTACTAATAACGAGTTATGAGCAGGTGTTCCATCATGTTAGAACCACTCAATTTCTAAACAAGTTCTCAAATTCAAATTATGCAACATGTCTTGAAAAGTGTATAGCAAGAAATGCAAGTAGCGCTCCCCAGTAAGTGATTCGTCATAGATAAAAGGCCAGAATAGTAGACCCTATGATACCACACCAAACATTAAAACCAAATTTTATCTGGGGTCGTCTTTGTTCCACATGGAAAGGGTTTTCTTTAGCTCAGATATGCTCATTGTGTCTATTGACCATACCGCAGCTAGTAAATCTAGTTTCATCTGGCCATAACACCTTTAATGGAAACTGTGGATTGTCAAAGCACATGTCTCTAAATCATGTACAAAACTAAATACGTCGATGTTCGGCACCAGCATGCAAAGTTTGAGAAACTGAAAGTTTGTACGGGTGGAACTTGTGCGCTTTCAGTACCTTAACTACAGTTCGTTGAGATGTGCCAGCCTCTGCCGCAATCTCACGAGTTGATGTAGATGGATTTTGATTTACCATTTCTAAAATATTTATTTGTGCTGCTTCGTTAATTTGATTACGTTCCTTTGGTGGTTTAGTAAAAGTTCTATATCTGCGTAAACTATCGTAAAGCCTCTTAAATGTACATAGAGCAGGTTGACGACGATTAAAATATCTATGAAAGTATTCCTCAGCTGCACAAACTGAATTTTTATGGCATATTATATATAACATTCCACCATATTCAGTTTTTCTTCGTTAGAATATTCCATTTTATCACGAAAACTTGTGAATATCGACTGTCAGTTCAGCACTACTAATGGAATTACTCTCAAATGAGGAAACGTCAAAGTGAAAACAACCTTTTTCATGGCTACTTAAAAGTGAAAATAAGAGACAAAAGCATCCATAACTCCGTTATTTTTATGAATAACTATATCGAGTTTTATATCGTTGAAAAGCTCTAAAAATTTCCGATTTTTTGAGGTCATAACCAGTTATGGTTTCCATCCAAAAGAAGATAAGTTTGTGTCATATCTCGAAAAGGAGAGCTGTCACGCAAACGAGGACATGACATCATATTCGGGATACAATTCCCTTCAATTTTGATATTTAAACTTTTTTTATAAAATCAAAAACAAAGGAGCTAGAGGGATTTGACTAAATCGACAGAATTTGTTTTTTTCAAAATATCTAGTAAGCCATGACTTTTTACAAACATCCGAAAGTGTCATTAAATTGGTCCAGTAAAACTGCAAATCTTTCCCAATTTAACCATTGCTCCATCTACGCTAATTACCGAGATCCCCATACTGATCATCAAAAAAAAACTCACCCTGTATACATATATATATATATATATATATATATATATATATATATATATATATATATATATATATGTGTGTGTGTGTGTGTGTGTGTGTGTGTGTGTGTTTTTTTTTTTTTTTTTTTTTTTATCCGAAGAGGGGGGAAATACATTCCGTACTTAGCTAGCACGTGCTGGCCGTCGTGCGGGACTCCCGATACAATGACTTCAAAGCAAGAGTAAATCGTTGCATTGAAACCAGTATACCGTATACCCGCTAAAACCCTAACCTCTTTCTCCTACAACCATGGTCCCCTGCGGCACTCTTACTCAATACTACTTCGCAAGGGTGGTTCATTGCAGATGTTTACTGCTCTTACATTGGAAGCCTCTAAAGCCTACTCCTCGAACGTATTGCGGAGTTCTTTGAGGATAGTCTCCGCGTAATCTGATACCAACTTCCAGGCTTGGGGGCCCTTCAGCATGGCTTCTACTAATTGTTCTGGAACGATATTAGTCTCCAGAATCCTCTCCACTTCAGCACGTTGATCCTGAAACCGGGGGCAGGAGAAGAACACGTGTTCCGCGTCCTCTATCACGTCCGTACAGTGCGGGCAGTTTGGGGAGTTTGCCCTCCTGAACCTGTGCAGGTATGCTCGAAAGCATCCATGTCCAGTCAGGAGTTGAGTGATGTAAAACCCAACATCTCCATGCTGGCGGTTGACCCAACGACTGATGTTAGGTATCAATCGATATGTCCACCGGCCTTTAGTAGAGCTGTCCCACCTCTCCTGCCATTGCCCTAGACTCATGGCCCTTTCATCGCTGTTTCCTGTCGGCTGGTCTTTTTCTAACTTTCTGCGATAAAGCCGTCCCCTTTCTGCAGCCAGGATGTCGATTGGTAGGGTAGAGGCAATCACACTCACCGCCTCGTAAGACACAGTGCGGTAGGATGATGCCACTCGAATCGCTGAGAGCCGCTGGACTGATTTCATTTTCCGGCGGTACGATGGTAGCTCGAGCGATTTCTCCCATACCGGTGCCCCGTACAACAAAACAGAAGTAGTTACTGTTGCCAGTAGCTGTCTTCTTATCTGTCTAGGGCCTCCGACATTCGGCATTATTCTAGATAATGCCCCCTGTACCCCAGCTGCTTTCTTGCTGGCCGCGATTATGTGCTCTTTGAAGTTGAGCCGTGTGTCCAGGAGCACCCCCAAATAGCTGATGAAGGGCTGCGACTGTATGTAGGTGTCGCCTATTTTGAGGGTGATGGTTTCCCTTGCCTTCCGACTGCTAACAAGAAGTGTTTCGGTCTTTTGCTCTGCTAAACTCAAGTCCGCTGCGAGCATCCAATGCTGAATTGTGGCTATAGCGAATGAGAAGGTTGTTTGTATCTCCTCTATGTGCTTGCGCACTATGATCAATGCCACATCATCGGCGAATGCCACTAGCCTGACGCCCTCAGGCAGACCGAGCAGGAGCAGGTCGTTGTACATTACGTTCCATAAGAGGGGGCCAAGAACAGAGCCCTGAGGTACACCTCCTGTGATCTTATAGTCTACTTGCCCATTTTCAGTTTGGTACAACAAGATGCGGTCCTTGAAATAGGCTGAAACCATTCTGCGCAAGTACTGCGGAACTTCCATCCTGACAAGAGCCTCCAAAATGCGGTCCCAGCGGGCCGAGTTAAAGGCGTTCTTGATATCCAGGGTGGCTATTAGACAGTACTTTTTTCCACCTCTTCTCCATCTCTTTCCCGAGATAGCCTCTCTGGCGATGTTGGTAACGAGTGTCACGGCATCTATGGTTGATCTCCCCTTTCTGAACCCGAATTGGTTGGTGGAAAGTTTTGGCTCAACGTAGGGCTCCAGCCTATCTGCTATTATTCTTTCAAGGAGTTTTCCCGCAGAGTCCAACATACAGAGGGGACGATATGATGACGGTTCGTCTGGAGGTTTCTTTCCCCCTTTAGGTAGGAGCACAAGCCTCTGCTTTTTCCACTTAGTCGGAAAAACCCCCTGCTTTAGGCAGGTCTCATACATGTGTAGAAACATGTCAGGCCTATTGGCTATGGCGCATTTTAGCGCGATGTTAGGTATGCCATCTGGACCGGGAGCCTTACCGTTTTGGAGCCGGTTGCACGCGCCCATCAGCTCATTCATAGTCACTGATGGTATATCTTCGTCCCTCACCTGCCACGAAGGATAAGCGGGTAGTTCAGGCTTCGCAGGAAACAAGTGAGTGACAATGCGGTGCAATGATTCGGGGCAGTTCGTTGATGTCATGGGGGTGGCCTTGATTTTATGCATCACGATTTTATACGGTTTTCCCCATGGATCTTGGTCAACTTCGTCACACAACTCCTTCCAGTAGGATCTCTTGCTTGAGAGAATGGCTCTTCGTAGTTGTTGTCTTTTGATCTCATAGTCGAGCCTTAGTTCTTCTGTTGTGACCCTGTCGCGTCTCCGTGCTCGTTGATGCAGCCTTCGTGCTTTGAGACACTCTCGTCGGTGTTGTGAGATCGTGTCGTTCCACCAGTAAACTGGTGGGCGGCTGTTGTTCTGCCGTCTCCTTGGCATGGAAGCATCGCAGGACTTGACAACGCTTGCCATTACCTCTTTGGCAGTGGCTTCTGCGCTTGTTGCTATTGACAATGGTTCCTGCTCCATAACCAAGGCGAATGAATCAGCATCGAAAGCATTTTTGTTCCAACCGACTGGCTGTGACCTCGTACGACTGACACACAATCTTCGTTTGGGAGTGGTGTTGATTTCCCATATAATAGCTTGGTGGTCGCTATTAGTAAACTCCTCATCGACCCGCCACTCACAGCCCCCTTTAATTAGGTTGCTGCTAACGAATGTCACATCGATAATGGAGCTGGCTGTGCCTTTGCGATATGTGCTTACGTCTCCTGTGTTGAGGAGTACCAGGTTGAGCGAAGACATGGTCTCAAGGAGAGCTCGTCCTCTCGCGCTAGTTTCCCGGCATCCCCAGTCAATTGCCCAGGCGTTGAAATCTCCTGCGGTGGCGACCGATTCACGCTTCCGTACATCCTCCGCCAAGGTGTCCAAGAATAACTCGAACTCCTCGAGCTGTGCACTAGGAGGTGCATAGCAGCTATAGAAGTGAACCCCTCCCACTTTGGCTCTCACAAGCCATGGTTCGGGGGTATTTGGGAGTTGTTGGAACGGAAGTTTACCGCAAGCCCATATCGCTGCTCTGTCCGTTGTGTCATTTACCCAGGACAGGGTGTCGAAGTTTTTGTACTGCTCGCAGATTATGGCTACGTCGCAATCCAATTCCCGCACCCGCTGTACCAGTAGGTCTTGGGCTGCTTCGCAATGGTTGAGGTTGAGTTGCAGTACTTTCATTTACGGGCTTGAGCTGCTCTCATCGCCTGTTGGTAGATCGGACATTTCCAACTACCCGCAACGTGCCGGCAGTCTGACCTACTATCTTTCTCTTTGCAGAGTAAGCACTTGGCAGGTTGTTGACAAGCCGAGGCATTGTGACCAGCGCCTCCGCATCTGTGACAACAACTGCTTCGGTCAGTCTTGCCTCTGCACGCCTGGGCGTTGTGCCCAAAGTGCCAGCATTTGAAGCACCGTCGAAGGCTGATCCTCTCGCGAACACGTACTGTGCCCCACGCAAGTTTCAGCTTTCCAAGTGCGATGGCTTTCTTGGCCTGGACCTCTGGGAGACAAACAACTGCCGTTTGTGTTGATCTATATGCCCGTCGAAGTGATTTCACTGCCTCCTCAGTGATCTCTGCCAGGCCGTCGATATTATCTTTGAGCAGGTTTACTACGTCTTCCTTGGTACTGATCTCGTCCAAGTCTTTAATTTCAATCTCGATTTGCGGTATTCGAGATTGTACAGTGGCCCCGCTTGGGAGCTTATTCTTGATGGCGTTACAATAGCGCTCCATCTCCTGAGCGTCTGCCTTGGCGAATAACAAAAGTAGATCTCCCTTAGCTGTTCGTCGGATCTTATTGACTTTTTTGCCTATATCCTGCAAGGTGGGATCATTCTTGATACCTCGCAAGATATCTGCATGGGAGCTCTTCTCGCCTTTCTTTATAAGCAGCGTACAATGTGGCGCTGGTTTTTGCTTATTGGTCCTCGGGGCCTTTTTCCTCTTTACCACTTGCCAGTCAGTCGACTGGTTTGCAGGTTGGTTTTTGGTCTGCGGTTTAAACTTGGATTTTAATCCATTGTTTCTCCCCGCTTCTGAATTGACCACCCTACTTGTTGTTCCCTGGGTAGTTTGCCCGATGTTCTGGCGACCTTCCTTACCGGGCTTTAGCTTGGTAGCTAGCACCGGTTTAAGCGTTTTAAGTGGTGGTGCCTTACTTGATGAGGCTACTGAAGGCGGGACCTTCGGTGGCGAGGTCCTTGCTACAGAGGCTACTTTTATTGAAGCCGCCTGCTTTGGGGCCGCCGGTGTTGATGCAGCCGGTTTTGAGTTAGCTGCTTTTGAGACAGCCGTTTTTGGGACCTCCTTTTGCTGTCCACCTTGTGTCTGAGTGTTTGACACCTTTACTGGCGATGTCTGTGTTGTAGCAGGTTTCGCTACAGGAGGTGGCCGCGTCGTTGACGTCTGATATTTGTCATATTCTGACTTAATGGCGTGTGCCAGTTTCTTGATCTCATGATGTACATTGTGCCTAGGCCCAATGAACTTCAAGAGCTCATCGATCTTTGCTCCTAATTTGTTTGGAGCGCCACTCTCATTTGTTGCCCTTTGTTGGACGTCAACTCCACTATTCGCCTTTTGGAGGACCTGGCTGGATAGTGTCTTGCTGCCAGCTCTAGTTGTAATGGTCGATGTTGTACCATTACTAGTGTTCTTCTTCTTGTCACTATGTGACGGAACCAGTGATAATTCGCTCCCCCCAGAATCCGTGGAGCGTGCACCGGCCACCGAGGCTTTCACTCGATCGGAACCGGTGGCGGGATTATCCTCTGCAGAGGTACCCACCTGGGGTATTAAGTTCACCTTATCACCCATATCCATACATGGTTTATTTTCGGGGTTCCTTCCCCTATCTGATTTTGGTCCGCCCTGAGGAAATCCTCAGTACTCCCCATTGCTGGAGGAGCGTTCCCCTATCCGCCACCTGGGGAGGCGACCAACAACCACCCCGGTAGTGGACCAACAACCACCCCGGGCACAACCACCCCGGTGTGTGTGTGTGTGTGTGTGTGTGTGTGTGTGTGTGTGTGTGTGTGTGTGTGTGTGTGTGTGTGTGTGTGTGTGTGTGTGTGTGTGTGTGTGTATGTAACTTCTGATGTTCTCACGAGTATGAAATGTAACTGACTGTTCTCGAGAATCTCGTGTGTTTCTCTTGTTTGTCTTAGAAAAGACACTTTTTCGACGTTTCAATGAGATCTCACTCACCTTCTTCGGGATTACTGACGTTGTCAGTCACTAAGCGTAATACTACCAAAATGACAAACAACAGCCTAATGGACAGATAAGCCACACCCGAAGACAGAGACAAGGACCAGCAGGGAGGGATTCAGAGGATTCAGAGAATCGCGGACCAAAGAAGACCGGCAGCAAGTACAGATGAGAAAGCAAATAGAATCACACAGGACCAAGAGACCCAGGAGGGCGCTATTGCAGACAGAAGAGGACGCAACATATCTTAGGGAAGAACTAATTAATTAATATTGTAACAGCTCAGGGAAACATATAACATAGAAAACAAATTAGGGAACAAATATCAAAACAAGGACTAGGGGTAAGAAATTTGTTAAAAATTTACCTCTGACAATAAAGACATCACTGAATGGTAGCAACCCAGTCTATTACCTGACAACGCATTGATAAGTGGCGAAACGTGTGCAAGATTCAAACATGAACCTAAATAACGAACTGATGTACACCCGAATGAACACTTCTTCAAACTTGTCCATCCGTGAAACGTAAAACTCTACGCCTATATATATTAAAATACAACCAAATAATTTCATTAATGAATGGGATTTCTACTTTTATGCCACCAGCTTCATAACTATAAATATAATGAATTCCGTCTAACTAATACATTTTGTTCACGTTAGATTATTTTGTAATTTATAAAAATGTAACTTTGATGAAAACACAATAATTGTTTCAAAATTCAATAGTTTTATCAGATTCCCTATGCGCTAAATAGTGAACATCTGTGTATGTTTTACTACTTCTCAACAGATGTCGCAGATAACCATTTTATTATTTTTACACATTTTATCTTAAGACAATAACTTATTACTATATTTCTTTAAACTCCAATAATAGTTTAAAAGAAGTTACATCATTTAATGTACCATTACTACTAATAAAATATGTGTGAATAAGCAATAATACTGTATGTTCTCGTTTCCCTAACTTTTTTTTTAATAATGGCGTTGGTGTAAAGCTTGCATGTGAAACGTCTGAGTGTAAGCGCACGTTGAATGCAAAATAGTAGGAGTAATCATAATGAACATTAATTTCAGTAATTTATTCTATTTTTATTAATCTCGAATAGACTACCGAATACAGAATTGCACTTTGATCCAACGTTATTTAAATTAACTCGTAAACATTCCAGCTGGAGTGAAGTTCGTATGTCAGTCTAAAACTTAGACCGTCCGCTGGTGACAGGTTTTGGCGCACCATTTTTGGCTTGAATTCAATATGGCGAAACTTGTGAGAAAACCGTGTGGCTAAAATAAGAAAAACTCGTTTTCAATTTTCCGAAAGAAAGATGTTTTGAACCGATTCTCTCGCTTCTGCCATATGGATTAATTAAATTATACATATTAGGCAACCAATCATCAAAATAAGATAGGCCTAAGTGTCGCATGTAGCCAAAGGGTAGAGATAAGGACTTCACCCTGTAAAGAAACATAACAATAAGGCCAAAATTTTCCCAGTTCTGTCAAGCAGAAGAATGAAAGTTGATATCGAGAATAGTCAACAAAAAACTGGCATAAGGTTTACAATCGGCCAAGTAAGTTTAAAGACAGGAATTGTTCAAGTTTCCATAATATTATCGGTTCCTCAATCTTACTTGGCCATTCGCAAACCTGACATTTTTTTGTCGACTACTCTCGATAAATCATGGCATTATTGTTACACTTCCTTACAGGTTTACGTCCTTATCTCGACCCTTTGGCCTACATGCGAAACTTATGCATATCGTATTTTGATAATTGAATGCATCATAGAATTCATTTAGTCAACGTGGCAGAAGGGGAAAATCCGTCCAAAACATCTTTTTGGGAAAATGGGAAATGAGTGTTTCCTATGTTAACCACGTGGTCCTCTCGCAAATTACGACTCATTTAATTCAACAATAACATACTTTTCAACAGAGCGAGAAAATACTGAACGAAAATCTGTCACCTGCTCACGGCCTAATTCTATATAGAGTCTAAAATGTATCGTTTTAAATTATGACAATCCCCGAAACCACCGTTAAAACCCGGTCTTGGAATGAAAAATTTAAGAATTTTATAACTTATATGACAAATGTTCTATCCGATTTTCAAAATTTTCTTTCCAATGTAAATTTTTGTCATAGTTTCAACAGCATTGTGGGTGTAGGATTAAAGATTCGAGGGAAGCCCAAAATATCAACATCACGGTTTTTGTTGGTGAAAAGTTGGAGAGGGTTATACAAAATTATTCCTCGCTGAATCAAAAAAAAACAGATATACCGGACCCAGTCATTCAAAAGTTGAATCAGAGAAAATTGAAAAATGTGCTTGTTTCAACTTTTTCCTGTAACTCTTTTCCGTCCCTTCCTATGAGTCGGTGAAAGGAGGCAAAACTCTATTACATTTTATTGAGCGTTAAATTTCCGTTAATATTGACTAGTCAAACTCTTTGTTAACTCAAATACAAAAAAAATCGGAAAATCACAAAAACGCACAAAGGCTGGTTTTTGCTATATATCTTTTTTAATTGATTGATGTGGTAAGCGCTATAATGCCATTAAAAATGTGGTTAAATAAAAGATACAAAGTTTTTTTATGGTGTCCATTTAAATTTTTGACGTGAAACGTTTTTAAAATCATGCCGAAACATATAGATACCAGGTCAGAACGTTAATAATTATTAAACTATCTTATAAACTTAAATCAAGTGCCATTATTTAGCTTATACAGCGTGTTTCTAAAATACGGTTCTGCTGTTTATAGAACTCATTAAAATAAGCCAAAAAGACCGTATTAACACGTGCTCTAAAACGCAACCTTAAACGCTTAAAAGGGCTCAAACAAAACTGCTTTTTTGTTATTGACAAAAGGGTCGAAAATAAAGAGAGAAAATTGTAAGGGTCATAGATAACTTTTTACATTAAATAACAAGTGCTACTCCGTTTTTCGACATGCAAATCATAAGCGTCCTATTTAAGCTGATGAAGGGGATTTTCGGCCTGTATTTTTTTCGGTTCGTTTTTTTTTGTTTAAATTTTTATACAATTTTCTCTAAATTTTACGTAAAAAATATTATTTTTGTCCAAATCGATATTTCCAATGGTTTTAGAGTAAACTGAGTTTGAAAATTACTCTGCTCTTTAAGGGCCGAAAACCCTGTTCATCAACCTAAATAGGATGCTTATGATTTGCATGTCGAAAAACGGAGTAGCACATGTTGTTTAACGTAAAAAGTTATGCAAGACCCATACACTTTTCTCTACTTAATTTCGACCGTTTTGTCAATAACAGAAAAAAAGCTTTGTTTGAGCCCTTTTAATGAGATATAACTTCCTAAGTGTGCGTTTTAGGGCACATGTTAATAGGGACTTTTTGCCTTATTTCAATGATTTCTATACACAGCAAAAGTTTGGAATCCTATTTTAGAAACACTCTGTATAGTCAGCTAGCTGGAATGACCTTAAGTGTTGGATCGGCGGACGGCGACGATGGGAATAACTGAAACTAGGGCTCTAGTTTCAGTCATTCTACGCGGTTCCTTTCTACCCATAATTCTCGATTCTATTCTATTCTTAAGACTCACACGAATAGAGTTGTGATTCTTTTGTCTGTTAATATATGTTTTTAGATGAATCTGTCCAAATACACATAAGACTGATGTGGATAAAGCTTAGTAAACTCCCGCTTGGAACTTTACTTCTACCGCCGAAAAAGTCAGTTGTGCTTTGATTTCAATCTTTAACACAAGCGATTTGCTGACACAAGTTTTTGTTTCTGAAACGCTCAAAAAACGAATTTGACTAGCAAAAATGGTAAAAGTTAAGGCTGTATCAAAGTAAGTAGAACAATCAAAACAACAAAAATTACAATTTTGCCATTTTTGTGTGACTTAATATTTTTTCAAAAGGTGAGATAATTTTTCAAAATGTTAGATTGACCATGCAATGTAAAATATAAAGCTCTGTAAAATCCAACAGAGTGGTTCAAGTTGTAGGAGCAAGAAAAAAGTTACAGACACAAACTTATTATACTTAAGATACGCGTACCTTGTGAGTGACTGGATCAATCGATCTGAAAATGCTTTTATTTAATTCAAAGTTTATAAAGTGTATTCCACTCAGCAAATATAGTGATTTGCT
Organism: Octodonta nipae; assembly: GCA_034190945.1. Lineage (NCBI taxonomy): Eukaryota > Metazoa > Arthropoda > Insecta > Coleoptera > Chrysomelidae > Octodonta > Octodonta nipae. The sequence goes on from CM067216.1 coordinate 174,307,890, forward strand.
ATTTTTATAATAGCCCTTACTCCAACACCACAATCAGTGTTCCACCCCTTGACATTTTAGGAAATCTTTAGATTTTCAACCCTACACCCTAAACGAAGTTACGACAAAAGTTTAATGAGTGAACAAATTTTATCGTTTTTCAAACCCTTCTTGTTGAGAAAAGGGGATGTACATCCGATAAATTTCATACCCAAATAGGTCCATTATTCATCCTTATCTCTTGTCCCATAGTTCGCGTAGTTTCATTTCAATCTCTTTATTACTTTGTCAAAGTCTTTTATTTTTGTTTTGTTTCTGCTTCAGGAGTTTCCTCTGTCACTTCGTATTACAGAACTGGTCGGTCGCATTGACGAAATAGTCTAAAATGCAGGTGCATCGGTATATTTTCGTTTTTTAATATCCAGCATAACTTTCCAAAAGCATACTATAATGGATTTTTTTTCTGTAAATATCCGTTTTTTGATTCAAGTTCCAAGTTTTGTCCTATGTCCCAAATAGCATACTTAATCTTCCAGAACTTGGGATTTGACTTTATTTCTGTTATGAGGACTTCTAGAAAAGATATCGGTTTTTCTTAGATGAGTTTTAGGTCGATGAGACCGTGTCTAGTTTTGTGAACATTATCCTTAATTCTTGAGGGGTGTTTGCTTCAAGAAAGATAAAACCAGCATATCTGACGTCCTCTTGCGTCCTGTATCCATTATTTAGAGGTCTTATTTATTGCAAATGTACAGCATTTGTAGATAATTTTAGCAACAGAATGCCTACGTGACAAACCTTAATTTTTACTAATTAGTTTGTCGTTTTTATGTAGATTTACACTGGGTGTAGCGTTCCTATATAATAATTTCAATGAGGGTTACAAATCGGTCCATTGTTATAATTACATATGGTATTTCAAGGAAACAACTGACAGATTTTGTCGAATTCTGCCGTAAGTATAACATAACTACCGCGCATAAACCCCACCAAATCATAAATCCACAATCCAAATTCAAACTAGATAATTCGGATGGATATAGCAAATAAACATGAAAATCTCTGCTCAATTAGGAGCATAAACTAGCTGTCAGAAACAAACAATTAACGTCTACTCTATTTCAACATCAGTTACAAAAGTTAGTTGCAAACAAATAGCTAACACAAATTATAAAACAAGGAAACAAGGAAATTGAAATAGAAAAAAAACCGGACAACTAAACAATTTCTTCAAAACCTGGAAATATATAATTAATCAAGATAAAACCGAACCAACACACAGAGCAGAACTGATAACGTGACCCAAATGAATGCGGACTGAGCGAGCCAACTCCAACCAATCAGCGCAGCAACGGCATCCGACAAAGTCCTATAAATACCCAGCAATTCTCAGTGTAGTACCTGACATAGCATCGATAATGCCAAGTCAGAACAAACAATTCTTCCTATGTATATTAACACGTAACATAATTTCATTTAAACTGAACATGGTTCAGAAGTATAGCTAAATTCTAAACCTATTTGATGTGATGGAGCGTAATATTATAATTTTGTTTTGGATATTCCACTTTCTTGTCCGAACAGGTATAAAAATTGTTAATAATTTCCATATTACAAACAAATGCCAAGGGTTTCGCTGTGTTAGAATACATTAGCTTATCTCTTCACATCAGACTAGTCAAAAGAGAGTGAGTAATCTAAATGTTAAAATTCATTCATCAACATTACGCTGTATTCTGTTACTGTTGTGCGGTTGTTAATATTCATGCCATTATGTCCCAAATGTTCTGCTATGCAAATTAAAGCAATCCAGCTCACTAACTGAGGCGTTGAGGTGACATGTTGATGTAATTAAATTTAGAATCACATCACGACGGCATCGTAAAATTTATTTTCAATTTAGGTCTGTTTTTAAATGAGACTATATTCTGTTCGGAGGCTTATTCCGATTGTTAAAGCCTGACTGACAAACTGTGAAGAACATGATTCCTCGAATTTGTAAATGTTGACATCTTAAAAATAAACTGATAAATAAATTTTGTTTTTCTTTTACAACTGGATAAAATTTCGAATGCATTTCTGTGCAAAGCAAAACATTAAATCCAGAAGTTAGAAAACCAGATATAATAAATATATGAAATAATGAATCCTAAGGCAAAGTATTTTTATTTAACTCGGTTTTTTCGTAAATACAATATAATTATAAATTTCGTGAGGGTTCGAAACAAATTTTAACACTGAAAATAATGTTCTATTGCCACACCAAAAATTCACAAACAATAACACACTACTTTTCTTAGATATGAATTAAATCAGTTGATCCACTATTGCGTGCTACTGGTGTATCGTGGCATAAATAATCCATCACAGTCCTGTTAATACTCGAAATTTCCATTCTTTTTTATATCCGTAATTGTACATTCAGGAAATATTTTTTTGGTAAACCTTTGTTTGTTCGCTGAATTAGTTTTTATTACGCTGATTAATTTGGAGATAATTCCTCTATTAGTTTTTTAAAATTAAACGTTGTAACAGTATGTTACGAATGTACGACGGTTGTAAAATAATAATAACAAAAATCTTGACAGCAAGTAATATTACTCCCTAAAGAAAAATTAGTCGAGTATTTTTAATAGCAGACCTACATGTGACCAGTTACCAAGTTGTTATTAAAAAAATTAAATTGCATTAGTGCATCAGTATGAACAATTTAGTCTTAAACTAGATAATTTATTTCTTTACGGCTGTGAAATAGAGCATATGTACGGTTAGCTGCTATAAACATTCGTAAAGCTCTTTTGGCCATAGCTCAGTAACTAGTAGTGGTAAAACCGTATCATTACCAAGATTGTAACATTACCACCTACATCAGTGTGCTGTTATAGATCTGTGATATATTTCATTTGGAACATTAGGAACATCATTTCAAATAGGGCCAAGGACAAGTGACTACATTTTTTAAATCAGTTATCCTGAGTGGTTTCGAAGATTTAAATGAGTTTTGAATGCTACACAGTTTGACTAATTACAATCATTTGAATAAACAAATCAATTCTGAAAAGAAATTCACCAAGTGTATGACAGAAATTGTTATTTTTCCTTCTAAAATTTAATGCATTTGCAAGAATTCAGTTTTCGAGTTCTCTAAAACTATTATTAACTGCCAAACTTTTCCGAACTTACAGTGAATTTATTGATTTTGTCAACAAGTATTTCTCAGGAAACGGAAACCTTTAACAAGTTTATTGTGATATTCACAATAAAGTATCGATCAAAAGGTACAGATGACTTAATGTCAATGTATTTTTTTTCTTCGATCGGAAACACATTTTACCCTCTCTAAAAGGTGACTGAGGTGATTGACCGGGGTGACCTAATAATGAATTGAAATATGGAGTATTAATTAGTTAATGTAACTAATGAATTAGAAAATGATTTGAAACAAGGGAAATCATTAAGAAAATGTTCAAAGACCTGAAAGTTTATTTTAAAGAACAATTAATCAACTATAAAAATTTATAATATATATAATAGAAGATTTACATTTTAATTCGATATGTTTTCCATTTCACTATTCAAAAGTACAATTTTTGTATATAGAATTAATATGTGTCAAAATTTCAATTGACGACATACAGATTGATCCTTCACCCAAAGTTAAAGCCAATAACGAAGTTAAATTTATAATTTCGAATGTCACAAAGTGAGATAAAAACATTGAAATTGTGTTGATAGTGGCAGTAAGAGACTGTGTATTCAATTTATGTTGGAATACCCATGTACATATTAACGGCTTTGAAATATCGAATATATTGTTATTATAAAGTTTCAGTTAGTCACTAAGTAATAAAACCTGGGTATTGTGAGACCTGTAAAGTTGAAGGTATTTTAATAAAGAAGAGAATGCAGAAACTAACATTAGATAGTTTTTAAGAAAACTAACCTATAGAAGAAACTGATATGTCCCCCAACCGATGGCATTCTAAGAAAGGCAAACAATCCGGCAACTTCTGCAGAAAAATTAGGAATTTAATGAAGATGTCACCGAATGTTTCCGGCCACAAGCAAGCCTCATACACCATCAGACGGGAAAGCATCTGGAATGCCATGAGAAGTATATCAAAAACACTTACCACCCTAACAAAAAAATGTGTAAACAACGCCGAACTACATGTAAAAATAATTCACCAAACGTCCAGTAAATTCACAGTTAAAAGCGTTCTGAAACCCCTGTCTCCTAGACAGGCTGACTATCAGGCTCTTTAATTTCGTGGTGATTAAGAAAGACGACATCATAACAGAAGTTAGTACAAATCAGTTACAACAAATCGTACTGGATTTCGCAGATGACATTGACACAATAGGAAATAATACTATAAAGATAAAGGAAAATTTCTTAAGAACTAAAGAGGAGAGCCAGCAAATTCACGAAAACCAAATACATGCTGCTTAGAGATAGAATTGGACAAAACCTGACAATGGATAACTATAACTTTGAAATTATCCAAAAATTTAAATATCTGGGAACTTTCATAACAGCGAACAATAAAAGCTACGGATGTGAGATATGATCCATCACAAAGCTTACTCCAACACTTTGTGCAACAAAATTCTAAGGAAAATATCACCTCACCTCAAGCTACTGTTCAATACCGCACAACAACAAACACACTTGTTTCGCGGCTCTGAGAAGCTTCGTCAGAATAAATGATAAATGCCAGAATTTTAACTTGTAAGAGGACAATAAAGGTTAGAGTGGAATTTAATAGAAACATGTCCAATCGATTGTATATTTTTTAGAAAACATAAGTTCCCCAGTGTTTTAAATGCTTACAAAAAAACCTATGGATTCATAATTAGAATAGTTATCAACATTTCTTTCTTAGAAATTGGCCCTAAATTCAGAATATCCCTTCTATTCAATTCCATTTCAAGCTCCTCAATTTATATTTGGTATATATTCTTTAGATATTTTTTTCTCTTATATAATTATAAAAGTTTGACATTTTATTGGAATGTACATTCTGATAATGATCAGATGGACTCGATTCATTATGATATAACACACTACTTTTGCGACGAAAAATTAGAAGGTCTGCTGTTTCGCAGTTATAATTAGCAATAAAGGTTATTCACTCCAGTTTTTAATTATATTGTCTATCATCTTCCATAATTTATTTTTATTCTGATTTATGTCGATAGGTAATGAAACTCATTTGTCAAAGTAATTTATGTTGTACATATTGCCACTAAAATGGTAAGTTTATTAAAAATACACATGAAACTAGAAAGGAAAATATGTGGAATGAGTAGAAGATGCTAATTCATGGGAATGCATTTGACTAATTTTCGTGAAACTTGTACAATTTTTCTTGGACTAAACGAGTTTCGTATAAAAGATAAAGTCATATCGAGCATGGACTGCCGCATCATTGAAGTGGATAACCGTTACGTCCGCTTGTAAAGGATTCGCACAGTACATTTATAGACTTTATTCAAGAATTCAATAGAAGACCTAATCAAATTCCGAAAAAAAACTAAATGCAAATCGCAATGGCCATCTGAAGGACCTTCTGCCAACAAAAAAATAGCCAAACTCAGGAAAGAAAATAAAGGAGAAACATTCCAAACAAGGAAGCTTAAGGCCATCACCCAGACCAAGAAGAAATGGAAGAGCAAAAACTGAACTAAGTCAGATATATACCAGGCATAGTGCCTCCATCCAGGAGGACCAACCAAGAAGAAAATAATCACATACAACACCGTTAAAATGAATTCTACCATATGCAACTCGCAAAATACAGATAACACGATGATTTCACCAATACCACTGGCTCATACAGCCCACGACAGCATATATTTTATTGGAAAATAGATTCCAGTTCTACATCTATAACTTCCCGACAAACGGATAACGCAGTAGTTAAACGACAACACAAGAAGAAGAAATAATGAAAACGGGCAGTAATACATTGAACTGAAGATATTTTTGGGAAACTTCTAAAACGAAAAGCGCCACCTGAACAATAAAAGATCCAGCAACTAGAATACCAGAATCTACGCAAACAACCCTATAAAGAGACCTTCGATCTCTAAACGAACTTCCCTCTAGCAAAAAGAGACACATTAACACGTTATATGATCTAAATAAGACATAATTACAAGTCTATGTAGTACAGTTATTTATAATTAGACGAATGAAGTTTTAATTTTCCCGAAGACAGCGCCTACATACCAATGAAGGCAAAAAAGAGAATGCTGTTTTATATCTATATATTATATAAACACCATATCTGTTTTTTATTAAACATATATGGTGTTTAATAATAACCCTTTACCTAAATGTCGGCCAAAAATATTGTATTTTGCCTAAAATGGCCCTTAATAGGACTGAACTGAACATTTCTCATGATCCTCAATAGGTTCTGAAACAATATTTTTAATGCATCCCATTTGCAGTTTATCAGTCATTTCTTTAGTACTTAACCATAATTGATCATTTTCTAACTTAAAGGTTCGTCTCACTTCCCCACCATGCTTGTTTCAAATACCAGATAAAGTATTTGAAAGTTCATTATGCCAGGTATGACATCTACAAGTAGACCTTTGTCCAAAACTTTAGAAATTACTTTCTGTTTTCATAAAGGTTCCTTGGAGGTAGTTGCTTTCTCCATATCCGTCACCTCCTCTTTGCTAACAGCAGAGAAAGCTAAAACGTCATTCAAGTTTAAACCAACTAACATAATTTGTTTGAATATTTTGGATCAGTCCTTAAAACAGCAGTTTATGCATTATATTAGCAATTTCTAATAAAGTCTGCAGTTGTTTCTTAAATTCAGAAAATGTTAAAATCGAAGATACCTTCATCATACTGTTTCATATTATAAAACTTTAATTTCTTATTCGAAATGACTTGATTCATCATTTTATACCACAATTTTCAATATTTTACATTTATATGTTTCCATCAACACCATTATTTTTAGAAACAACACACTCCATTATGACTAAATGATTTAAATTTAAGTATTTAATCTCAAAATTTACTTTGAGCAATGATGCAGTAAATAACTTGGTCAAGTGCGAGTTGGACTCGCATACTAAGGGTTCAGTACCACCTTCAAGGTTCGCTGTATTTAGTTTTCTAATTTGGCACCCAAAAATTAACATTAGAGTTTTATTTTACTAATAAACTTTCAGAGAAGCCTTTTATAATCTACTGTCTGAATTTTGAGGCTCTATAGATTGGAAGATAAAGGGCAAAATTAAATTATAAATTATTAAATCTGTTATTCAAATTATTTAAAAATACAAATAAAATATATTTTTCAAAATTTAAATAGTGTAGTTTCTAAAATGGGAATTAAGTCGATGTTTAATATATTTGCTAATATCTTTTAAACAAATGATTTAAAAATATTTTTATTTTCCATTTAATTGTATAATTTGTCCCTAAAATTACCATGGAGGTTTTCTAATAAATTTTCTTACAAATTTCAAGTGAGCCCCAGTACCCCTAATTATTTTCAAAATTTCAGGTAGTATGGTTTCGGAAATAAAGCGAGAAATGAGAATTTTTTATATCTTTATGTTAATATCTTATAAACAATTAATTTTAAAAATATGAAAAATATATATTTGTATCCCTCATAATGAGCCCCTTCATTTGATATATTGCATGACACGTTAAAAAATATTTTTTATTTTCAGTTTATTTCTATAATTTGGCCCCCAATATTAATATTAAAGATTTCTTCGTATTTTTCCTGTAAATAAAAAGATAGGTCTTATAGTTTGGGGAATTAAGGGGAATGGGTAATTTTTTTAATATTTTTTTAATATATTTTAAAATATTTATTTAAAAAATATATATTTGTATTAGTCATAATTAGCCCTGTGATTTGATATATTACATGATACGTTAGAAACAAGTTTAATTTTTTATTTTCCATTTAATTCTATAATTTGCCCCCCAAAATGAATATTAGGGGTTTCTTCTTATTTTTCCAGTAAAGTTCAGGTGAGGCGCTATACCTATATTTTTTTCAAACTTTTACAGCTTATGGTTTCGGAATGGGTATTTTTTTATATTTTTGTTAATATCTTTTAATTAATTTAATTTAAAAATATGAAAAAAATATATTTGCTTTCGTCATAATAAGCCCTTTCATCTGATATATAACATGATGCGTTAAAAACAATTTTAATTTTATATTTTCCATTTAATTCTGTAATTTGCCCCCCAAAATTAAAAGTAGAGGTTTCTCCTTATTTTTCCAGTAAACTTCAGGGTCAGACTCTATACCTCTATTTTTTTTCAAAACTTTACTTTTTATAGTTTCGGAGATAAGAGGGGGGGGGATGGGTAAATTTTGGTATACTTTCGTTAATATCTTTTAAATTAATTTTTTTTAATATGAAAAAATATATTTGTGTTCCTCAGAATGAGACCTTTCATTTGATGTATTACATGATGGGTTTTAAAAATTTTTAATTTTTAAATTTTCATTTAATTCTATTATTTGCCCCCCAAAATTTATATTAACAGTTTCTCCTTATTTTTCCTGTAAAGTTCGGGCAACGTTCTATATTTCCTTTTTTTTAAAATTTTAGGTTCAGTAGTATCGGAGATCAGGGGGGGAACGGTCGATTTTTTTAGTTTTTCCCCCAGAAGTACCCCTAAAATCAAAATTTCTTCTGTTGTACTCTTGATCGGGTCACCAAACTATACCTCCATACCAAATTTCAACCTCTTCCGTCCAGTAGTTTAGGAGAAAATTGCTGTGATGTGACAGAGGCAGAAATCCTGAGTGATATTATAAGGGAATTCGTATATTGTTTATACGGAACCCTAAAAAACGTAAATGCTGTATATCGTAGCTGAAATACGAAATACGTGAAATAAACAGTAAGCTGGAGCACAATTTCTTTATAAGGGAATGTCAGAAACACTAATGGTCCTGCAGAAGCAAAATTGCATGAGTGGTAGAACTTACACTAGTCTCAGGAGGTGAAAGAAATGAATATATATATATATATATATATATATATATATATATATATATATATATATATATATATATAATTCGCAACGCAGTGCTTATGGGAAGATGTGTGAAACAATTAAAAGTACAGGAAAAAATGAAAATAACAGAAAATGATAAAACCATGTTTTTAATATAATAACCATAGTTTTATGTATTCAGTAATATAAAATTTCTTGTCGTTTCAACTTGTTTAGATGAGTCTAGTATAAATTTCACAAAAGTGACGTGTTGAATATCTATCACGGTTCAAAAACATCATATTGTCGCCTAGAATAAATTCTCAGCCATTCTCATTAGTGGAATTTTAAACCGTAACAAACTGCGGATTCTTCTCGGATCGAGAATGATTATTTGTTTTTTTTTAATGAGGAACAGTATCATCTTCAAGGATATTTAGTAGATGTAAAATCTTCTCATTTGAAGTTGTATTTAAGAATAATATTTAGCTACCAGCAGTAATCGGAAAATTAGCACCCCAATAAATTCTTTTTGTATTGAGGTGAGTAGTATCATCTCAATAAAAATTAATTATTAAAGAAATAATAACAGTTCTAATGTCCATCTAATTATCTCACTGTTTTCGTTTAGACTAATAAAATCAATAAAGTTCAAAATCGTGTAACAAAAATTCAACAAAACTATATTGGGCAAAATTTACCATTTGACGAATGCAAGGTATCTACCAAGTTCAGTTATAAATTTCAAACTAGACTGAAGTCTTCAAACCTTATAATAAAAATACAGTAACAATCGTAATTTTATCTACGAACATTAGTATCGTTAGTTTTTACTCTAATGACTCGTTTCACTAATCTAATCATAATTGGTGCAAAAAGTACTGATTTACCTTCGATTGAAACTTTTATACAATTCTAATGGTACTAATCCCAACATTTTCCACATTTTTGTCATTCTTATGTGAAAATATACCATAATTTTTACCCTCTTACCTTTTTATTAAACTTAATATTCTTCAGTGTTTCTTTGTTTTCGTCCACTTTTTATATTACTTCGTTTTTTCCGCAAATATGTCCGTAGAGATTTTTAAAACTTTAAATTTTGATGTTTTTTTCTGGATATATTTTTTATAACATAATAGTCAGGTGGCAATAAAGCTTTTGAAAAGGAGACTTTTTGCGAAATTTTACGATTAGACAACAGTTTACCATCCTTACTCTTTCAGTCTTTTGTACATTCCTTTTGGTCGCAGTGATCTTCAAAGTAACGGTTAACCGATTTATCAAACGGCTAAAGCTTAAAGTAGTACTGACTGTCAAGTACTAGCCTGTATGTAATATTTTTCAGCCTCTTCAAAAACGCTATATGTTAAGTGATTTTACCATACCATTAGTAAATGAAATAATTTGATTTGCAGTTATGCTTCAAAGTCATTTTCACTAGGTTACCAGATAGAAGAGAAGAAGATGAAAACAATCATAAAAAGATGACGAGATAAATGCGCATCAAACATCATAACTGAAATATTTATAGAAAGTGCTCGAGAACTTATAACGAAATCCAACAAGATAATCCAAAAGAAGATGAATGAAATTACTAGAGAGAATTAGAAAGATCAATGTTGGTAGTAGCAGAAACTTCGTAGAATGGACAAAACTTAACAAACTAATCCTAAAAGAAGAATAACAAGGCTGCTGAGCCAGACCAAATAATTCCAGTAATGTTCAAAACAGCAGGAACTAACTAGAATAGCTAACTCTTCAATAAATGCATATAGCAAGGCTAGAAGCAGAGGGCATTGTTATTCACCAAAACACAAAATGGATATGTAGGAAACTTGATAACTATAGAGCTATTAGTATTCTCCCTCCAGATGTGTAAACTATTTTTGAAGATCCTTCCTAATAGGCTAACGACTAAACTGGGTCAACTACACCCTCGAGAACAAGTTGGCTTCAGATCAGGATGTGTGACTTATATACAGTAAAACGCATGGAGAAATTTAACTAACATCAAAATATACTAGTCTTTCATTGACTCTCAACAACTTTTGTTAGCATAAAGACCTGGACAGTTTTTAATTCTTAACTCTTTAAACGCATGCCGAGTTGAGAGCAGATGCAATGAAATTATCAGGAATATCTACGCCGAAACAACAATGCACGTACTTTTCTGAACTGGCCACATTAATATATAGAGCATGGTGCGTCAAGTTGATACTGTCTTACCAAAACTATTTACATCAACTCTTGAATGTTATCCGAGGAATGAACTTATAGAGGCTTATATAGAGATTGCGAATACCTTCATTATCTCAGGTTTGCAGACAATCTTAAGTAATAGTCCCGACGAACTACGTATATAGTTACGGAATTGAACGACCAATCTAAGCAAGTCTGTCTCACAATGAACATCTATAAAACCAAGGAAATATACAACGCGCAAACAAACTTTAACATACAACTCCAGGGAACACAATTAGAGGTAGTTGAAAACTATGTCCACCTAAGCCAAAAAATAACATCTAATTAAGACAACCTGACCGAGGATAAAGAATTTCCCTCAGTTGAGTAGCTATCGACAAATTTAGACAAACATTTCTATCATGCCTACCCATTAATCTAAAAAGGAAGCATTGTCGCCAGTGCATGCCCCCAGGGCTCAACACGATGTTGAAATATGGAACCTAACAAAAATCTTTGCACAGAACTTAACAGCAGTACTATGTTTGGCTTAACTAACAAATTTAATCCCAATGACAGCTAAATTAAAATGGACATGGGCGGGACACGTAGATCGAAGAACTGACAAAGCGATTGTTAGAATAGGTACCGGCAGACCAAACATTAGTGACCTTTAGTGGATAAGCAGCCAACTGGTCAAAATGGTACGGAGAAAGGGAAATAGGCAGCTCGTGATCGTTGGCAGGCTAGTTGTGATTAAACATCGGCAATCACATATATAGCATGCGTATTCTGGAACAACTAAATGAACCCATCGACAACATTTTTATACCAAGAGAGAAAACATGAAAATCGATTCATATGAAGTTTTATTTACTTCTTCCCTAGACCATGAAGACAGAGAAACTTTCGGCGTCATACTAGATATGAATGTGTCGCATTATCTCATTGAAATACGTTAAGATGTAGCAACATATAAACGTTTACCTATTCTCAGAGTCTGTACGATAATTATTACTATTATACAAGGGTAGAAAAGTTCTCAGCATCAAAGTACTAGACAGACAAGTACTTTAATAATGACAGATAACTGTTCAGTAATAGATTGAGTAGAAAATATCAGTGATTATCATCAAACATTACAATATTAACTGCAGTCATTAACTGTGCATTGTAAGTTCTTTCTGTGCAAATCCACATAAAAAACACATGTGTATTTTTCACCTTTCTTCAGGTGAACTTTCGCTAAATGATATTGCTTGTAGGAATTTGACACCTGAAATTTGACTGGCAATTTGTTAGTCATAATTCAGAGAAGAGGTACATAAAATTGTCACACGTTTTGTCATATTTTTGTGGCTGATGTCTTTCCAACACACTCGCTCTTTTTTGTCGAAGGGTTTGAAAATTTGTCTAGCTATTTACATGGCTGTTGGTTATCGTCTAGATGTATGTACAAAGAAAGCTTAATCTTCATTTTATGACAGCTTCTGTCCTGGGTTCTTCCATCAAAAAAATATCTAGCTGTTTATTATGTAATAAAGAAGACGTTCACACTTTTTCAAATTTTGACAAGTATACTATACTGTCTAGATTATTTTCCTGGTACTAATTATTTAGCTATAGACTCATTTTGTTCTGATTTTATCACTTCTTTAGTGGTTTATGAATATTGTACCGTTCTATCCATTTAGTTTTTTTCTTAACAGCATGCTTTGGATGAATTTAATTTAATCGAAACTAGGGGATTAAAATAGCATATTATGTGTTTTTGTCAGTTTTGGTCAGCTCTAGTGATCCTTATTTGTCCTATGACAAAATCATATATAATTACCCAGCAAATAAAATGACCAAAACTGTATCTAAAAATAAACTATACAAGTTACTGCAACTGAAAAATATTAATGCACGAAATTGCCGCTAGATAAAGAAACATAATGTTTTGTATCCTTATATATTTATTTTTAACTCTCAACTGCTTATCAAAACCAACAAAATCTGAGTATTAATAATTGCAAAATTAAGTATACTCACTCTTGATTTGCTTCTTTTTCCTTTTCTTCTTGTACAGTAACTGTCGTTGGGGGTGGTGGAAGGTCATCCATAGGTAGCGTATCCTCAGGTGGTGTTGGTGGTGTTTTATCAAATTCAGCAATAGGTGCTAGTTCGGGCATTGGAGATACGGAATTACTTTCCATGACCACTAAAATAAACTAGTTTGAGATGAACTTTGTTTTTGAACTGACTAAAAATACTTTCATAACAATAAATATGTACATAGTGTCTGAAAAGCATACGGATAAACCATCTTTAGTGATATACGACATCAATTTTTGATTAACAAACATGTCTTCAAAACAACTGTTTTCGGCGAAACACAAACACTATGCTTATTTCACATTTATTATGAAATTTATTCAAATTATAAAAATTAATCTTATAATGCTGAACTTTTCCTTTAATAGAAATATTGCTTTCGATTTAGAAGTTTGGAAATCGCTGGTCTAGGCGAGACAAAAGTACAGTGAGGGTTTTCATAATATTGTCAGTAATTGCTCCCTATATACTATACTATATATATACTATATATGTAATCTTTATACAGACTAAAATTCACGTTGTTATCTCTGTGTCTCTTATGGTCAGGCCGGCGATTCCTATTAGACCTTTCAATGTAGAGAAAGTTTAAATTTTTGGTGAGAATGATGACGGATGAGGAATTGACTGTAAGCTTCTGAATTTATCAAGGAGGTTTTGAGAGCAAAGGAAAGAGAAGAAAGAGGGAGAGCCGCATAAAGTCTGGAAAACATAAACCAGAGTGCGCCATGTTTGATATCTCAAACTGATTGTTATCGCCACTTTCAGGAGGCTAAAATGTGTATCATAATTACGCTCTATGTCTTCCGATAAGCGAAAGTCTCACTCCAAAACTCCAAGTGCAAAATAGGATTTCAACTTCACAAAAAAAAAGTATCAATGTTTAAATATCAAAAACCATTAGAAGAATAAGTAGTAAAATAATAGTTTTAAAAAATATTGGTATGTGATGTAAAACTTATTTGACAGGATGTACATTTATTGTTCCTATCGTGGTGCTCTGGATCAATAATTTCGCTATGAACTAGAAAACAAAACAGCATAAGTGCAAAATTAAAATGTAAATTTAATATCTTCTTCTTTAATTTTACTGCTAAATAAAGCCTTATATATTCTCAGTTCTAGCATTTAATTTGAATTAACTTACATATTAAAATAGAAATGCAGAATTTTCAACACTCACTTTTTATTTTGCGAAGACTAAAATCCTTCTTCTAATTCTAGGGCTCCACTCGTTACACGACCACTTTTTAATTACTTTCCGACTAATTATAATTTCGACGACAATCTCTTGTTTCACAGCTGACTTCTTCGACGCGACAAGTGAAATGCGAACAATGCAGTAACGCAATGTGGAACTTCACAGCCATCCTCTGTAACAGAACAGGAATAAATTATATTCTTGTCTACGCTTATCAATTAGCATATAACACAAAAAAGTTTAGAACAAAGTTATAGTTTACTAGCTTATCAGATTTTAAATTAAACGTTTAATACATCTCTATAATTTCCATCTCTAGAAATAATTTCGCAAGTCTATTTATGCTGAGCTATTTAATTAATTTATTTATTTAGCCAGTACATAAAACTGCTAAAGAAAGGGTGCCTATGCACGTGTCCTGTAACAATATTTAGTGATAGAATACGAAAAGTTATCTCTAACATATAACCTAATAAAATTGCTACTTGAAGAAAAAAAAACGATAAAAACTTTTTTACCAAATTTCAAATTGGAAATAGAAGTAATCTATGTATAATTTTTTTAAGCGGGAAATGAATTTCCCATATTATCATAATGAAGAACTGGGAAAGATATTATGTAATTTTGTTTAATATTTTTAATTTAAAGAGGGTTCTTATTTTTATCCTTTGCAATAATTTCAATACGCTGTATCGTATACAGAACTCGAATGAGTATTTTCAGTAGTAACTGCCATTTAGAGATTTTAGTAGCAATGTTTTTTTTTAATCTAGCAAATATAGAAATTAAACAATATAAAGTGACTGACACTTAAAATGCCGAAGTATCTCTCATTATCTATAACCAAATTATAAAATTGTAATGCCTATTATTTATTGCTAATGTATTGCTCCAGAATATTTTTTTCTCCAACTCTTTCCCTTGTTGCTAGATTTTATTGCTAATTGATTACGCATTTATTGCCCCAAAGAAAATTTATTTGCTCCAATCGCTTGGGATCAACTGTGTCCGATGTGTCTTGAGACTGAAGTCACTTAGGACATAGCCAAATCTCACACACTAAAACAAGAAAATTATTGCTCCAACCCGTTTCGACAAACAGCATCGGATTTTAATCTGTAGTAATTGACGTATTTAATAACTAATTGATTGCTATGAGATGACATTATATACTATACGCGAAACCACTCCCTTCACTCCCTATTATACGAGGCACTATTACCAAAATTTCAAAAAGATCAATGTATATATTTTTTATAAATAACTGGGATATTATTCCTCCGATTCTGTGACAAAATGATGTTATTGCTCCAACCCTTTCCAATGTTATTAACGACATAAAATGATTTCAAGCTGTTTTTGAAGGTATTTTTAAGTGAGATGTGCCCGAGTGCTTATGCTTGAAAGCACTAAAACGATCTTCGTTCTGTGCAATTTATTAGGACTATTATGTCTTGTTTCAGTTCAGGGACCATGTTTCTCAATGTTTAAGCACTTTCTGGGAAATAACACCACAAGTCACGAAATTTCTGTATATTTCCAAACGTTTCGGAATCTAAATCAGACCCGGTTGTCAATGGCAAAGAAACTATGAAAAAAGGCGCAATTCTAAAGTGTAAAATTAATATATTTGACAATCTATATATAAATAGAAAAAAGACAAAACGATTAGGTACCATTTCTCCACTGTCTCTCAACCGATTTTCTTCATTTTTGTTTTGTTTATTAGCTACTGACGACCTTCAGTGCAGAATGCTAATATTAATTTATAATATGGTTCATTCATTAAATAAAATATAACAAAAATTCATTATTTACGTCCATACTGTCAACGCCAAACAACTGACAGTGCCGCCCCGCCCCGCCAGACGGTCAAAACTCAAAACATTGAGTAATTATATTTGGAGGGAGCGAACGCTTGTTATATTCTTATATTCTTAGAGCATGTACTTCTGGAAGTGGCATGCAAGCGTTGTTATTGTTTAGTGGTAAAATAGTCAATGTAGTAGATCAGTATTGATATATCGGAGGCGTTGCACTAACTTTCATATTAAATATTCTGTTTTTAATGTGAATTTAATTATTTGATTATATTATTACTACAACCTTCCCGAAGGTGTTTTATAAAAAATTGTCAGAGCGGGCAATAGAGAATGTATTAAATATTTAAGTTCTCCTAGGGTTGTTGGTCCACTCTTTTCTTTAATATTCCTGAACTTGATTGAAACCGCAAATGACGAAAACTTTTAGGTTGCAAAGAACAATCTTCCAATTATTATATCGAATATTTTGCCAGAAGCGGGTCGAGCCAAAAATTTGGGGGGTCATTCATTTGTCAAAAATATTTTCAATTAGCCGTTACCCGCGGTTTCACCCGCGTATGGAATGTTCAAGCTTTCGCAGGAGAAATAACTTATGAAACATATGGATTCTCCTAAATAAAAATTTTCTAACTTGTTGAAACCACCTTACTTAACTATAAATCCACCAATCCCGAATATATTTCACCCAAACAGCAAGTATTTATGCGCGACCCTATATAACAATTTTATTCGACCTTTTTTTACTTATCTTAAATAACTGTAACCGTACTTCACCCCATATTGCAACCATCCTTTATATGCTGCTTTTATGTTAAACACACTTTGCTTCTCCCCATATTTCAGATATTCCATACAGTAGAATACAACTAACTGTTTATGGTCTACCCTATATAACAATTATTTTTTAACACTTGGTGTGTCACAAATTTAAAAACACAGTTTGGACCCTAATCCAAACTTTTATTTAAACACTCACCCAAACTGCAACTGCTTATTGGCCACCCTATATAACAATTTTATTCAAAATTTTTTTAAACCGCTTTGTATAACTGAGTTTACTTCCATCTACACTAAACTATCCTTCTATACACTGCTGCCAATTTGTCAAACATTACAACTTATTTTTCAACCACCCTGAATAATCATAATTTTACTCTACAAAATATTTCAACCACCTTATTGTGCATCTGCTTAGGGGCCACCAAATATAACATTTTTTAAACAGTTAACTATAACTCTGGTCCTCTCACTATATATGCAACTGCTTATAGACTACCCTTGAAAGCATAATTTGTCTCAACCTTGTATTTCAACCACCCCTTATATGCAGCTCTTTCTAACATTGTTTTAATCACACTGTATGAACAATAATTTTACTTCGATCCATGTTTCAGATATTGCATATATGCAGCAGCTTAGGTTCTATTATACAAAAAAATCCAACCTGTTTAATTATAGTTCTTTTCCACCCGCTATTTCAACAACCTTGTATATGCAACTACTTATCGGCCACCCAATATAACATTTTTTGTACCACCCTGTATAACTATAAATCCATTAATGCCCAATATATTTCACCAAAACCTCAACTGCTTATTGGGCACCGTATATAACAATTTTTAAGACATGTTTTTGAATCACCTTGTATTTATTACAACCACTCTGTATACGCTACTGCTTATTGGTTAACCAATATAACATTTTTTAAATAATTAACCATAACGTTTCTCCATCCTATATTTCAACTATCCTATCTTTGCAACTTATTATGAACTACGCTAATTCACAATTTTTCCTCATATTTTTCCAACGACAAAGTATAATTTCTCTCCACATTTCATTTAAACCACCCTTCATTTACAAGTTTTTCTAACCCTGTTTGAATCACACTATTTAACTATAACTTTACTGCGCCCCATGTTTCGTTTCAGATACTTCATATATGCAACGGCCATATAACAAAATTGTTCTAGCATTTTTTACTCACCCTGTATAATTATAAGTCTACACCACCCTATATTTCAAAAATCGTTTATATACAACAACTTATTTGCCACCCTGTATCCTTAGATCCTACCCCACCCTATCTTTCAACCATCCGGTAAATGCAACAGCTTGTAGATCATTACATTACTTATTTTTTAAACCCACCTGTATAGCTGTAATTATACTCCGCGACATATATTTCACCCATCTTATATATGCAACTGCTTCTGAATATCAAACAAGTTTTTAACCACAACATAAGCTATAATTCCATTACATCTTATTCCTCAGTTCTTCAACCCATTTCATAACTATAATTTCTTATGAACATAATTCAAAGATCCTAACTGCTTACATTTTTTTCTGAGATTTTTTATCCAATCTATAAATATTCTACCCTTTTTCAACCACTTGGTATATGGAACTGTTTATGACCCACTCAATATAATTTTTTTAGATCACCCCGTATAACGAATTGCACTCTTATTTCAACCACATTGTATATATGCAGTTGCTTGCTTATAGGATACCAAATATAATTTTTTTAGATTTTTTAGAATACTCCGCTCTAAATTTCCTATATACAAAACACCCTGTAAAATTACGCTTGTTATATCAGTTTTTTTTTTGAAATCGAAACATGTTACATTGGCACATTCCGAATTTGAAATAAAAGCTAAGCTGATGCCAGTATCTAGTTTGGTGGGCGTGTGGTGGAACCAATTAAGTAATTGTATTACCCAACATGGTAGGAGTTTTTTCTCTATATCTACCGTTTTTGTCAATTTAGGGTGATAAAATGTCTACCAAATTTTAAGTCAAGCTATAGGTTATGCAACAAAAAAAGATTCAGCAAAATCAGTTCAGTAGTTCTAACGTGATGCCCGAACAAACAAACAAACAAACAAACAGACAAACTTACAATTTTATAATAGTATAGATATTATAATAGTATAGATACCGATATTTGATTACATTTTTATTTTCTTTTTATTTCAATAGATTTGTCAATATGAGTGACCAATTTTGGTCACTAGTATCTATTATTTGGCTTAAATTAAAGCAGACTCTTTTAGTTTTTGTTTCGTGTTGTGTTCTTCTTTGTATAATATAACTGAATTTTGAAA
This sequence comes from Octodonta nipae, assembly GCA_034190945.1. Classification (NCBI taxonomy): domain Eukaryota; kingdom Metazoa; phylum Arthropoda; class Insecta; order Coleoptera; family Chrysomelidae; genus Octodonta; species Octodonta nipae. The sequence goes on from CM067216.1 coordinate 174,327,291, forward strand.
TTGTATTTTATGAGCAACGTCCCAAGCATGTGGACAAATTTGAAATTTTTCAAACTCTCGTATTTTAATGTAATTTGTGAACATTTAGCGGTCTAGAGGTTTTTTCAGTATAGAATTTATTATATTCACATGGGATTTTTAAAATGCATTTTTTTTGTATTTTGAGTGAGCGTTTTTTTTTGGTTTTGTTTTTGATATAATTGATTTTAGTTTACTTATAGTTTTAAGTGATGTTTTAATTTTATATCTGTTTCCCACTCTTTTCAGTCTTTCTGAGAAACCCTGTATGTATGTATAGTTATTATAGTGATATGATTATCTTGGGAGTCAATGTTGCTTGATGAAGTTTGTTGTTGGTTGTCATCGTTTGGTAATCGATTTTGTTTAACTCTTTATTAATATATTTTTCTAGGTATTTATTGGCAGAAAGTATATTTTTAATAAACGTTTTTTTCAGTGGATTTATTGATGTTAGAACAGTTGTTTTTGCTCTGCCATATAGAGATTTGATGATATCTCATTTTACTGAATTTGGATGATTAGAGTGAAAGTTAAGATACCTGTTAGTGTGAGTCGGTTTTCTATAAACTTCTGTTTCAAATGTCGATTATGTTTAGTTATTAAAATGTCTAAGAGAGATAATTTGTTATTCGGTTCAACTTCTAGTGTAAACTGAATAGTTTGTTCTTTGTTGTTTATGTCGTTAAGTAATTCATGTAAGTCTTCAGGATGATGTTCCCAAATAACAAATATGTCATTAACATAACTTTTCCATAATTTTATCACTTTCTGAGCGGCTTTCCAGAGATTTTCTAATTATACTTTCTTAAAACACGCTATAAGATAATTATGAATGGACCAAACGGGAATTGGAAGTAATATTATACACTACTAACATATGTTCTATTATGTAAAACCGTAATATTAATATTTAACATTATTTATATCTTTAATAGAAGTTTTCCTTGTACAAATACATTTCAATTTTATTGTTCATTTAATTAGAAGAGGAGATTATTAAACTTAATATTCATGAAATCTTTCTTGTGTAAAATAATATTAACATTTAATTTTTTGAGACAATAAATTTCCTGCATCTTGTGAATTTTCAGGGTTTTATAGGGATTTTAAAGTTGTGGCATGGGTATGTCAGTGTAGATAAGGTCGCAATGCTGGGAAAATGTATCGATAAAATCATTTCTGACGTACAATTCTTTTAAATTAGATTCAGTCAAGATAATAAAGGAAAATACCACAAGTATTATTAAATTTAAATATTAGGTAAGAATTTGAGAGTTAAAAAAGGGTTTTACTGCCATATGACTTTTAGACAAAAAAATCAACTTTCCTGATTTTTCACAATCGGATTCAGCGGTAATTTTTTAAAATGAATATGAATTACTTTAAGTTTGTTAGACAAAAGTTCTAGTGCTCAATTATATGTCCATATATGACTTTTTAAATAATTCAAGAAGATAATTGTGAAATAGCACATTAAGCATCTGCCGAGATAAAAGAAATAAGTAGTACTCTTATTTGGCAAATCAGTATAACGATAGCAGTTTATGGTGGAAGAAATCAACAGAAATATTTTATACGGTAATAGAATTTGAAGATTCGAAAACGAAAGCAGAATTAGTTATACTTTATGTAGATAGAGCAATAAAGAAAGGGAAATTACCTCCACAGTCAATCTAACTTATTAACTGATATGCATGTGAATGTTTAACTACGCACAATTATTCATATCTAAGTATGATGTGAAATAAGAGTCCGTAGGGTATCATTTGTCTGTTCTTTTGATTTATAAAAAAATAATGGAGCAATCATTTCGTAAATCTTCTCAACATTCTTGAACCGATCTAGTTCCTAACCCTGTTTTGTCGCTATTACTTTTAGAATGCCTTGGGAACTGAAATATTTTTTCGCCTATAACTAAGCCCTTTAAATTAATGGTTTACTTCGATTTCAATACAATAGTAACATCTATGTGGACTATTTCTCAAGTCAGAAAAAACCCCGCGAGTTTAAAATACTCAGCTTTCACATTGTCTAAAAATTTGATTGCTAAGAGGTCTTGACCAGGACCTGTTAGACTGATTAAAGAATATCAGTTTCAATAATATTTTTGAGATTTTACAGGTTTTACTTCAAATTTCGTCATGAATTCAAATTGTTATTAACTGTTTGTTGACACTGTGCAGCAACCTGTCCAGTCCAAATTTGTGGAACGAATGTGAGAGGGATTTTACCTAGAAAACTCATAGAAGTGATGCTTAGTTTCTTGTTGTGATAAGAGAAATGTATGTGGCACTTTTTCTCTTCATTATTATGAGCATTTTCATTACGCCAACAGAGATTTTTGGAATTTATGCGGAATGCAACGAGAACACATTTTTCATTGCTAAGTGTTAATTTGATATCAAGTCTCTAATACTCGATACGGATAAAGAGGTCGCTGGAGGTCACATGCCAATCTCACTGTCAGGTGAGCAAAAATGGACAAATTTATAAAAATTGGTTATGTTAAAAGCTCTACAAACTACTCAAATAATTGTGGATATGATTGTGATTACATATGAACAAATGTCAATTATAACAAAATAGTAAAGTGTGCTTGTTTATAATGACACCCATATTTAAATTATTTAATAGGAGAAAGACAAATTAGTACTCATTTTCGTTAAAATTTAAAGATGATTAACTTGCTATTGTCCTCCAAAATTTTTGAAATAGATTTCTAAAGTGACATGTTTTACAACAGCCTGAGTTGTTTAGAGTGGTATTAGTATCATGAGGAAACAAGTTTATAATGTGTACATGAAATGAGAGCCTCTCCATTAGATTACTTTTAGTTAGAGTATATGTGATAGATATTTAAGTCTAATGAATGTAGCCGAAAACTGACAAAAATTAGTTCTTAAATTAGAAAATGCTCCTCATATTATTAATGCGTTTCAACAAACACCATTAAGCAAACATGGCAGAAATTCATTACGGCAAGGCCTTATTGTAGCAAGCCGCTAATTTATAAGGAAATGACAAAGTCAAAATTGTCGGCGGAAATGTAATATTTCTGCTGAGCGGAAATAAATATTTTAAAGCACTTTTCAGAACTTTCTTTGTAACATAATTCACCATAAAACAAAGTAGTATGTATAAGCGCCATTTATCTGTATGTACAGGGTGTCAATCTGAAAATATGCAACTATGGCCAGTTGCGAAGACAAAAAACATTTCGGTAGTTTGAAGGAAGGCAACCCAATTAACACAGCTCTTGTGTCAAATTTTAAGGGAGAACCCCCCACTGATTGCAGATCATTTGAAAGTTTTTTGAACGTACTTAACAAAGATACTAATTAAAATTGTATTTTCAACAGCCGGTTGTTAAGAAACAAGAATTAAGGAATTATTTTATTTAAATATTCTTCAGGAACTTTTTCAAAAGTTTATTTTAAAATACACTCTTGAATATTTTTCTCCTCAATAGTTTATCGGACTGCCCATCGAGTGATTTGTGCAGTTATATTCGTACCTTTGTGTACCTACCTAACAATATGTACATAGTGTGGCGGTGCACAGTCGCGTTGAAAGTGTATTAGATCCTCGTGTAAAAATAACATTACCGTTTACATATATGCGCTCACTCGCCAAAAAGAATGTTTTTTCTACAATATGATATATAGCAATAACTATTTCAGACATTATGTGACAAAACTGAATTAGTTGTTACAGGTTATCAGGGCCTTCATATCTTCATTTTATATGATTAAAGTTTGTGAAGTTTTACTACTTTTCTCGAAATGTTGTTAATCGATCCAGTGCAAGTTGTTCTCCTATTTCAAGTGCAGTTGCTTACTGACCTCTTGTATATTAGAGTCGGTACTGTCTCTAAAAACAACAAAATAGTGCTAATCCTTGGTACAGCTGGTAAAAATCTTAGTTAGTGCATATTGAAATTGATAATGACGTCTAGAAATATATGCAATATAGACATAAACGATTGCAAAAATTGTTAACAAATGAAGATTTTTAAAAAATATCCGTTGAATTTGAGTTGAAAAATAAATAATTATTGGATAATATCTAAAAATTGCAAGTCATAACATCCCGCTGAAAAAGTTTGACTTATTTCTCATGTAAGGAGCCTATTGATAATTAACGAATTATTTTTAAAGTATCCATTTATATTTCAAGTCGGATAATTGTCAAACTAACGCAATAGTATAATACACTACAAGGGCATCATGACGAGCAGGACCGAGATTTCAACTTTTGGCCGTGTAGTGTTTACGACTTTTCTTCATACCTCGTTTAAAAAAGTACGTACTTTCGTCCCCGCTATTCTATGAGTTATTATTACTAATTAAAAAGCAAAAATACATTGAAATTTGTATTATTAATATTAGTTGTTATTACTGTTTTAATATTAATAAATTAATTTAAAACTTTTATTGCCGTTGGTTTAAATCAATTTTATAAATAAATAAAGAGACACATTTTCAATTTTTGGACATTAACCATTTGCTATTCTCTAGAGAATGACTTTTATATTAACAATTTATATGCTCATAGAATGAACATTTGTTACAAACAATCGCTGAAGATGTTAATTACTTAACAACTGAAATCGACATTTTTCTTATGTAGACTAACGAAAATTAATAAATTGTTAACAAATATATTTAAGTAATTGTTTTTTGTTCATGTAAAAGTTGACAATTGTTTTTGACTATTGTCACGAATGCATTATTAATAATATCTCTATTATCATGATAAACTGAGAAAAATAAAACGGCAACTGAACATTATTCAAAAACGGTTTATCCATGTGCATGCCTAAAAAATAATATTACCGACGTGCATAAAAGTATGAACATTAATGTAATCTAATAGTATTTTCCTGCCCTAACACAGTACCCGATATTAAATAATATTTATAACTGTCCTACACTTTCCAGGAAGCAAAATATTTTTCGTGGCTTACGTTTAACAATTATCGGACTTGAAAAGGAAATTTAACACGAATTTGTTTCCAAGCTGAATATTTTTCGTTAGGTGTGTGGACAAGACTATTGTTTTCGTAATATTTAATAGTGTATAAAAAACAGATTGCTTATTACAGATGACTTCGGGGCATGAATGGTTAGCACTTCCCGCCCGAATCATTTTGCGCACCTTTTTTAAAATCTCTCAAGAAGCAATTACTAATCGAACTACAGCTTCATCATAATTTGCAGTGCAATTGAACTGGATTTCGATAAAATGTAGTAAGTTGAGTAGGTTATACAAGCAGTACTTGACCTAAATTTACACTCCAAAAACGTAATAATGAATATTACTATTCAGATTTAATTAATATATTTTGTGTAAATAAGCAAAATATTGATGGAGTTAAGGCGACTGCAATTTGATTCTTTTCAAGCTCCGAAAACTACCCTAAAGAACCTAATAGGTAGTAAAAAAATATATTTTAGGTGTCATTTGAAAGTGTGAAGTTACTGATATCTGAGGTCTTTGTACTTTGTATTTTTTTCGAAATTAATAAGATAAATTTTTTTGTAAATTATGACTGTTTATAGTTTGGATTGAATTGAAGAATTTCTTAAAATAATTTTTTGACATACACATACAAAATGACTATTAAATGTAGCCTAGAATATTAAGTTTTATAAAGGGTCATCATAAAATATAATAAATAGTCAGTCACGTTACTGTTTAATCGGAAATGGCTGACGGATGAAATTAATTAATTAAATAGAGCAATACTATGACAACCACTTAATCCCAATTTTCAAATCTCTAACATGCTTAGCTCCCCTAAAACGCCTTTTCTTGAAGAACGATGTATATTTATAATATATATATAAATATATACACGTATGTATCTATGTATTTGAGATACTTCCACATAACAATTGCTTTCTTTAAGAAAATACATTTATTTTCATTTCTACCATAAATAACTTTTGTGAGAACCCAAATAATCAGAGCAGATCCCAGGAACTGAAATACATTCTCGAAACTCATACATATTGAATTGCAAACCTACATTTGTGCCCTATATACAAAAGAAAAGTAATATGTTGCCAGGTGTGTTGATTAGATTTTACTACCTCCGTATTTTTCTTCATTCCCCACAGCAGTTCGGGCGTTATTCCCATAAATTATTCCCTTAAAACGTGCCACGATGAGAGTCTAAAACCGTACATGGCCAGACCTTCGTTTATTTTTCACAGTCAATAATACCCAAGGATATTTTTTATTTATATGAGAGGGATAGGTTGGATATTAATAGGGTATTGGAAGGAAATTAGGTTATATTGTCACATGAATGTTTACCAAGTTTAGCGTTTAATGACAAGCGAGGTATTAGAAAGTATTATCCTCACATTAATTAACTCTTAACTATATAGCATAGTCTTTTGGTTTATAGAAAATTGTGACAATGATAACGGAATTATTTTTGGCATACTAAAGAAACTAGTTATTTGGACAATAACACTTGTATAAAAGACCGAATATGTACTTCGCCTACTTAGTTGTGAACATTGTAGTTATATTAGAAAATAACTCATTTGCCTATTTAAAAAAATAAGTGCTGATACTCTTTATTGCGTTATATGGCAAGATAAATAGAATGGCAGTCTGAGGCCTACAGGTGGAAGGCAACGCTTCTTCTTTTATTTACAAAGTAATTACATATTTTGATTGACCAAAAGTCCTCAGCATGCAATCGTTTTCAATTATTAACCGTGTTAAAGGTGTATCCAGGATATTATCCAATAATAATGGCAAAATGCTACATTTAAGGATTTATTAGATTTCTATGTGGTATTTCTCTATTATACAAAATAAACGAATCTAAACCTAAAAATTTATGAGCAATAAGAAACTCAATAAATCTTTTCTTGTTATAAACTGAATGTGATACACATATAATATTTATTAACTTATGTTCAATTGTATTGGTTAAAAAAATTTTCTTCAATACTCAATTCTTCCTTAATTTATGAGAATATGAAACACCATATGGCAATACAAAAATTGGCAGTCACATCAGTGTGTCCAACAGAATTAATTTAAGAAAAATTTTTGGCGATAAAATATTAAATTCAGTTATATGTACTAAATATATATATAATATTAGATATTTCAATCAGTAGAGAGAACCGCAACTGGATGAAGATTCTAGACTAGAAATAATATATTGGTCTTGCGTCCAATTGATTGAAAAAATCTCTAACAGGTAGTATAATAATTTGTTTTATAGATTTTAGGTATCCTCCTGATTTTTTTCGTGTGATTTCTATCTTAGGAATTACATGAAAACGACATTAGACACACTATGACGCCCGATTTGGAGTCTCTGTGAGCTAGTTTTTCCTGAAACTCCTAGATTTCCAAAATCATTTCACGACAAAGTATTAAATTCTGTTATATGTTCTAAATCCATAAATAGTTATTCAAGATTGCAATCACTTGATTGAAGCGCAATTGATGAAGCTTCTCTACTAGAAACAATATGTTGTCTTGCGCTCAATGGATTGAAAAATCTCAAAAAGCTTGTCCATCCTCAAAAGACTTAGTACAGGCGACAATTTTTACAAGTTTATCTATGGTCGCAACTAGCTCGATGGAGGCCAAGGCCAGGATTTTGGGAGAAGGTCTATGTTAAAAAAAATTTCTGACAGAAAAAAATTACTTATTAATTATAATTTATGAACAATCTCTTGCAAACCAGTTCTAAGTGCGTAAGGATTAGAATTACTTCTCTTCCTTATGACCACTTACTAATAACTGTAATTTCAGATGTAGTGAAAAAAGTTAGGTGATCTTGTTCAAGATTTTTCAAATTTGGGAGAAAAATATATGAATGTGGCAACGCCGTAAATGTGTTTACTTAATTTAGCGTATCGTAGAATATTTCTACAGCAAATTAGATTTAATCAAATGTTATATTGTAGGGAATAAACTAATCGTTGCTGGTCTTATTCTCAAAATTACTGCTTTGGCAAATCTCATAAATGATGGACAATACTGAAAGGTTGGTGATGTCATAAGAATTATCAATTTCCAAGTCTGAACAAAAATATGTAAATATGGCAATTGTTTTTATTGAACTGAGCGAATTGAATAATATCTTCACACCAAAGTTAGTAATTTTCACTCAAGTAGTTTTCATGTTGTAAAAGCATTCCAGTTCCTTCTGTTAACCCTATACATAGTTTAACAAGTTACGTCATCCAGCAAATGGCAAATAAACTTTAAAACTTTTCTGTAAGATTCTGTCACCTTGAATTTAAGCATGTTCGCTTCATGTTTCTGTATTCTAGTTATTTTATCAAGCTGCATAAAGATTATCCCACTCTTGGCAAGGAAGAAAATTCATATGCTTGCATGAGGAAGTTGTAAAGCACGCACTAGAGCTCCTTATGAGACATTAAGTGTACGACCGAGGTTTTTGTGTAGATCTTTACGCCCCCTTTAGACAAGTCGCAGGTCACTTCAATTTTTAATCCCACTATAAGTAATAAGGAACGAAAACATATTGTGACGAAATGAACCCGAATAATTATACAGGATGACAGTTTGAAAACTTTCAATGGCTATAGTAAAGAAACGAATAAATATATAAAAAATTACTGAAACTGCTTTCTATAATATCGAGGGGATCTAAAATAATGTATTACCTAATCCGGCCTGACATTCCCCTCAACCCAATCACCACTACACTGTCATGCCCTCTACTGTCAAAAAATTATTTGCAACAATACCCCGCTAATTACTTTTGAAGAAGTATTCCTAAAGTTAATTAAATAAAATTTAATTAAAGGGTGTTATTTTACCATCAATCATTTCAGTTATTATTAATACGTCAAATGGCGAAACTCATTCCTATTACTATGCTGACAACAATCCTAAAATTATTAGACATTTTAAAAATGTTTTTGCTTCTCGATAATTTGTTTAATGGGCTTTATTGTTAAGAAGTAAAGTTTAAGAACGTTTAAATGCATTTTACCATTTTTTACAGTACTAGTTTCACAGTACGGCTTGGTCTGTTAGCTTTAAATAACAATCTAGATAACAAGCGTTTGAAAATGATCTTAATTTTTTTGTTCCCAGAATCAATGTTTTCTAAGTACAGCTCCATATTTCACCCGACAAAAACATAAGCCACGTTCACATGCTGCACTTGTATCAACTTGAAGCTAAATCTCGAGAAACGATCTGTTGAGAACAAAAAAAGAATGGAACAAGGTTACTTGAGCCAGCAGTACAAGTTGAAATTCTCGCCAAATTTGCAATCCAATCTTGCCGACTCGTCAGGAAGCTATAGCAACAGGAATATCGTGCGAATCCATAAGGAATTCATATAACTCATGAAGTTGTCGACGATAACTCTGATAGAAGAATGGAATTCTGTGAAATTATTACCGAGAGAATTATTGCAGAACCTAGATTTCTTAAAAATATTTGCTTTAGTGCAAAACTGCCGTTATTGGATTGATCGGGACCTATCCAAATTTAGAGAAAGTCATACGCAGTACTCTCAGAAAATTAAAGTTTTACTGAACATTGGGAGATGCTGGAATCGGTACATTATTTATGCAGTAAAATTTAAATGGCCAAAATATATGCTGATATGTTATATAGGTTTATCGAGCCTCTTACTGTTTGAAATTAGAGATCGTTTTAAACAGGAATGTAACTTTAGACGAAAATTTGTTACATTTCCAGCAAGATAGGGAGTCTGCTCATTACATAGTCCCGATTAGGCAATGATTACATGACCACTATGCAGATTGGTGAATTGGTTGGAGCAGGTAAATGAAATGGCCACCTAAATCTTCCAACCTAATAGCACTCGATTTTTTCTGAGGAAGCATACTGGATCAAAGGTAGCTTTGTATGGTATCACTGAAAATTATTTAACATTTTGAGATGAGATTGTTGAGGTTAAGGAGAAAGTAACAACTCTTTGGTTAAAATATCATTTTAGTTATCTCCTCGATATTATAGAAAACAGTTTCAGGCTTTTTTCATACCTTTTTTGGTTTCTTAGATATAAGTTTTCAAACTGTCAGCCAATATAAAGTATCCATCGTACCAATGCAAACCATAATTGATCATGTCTGTAGAAGTCATAATAAGGATGTTTTTTCTTTGTCAAAATGGCTGTATGGAACCTTTCCCCACATCATCGTTAAAAGCTAGTTCACGAGTTGGAAGGATGTATATTTTTCAGAAGTCCTAATTACACATCTAATTATGTATCGATGACACATGTTTTTCCACTTAAGCAGCGCTTCAAGGTTATGGTAACAACCGACTGACTGATTTGTTCTCGATTTGAACAGATCGCGTTGGAACGAGTACATACTTTCTGTTGTGTTCTCCTACGATTTCAATAACCAATTTTCATAAAAATTGTATTTTTTTCAGTCAAATGCACCACTTTACGTTAATAAATATTTCTAACAAAGTTCTTGATAGTTTATTTATCACTTACAAAAAAGCTTTGGTTATTATTCAACAGCATCCTAGATTTACCAACCTTATTAACACAAACACAATTACATTAATATTTAGTTTATGTTCGACATGATATTTTTTTGTATAAAACTAGTTCTAAACACACTAGCAGAATTGGAACGACGAACATTAATTGAAGTACCACTAAAACCTACATAATTGCATTATTTTGAAGCAAAAAATCTTCATTTGCTCGGAATTCTTTAACTTTATTTATTACAATAAAAATTCAAATATCTCAAAAACTATCATCTTGAAAACATCTCATATCACTTTCGAAGATTTTACTAACAGAAATCCAAAACCTTAAAAATGCACAGAGTGTTCTATTTTTAAAAAAGATCGACTTTATAACAAATTTCGTTGCAACAGCAACAAAACATGCCCATGTTTAGCTAAGCAAACAAACAATTGTTTCGAGGATTTTTTAATATGAATCTGGTTAAGGTTCCAAAACCATTATTCCATATATTTGGAGCTCTGTATTATCCAAGGTTAATTTTGTATCTACTAAATTTTGTTTTCATCATTAGATCTGCTCTATTATTGTTATGTGACTTGTTTTGTAATCAATACTAACAGAAATAAGCACCAAAGAGATGTTTCTCGAATTTTAACCCTGCTCAATTGTTTTCCAAACTAAACCATATACTAACAGCATTCATCTTTGACAACATAAGACAAAAGCGAAACATCAATAAAAGAAGTTTTATGCGTTTGTTTACTTTACTATCATAAAGGAATTTAGTGAATAAAGGGTGTAGGCTGTCAAATCCTCGAAGTATTTTAGAAGAGGCAACCGAATGTAAACTTATAAAAGAGCGGAAGTTTCGGATGAAAAAATGTAAAGCTTCGTCCGAGTTGGCGCCGGAATTGAATACATAACGATTGGAGAATGATCGGTAACAGTTAAAAAAACCACACGCGAAATTGTAAAAAGAACCATAAAAAGTGAACTAGTATTGATGCAATAATTTTGTCCTATCCGAGATACAAATCAGTAAAATTTATGGGCAAATAGATTTGATGTGTAATTGATTTGAAACTATTTCCTGGGAAAATAGATATGAAAGGTTCACCAATGAGGGCGTCAGAACTTTAAGTAAAATTCGCGACTCCAAAATAGGATTGAAAATCCGTTCATTCAGTAAACTTTGCTAATAACGTTCTGAATGTGGAGACATATCTTGGGTTGAACAGAAAACAGTGAAATTTAGACACTTTTTCAGATATTGACCTGTAAAATTTTTCCTTGCTTTCTACGACCTAATGTTGTATTTTAGGGCGTTAAATGTTCTACTATATTGACTTGTAAAACTCGCATTTTGCTCCCATAGATACCGAAATGCAGCATTTCAAAAACGGAAAAATCTCTAAAAGTCACTAAAAATCATTCAATCTGTCTGATACTTGTTTCCCTAAATTCCTACATCTTTTGACTCTATTCATACAGAATACAACACCATAAACACAAATAACTCTTTTACTGTTACTTTTATTCTATCATCCCTATTTAAAACGTTGTGTCTGGCATGTATGGCGTCGAAAGAGAAGACTTTGTCTAGACAATTTAGTAAGAAATTTAACAGTGTACAAAACTCGTTGGAATAAGACGTAAATACAATCGCGGTCCGATCGGGAAGCAGGCGTGAAAACCCGCGAATAAATATCCAGATTTACATTCACTCCTGTTCGGGGCATAAATCTATATTCGGCTTTACGTGTACTACACTATAAAAAATTAATTATCACTAAATGACAATATGCTTCATTAGAGTCAATATTATGGACGCGGCAAAGGAAGACCTTGGTGAGCAAACAGTAAATAGGATTGAACAATATCAAAGGAAAAAACCATGGCCCTGCAAAGAAGTAATAGTAAAATTCAAACAAAATATAAACGTATTTGGAATATATGGCAACAAGACATCGGGAACACTTCTCAAAAGATATTTAGTACGACGTCTACGGATTACAAAAGGAAATGTGGGGGTTTATAAGAGGACAGACAAGGAATGGGAGAAATAACGCAAGTAAAACGCAACTACTTCGATAGATCACTTGAAAAGATTATACTCAGACGACCACCCACCACCAGGACGGGAAAATCACCACAGAGGAATAAACTTGAATAGGCATAGAGGAAATCGAGTAGACACAGAAAATTGAGAAACAGTAAAGCTACAGGCAAGAATCGAATAGCAAACGAGCTATTAAAATACTGTAACGACCGATAACAGAACAATTAACAAAGTTTATTAACAGAATTATAAGGTAAACAAAGTACCAAAGAATTACATTGTAATTCCGCTATTCAAAAAATGAGCCGGAAAACTATAGAGGTATCACTCTCTTGAACACCTAAGCTCGATTTCCGAACCGGAAGATCTTACACGAAGCAAATAACACAGCATTAGAATATAATCGACCGGCGTTCATCTGTCTAATACCTGAAAAAATCCTTCGACAGAGTCAGGTTAAAGGACGTTGTTCATCTTCTATGTAATAAAAAAATACCCCTAGACATTATTAAGACAATATAAACAAGAACATCATAATATAGACCAGAGTATGCACAACACAAAGGGGACATAAAAACAGGAACTCCGTCAGCCCCCTACGTCTAATATCATACCGAAGGAAATAATAACCACCCGCGCCGTGAAGACACGTGAAGATTTATAACATGTGAAACGAAGAAATCAAAATCCCGTTAGATGAATGACGTCATTCTCATACCAGGAACTAAAAATTAATTGTAAAAATTGGTTCACAAGTTCAACACAAGAGCAGAAATGTTCAACAACGCAGGAGGAATAATATGGTAATCTCAGCCCAGAATATGAAAACACTTCTCATTAGCAAAGAGCCAATTAGCTGTAAGATAGAGATTGATGCCATCTGCATAAAACATATTATGAAAGACAAATATCTACGGAGATATAAGGGTTGTTCCAACTCCACGAATAACCGATACACAACAGGTAATCGACTGGCGCGGTGACGAGTTACGACATATCATGACATCACTGCGCACGTTCGTGTATCAGAATTCGGTCGGGTTGGAACGAACCTATAGAAACGGAAGTGAAAAACCAAATATAGAAAGCTAATAGAGACTACATAAGACGGTATGGAAACACATATTAGATCGGAAAATAGGTTAATGATTTATAAAGCAACTATAAGATCAATGACGACATACAAGGTAGGCACAAACCTGATACTTCCAAAACACAACGGATGCTAGAAGATAGGGATAGTGAATAGCAGCAGACAAATCGCCAACAGGAGGAGGTAGAAGAAATGAGGGTCGACCCCGAAAATGATGGAGTGCTGATATACATAAAGAGGCAACCCAGTAAATAAACAGGCCGAACTGGCGAAAAAAAGTTAGAAGAAGAGTTCCTTTCGTTCAGAAGGTAGGCTTTTAGAAATTTCCAGAAGCATACTTGCTCTCTTATTGTATTCGTGGCAGCTGAAGTTCCCTACACATCCACTTTCTGCTCGTTTTTGAAGCAAAAGGTTCTTAACGGAGGCCCACACTTACACATATGAATATAGACGAGCAAGGAAATGAAATGAATAACTTTAAATTTCATTTGTTTCTACACGACACGGCACGACCGACCGACACCACACAATGCCTATATCTTGAAATTTATTTATTTATTCTCTTTACAAACACCAAATAGGTCCTCTGTGTGAAAAACAGGACACTGACCAATAATAAATCACCAATATGTTATTAAGACTGGACAGCACTTCTTTTATAGAAAGCTTCCGTTGTTAATGTCTTGAAAATAAATAAATAGGACATAAACTAATATAACATCCAAGTAATATACAATACCTGCACAAAATCGTCCCTCTTTGCAGACACATACGTCAGAAATTAAATAACCATTAAAAGATATTATCAACGAATATAGATTTTGAATCACTCAATACTTATTACATACAACCGGAATCCTCTATATCCTCTAATTGAGTTAAAGACATGTATTCAGTCTAAAGCACTCAGCTGCAAATAAGTTTTCGAAACCGAGCATTTTTTAAAAATATTATTCTATAATTCTTTAAATATTCGTAATTCTTTATTCTTGCAGCACAATTCTTCTCTTTATCCAGAAAATTACAGATAATGAAATAGGACACCTAAAACTAAACATACATACTAAAATAAAAATATAGACATATTAACTACTATACTTAGAATATTGCTTTTTTTTATACAATACTAATTAACGCAAAACTACCTTTTTACTCTGAATTTGTATTGTAATATTTGATAAACTTGAACATACGTACAACAATTAGAAAGAATACTCACACAACAAAGGAAACTTGGCTATTAAATTTCATTTGACATGCTATTAGTCAGCTACAATGAAGCTATATTACTTTTGTTGATAATTTTGTAAGTTTGTTATCGTAACTTGTCGATGTTTTAAATTTATCCTTTAGGTTATTAACTCAATAGAGGAACTGAAGTTTGTTATTATTTATTACATGCTAATGTTGGTGTAGGCCCCTCCCCAGGCTATTATTCCATAATTAATTATGCTATTAAATAGGGCGTAATATATCACTTCTCCATTCCTCTATCTTGGCAAAAATGAAAACAAGATATTTGGTTTTGTTAATAACGTAATATGTTGATCCCATTTTAAAGAGAAAATAATCCCTAAATATTTACAATTTTGTAAGACTTTTATTTGTATATTAAATATATCAGGGACACTATGAGAATAATCCCAAAGGTATACATACAGTTTTCTTCGTATTTAAGGACAGCTTGTTTAACATAAGAGTCTCAAGATAAAGAACTCCTTCCCAAGATTTCTCCTAACGGCAGGATCATCTGCATACAAATCCAAAGTTCGTTCCCTTAGGGTACGTCAAAAAATTTCTATAATCTTCATCTATCTTAACCGAGAATAATTATAACACCATATCTTTTTTTAATTTTATATTAGGCCCTTGCTAGTCATTATGACTAATTAATTTTATGTACTATATTTATATAAAATGAATAAAACTCATTTTAATATTAAATAAAATAAGAATTTTTAAATTGTTGCTACCCTTGAATATATAGGTATATAATTTATTGTTTTGTATAAATGTTATGTGTTTGTAATAATGTTAGCTAAGAACAAAACGAATTTTTCTCTAACATCCTGTCTCCTGATATTTATTCAGATGAACAAAACTAAACTTACTCAATATCTAAACTGATATTTCACAAATAAAGAAAAATAGAGACAGTTGAGATAACGAGAGAAGGGAACAATATTTCGTAAGAAGCTTTCTCTTCCATCGTTCAGTCTCAAATCACTGCTGCTCTTTTTTTCCTATTATTAAATTGAAGCTGAAGGAGTGTATATTGTTGTCCTTGTGAGTGCTGTCTGAGGTTTCATAATACAGGTTTTCATTTATTCATCTGCATGGACTGATGTTGGTGTACAATAAATTTCAGTTTGGATGTGAATTTTTACTGCGAAATTTTATTTCGTATGTTGTCTGTATGATTGATTTGAGTTTCAGCATTTGCAAGCAACAATTGATTCTGATTTCAGTTCGAATATTCCTGAATTTGTCATTGTGGAAATTTAATCAAATTTGTAACTCATCTTTCAATTTCTTCTGTTTTTCCGTTACAGTTTTTTAAACATTTTGGCTAGGTTTTTACTTTTTTTTAATAGATCTGGTCCATACCTTTTAATAATGTATATTCTTGCTTTTTGTAAAAAACCAATGATGTAGAAGCTAATTTATTTTAAAGTAGCTGATTTAAACTTAAAGCGTTAACAGTATTAGAAATATACAGACTGTCTCATAATTGTGGTGTTATTCCCAAAAACTTTTAAAATATATGCTAAAAATTTAATCAGGATTTTAGTAATACATTGTTTTGAAAACTTTGATCATGGGGTAAACATGTTTTTTACTTCTTACATTGTTGATTATTTCTTCGTCTTTTAATAGGCAAATAATATAATCCATATATTACCCTGCTGTTTGATGAATGTTTTTAGATTATGAACGGCCAAAGAGAGTTGATCACGATACAAGGACTAAATATCGAATTGCCGAAAAAATTATTACAATGATTTAGTTAACTTAGGTCACATATACTGACAAATTGTTCATGCTAATACTTTAATGTAGTTCGGCAGCTTGAACTTGATTAATGAATGGCTTTCATTATTGTTCCACATATCTTGCCGAAATAATCAGTTCTAAAAATAATCTTTACATGCTTTTGTTAAAAATTTAATCATTAATCATTACCGTAAAAAATTGGTTCTACCATTTTTTTGCTTCTGACAGTTCATTACCTAATTTTAAGTATCGTTTGTAAAGTTCAAATTTTCATATTTTGAGAATTCATGTACTATAATAGATGGAAGATGAGAACAATCAATGCAGCCAAGCCAATGTTTTATACGCGAATTAGTTTTTACGTCCGATAGCAGTTTTAACAACATTGAGATAATTTGGAAAAAATAGTTTTCATTTACTCCATATGGTAATGATGGCGAGGCTTGATTGTAAGGGTCAGCGTCTATAACAAGAGTAGTGAACAGTAACAAAACTAAAGTGTGACGAGTTTGACAGAACGTAATGTTAGTATAATGAAACATGCAACAGTAAATGCGTTTTTATGACGTTAGATTTTAATATTTTCGCATTTTTGCATATTGTCTAACTCTTGGAAGTGCCGTTAATACATTTTTGGATTTTTTTAAGAAAAGTGAGTGAAGCCCATATATTTTTGTATGAAATAAAACGTTTAATATAAATAAATAAACACAGAAAATTTACCGCTTTATATATTCTTATATTCTTCTTTAGGAATTGAACTTTTCATAATAATAACACGAAAATGCCCAATTTGAAGAATTTCAAGAATCATTCAAATACTTAGAGCATTTACTTTCTAGAGATAGCCTGCAGTGCACAAATGTCGAGGTAAGACTAAGGAGAGAGAGGGCAATAGAGAGGGCAAGAGGCTATTTCACTCGGTTGGGAGCTGCTTCCAATGGAATACGTTCAGCATTGTTAGGATCAGGTTTATTTAAATTAATTGAGCAGATTTCCTTAAGTAATGTTTTATTTTAAACAGTGCAAAACCCCCAACAACGTAACCAAAATTTTACAATTCAACTGACATGTTCTTGCTATCTGTCATCACTGACATAGAACATGTTTAACCACAAAAACAAAACATTAGTCATAGACTAAAGAAATAGAACACCTTTTAAATTTATAATCCAACAAGCATGTTGTTCATTGGCTGCTTCCACCCACTAAGTGAAATAACCTCTTACTGTCTCTATTGCCCTCTCTTTCTAGCGTTGCCACGATTTTATGCTTGCCTGGCTATATCTAGATGGTAAATGATCTAAGTTCAAATATGAATTCAAGTGTCAATTCTCATGACGTAACACGGACTGAAAACTTAATAATAAATTACCATTCTAAATAACCTCCATTTTCACTCGGAATAATGTTGATATGTATTTTATTTGTCACATTATTTTGCGAATTCTAGGTCTAGCATTAAAAATTTTCAGATTGTAAATTTTTAGGTACAACAAAAACCACAAAGATGATCTTCAAAATTCTCTAAAAATATGGAAAATATGAGTTTTGGTTTTGTCAAGGCTCTAAATATAGTTACAAATTTAACAAAACGAAATATTAAAGTTGTTTCAAATCGTTATCATTTTATTTGTTTCGAAGCAGCAAACATGGAATACATTCATACATTCATTAACTCATTCTAACTTACAAAGTTGACTTCAGAGTTTCAAGACATAACTATATCCCTTTTGTAAACTCGGGCAATCTTTCTTGTTCATAAACTTTATTGAGGTTACCAAGTATTGAATAATAACTTGTCACTGTCTAAAGTTTCATGCAATAAAACTGCTTTGAAAACTTTCATAATTTGTCCATGATGTAATATATATGATGTTTAACTGATCAGAACGCAGTTTTTTAACCGTCTTAAAAAAGGATCTCGATTCGTCTGTGTATATATTTTTTATGGAAAAGGTAGATTTTGTATAAAAACAACATAAAATATGGTCAATCAAAATAAGTTTTCCCATAAAATTATTGTGTTAAATGGGCACTATCAACTTTATTTTTCAAATGGAAGGAATGGTCTTGTGGTGCCTGATTTGAAAGGTGCTTTGATTCGCTGTTCAACGCTTATCTCTCTGATCAGTAGTTAGAGACAACTAAATGGCAATTTGAATTAATATATAAATTGTTGAATGTTGTTCTTGCGCTTCCTGACAAAATACACTAGCCAGCCCTACAATTTAACTAAAGCATTTATAAATATTGCTGGTGGAATGTTATCACAAATGTTCCTTATTCTGCGTGTTAGGTCGCCTAATGAGTCCTGTTCCGTAGCGTAAACCTTCGACTTCAAATAACACCACAAAAAATCAAGAGAGGTCAAATCTATTGAACATTGAATAAGTTCGCGTCCACCAGTATAAATAAATAATAACTTGTTTTGTGTAGACAATAATGATCCGCCGCTTCAACTTCCTGAAATTTCTTCAATCGTCGGATGAATTTGATTTTGAAGCTTGTTAAGATCCAGAAGTCCTATTAAATTTTCATACAGATATATTGGTCCCACAATGGGGTTTCCCTGTTTTCCGCATATTTTGTCTGTTTGAAGTTCCATTACAAAACGTACATTCGTCACTAAAACAAACAGACTTTTAAGTACAATGGATCCTGCATTAGACAGGCACTCATAGGATCGCAAAATTGCATATTTCAGCCAGGGTTATCTTCTGTTAGTTAATGTAGCCGTTACAGTTTGTAGGAATGAAACTTATGTTTTTTAAATATGTTAATTTTTGACACTTCACAAACTAATACAACTATGCCGGGTGATTGTTTAGCCCCGATAATGTCCACCAGGTTTTCTTCTGAAATTGGTGGTATTTGTACTCCTTTACGCTGCAATGCACTTACAGATTCTTGAAAATTTGTCACTGTCTTATGTACTTTCTGCATACCTACGAGATAATTATGACAACTAATTTATTAAACACTCCCTTTGATTCATGAAGATTAAGGCCAACATCTTGAAAAAAAATTGCTAAGTTGTTTTCCAATGAACGAGCGCTAACTATATAGAAAATTCGCTTGTGTTCGTAAATGCTTACTTGTGCTATCCATAAAACTAATATTCTTTAGTTTTTGCAAACGGAATACTACATAACTTTTTCTTCAAAAAATATGTAAATGTGCATTAACAGGAAAATGGCTGGCCATTTTCTTAAAGGGAGATCTGTCTTTCATTGAATTTTAGCAAAGAAAAAAGCGCTAAATAAAAATGTTGTAGACGCGAAATGTAAGACCGACATCTATGAATGAATGAAAGAATGACACCTCGAAGAGAGAATACAAATGTAATTCAAATATTCAAATAAGGCATCAAAAGAACACCCTTTCCATTTGAAAAAAAATGTTGATAGTGTTCATTTGGCATAGGGTAATGTGGAATATGTCATTTTACTATTAAAAGCCTAGTTTATTTATTTAATTTATTTAACGTGGCTTTTGTAGAAGATTGATAGGTATCTATTTCATTTCAAAAGTTAGTAAGAGTGGAGGCAATAAGTCCTAACTGTATTGAATAGTTTTTCTATGATTTATCACATAAAAACATTTTATTTATGTTATAAGTTGATTCTCCTGCCTTCGCCAGTATCAAATGAATGATATTCCTGCATTCTTCTAATTGCAAGACTTCACAAATTAATAATAATATTATAAAATTAGATATTAAATATATATTAATTCACTGACTCCAACAAATGTCTCTACTTAGGTTGGATTTGTATGAAAGCGTCTTAGAAAAAATATTTGAAACGTAAAATTAAATCATAGTATGTCATTTTTTAGAGCGAATGTTTCTTAACAATGACCTACACTTACACATACGAAAGTATGAATATGGTAATTAAATACGGCCTAGCTCAGGCTATCAGCATGTAAAATATGCAAGGCATAATATTTTCCTGGTCTATGGAGACTGTCGAAATCAGACCTCATTACTGTTATTCAACCAGCCGTAAAACATACCTCCTAATGAGGGTAACGAATACAGGAGAATTTGAAAGGTGCTTCTAAATTCTCATATTACGGTTGTTAAAAATAAATTATACGCTTCCTGAATTTAAAGCCTATCAAATATAAATAAAACCTAATTCTCTAAATATTTCATAAACGTGCCATTAGTCGTATTGCACCAATTTTATTAAAACGAGTTTGGGGGGATGTGATTTAAAACATCATTAATGTAAAAAGGTAAGGTCAAATGTGCGATAATTATAAAAACTTCTAAAACACGAAATTTTGCACGCATCCATTGAAGTTGACTGATCGGCCAAACTCCCGGCGTTTTTATACGATTTCTAAGATAATATGTGGTGTTGCATTCTGAAAATAACTAATTCTAATCATGTATTTATTACTAATAATTCCTTCTTGCAAAACAGAACCAAAGAGTCTAACATGAGAAAGTGACATAATCACAAAGTAAATTATTTAAATGCAAATTTATTATTAAAACACCTTGACTAAACTTAATTACATTTTAATTCCCTTTTATTTGATATTCCCTGCATATCACTAAATATTTTGCAACCGATATATAGTTATGCTGCACCCCATAATCGAGAACAACCGAATAAAAAAGGAGCAATTTCGATTGTAGTTAAATTATACCGGGAAAGTGCAATTTAAGTAGTTTATTCCGCTCCTGGGGAGGTACCTATTGAGCTTTTGGTTGAAGGGAGTTCAAGGTGTAGATGGAGAGGAAAGGATGACAGAGAGATAAAGGACCATAGAGTTATCGCAAAGTGATGGGATGCAATTGTGGATAAAGCTCAGTGGACCAAACTACCGACAGGAAGGATGAAGCAATGGATGAGTTGTAGTTTTAGGGAATTGAATTATGGGTTGACCCAGTTTTTAACTGGCCATGGGGCGTTTAGATCCTATTTGAAGAGAATGAAAAGGGCGGAAGATAATTTGTGTATATATTGTGGAGAGGTCGACACCCCGCAGCATACGGTAATGGAGTGTGAAATGTGAGGCGCCGAGAGAGGATAACAGAGCTAGGGAGGGGAGTAATCATGCCGCAAAATATAGTGGAGATTATAACCGCCGACCGCAAAGGATGGAAGCAATTTAGTGACTATATGATAAACATCATAACAATTAATGAACGGGTGTACTTGACTGTGGGAGAAGTAATGGGTGAATAGTCACTACGCCGGGGTACCTAAAGATATATCTACGATGAGTCCAGGTACATAGAGGGCGATGGAGATGTTTTAGTGGGTCGAACCCCACACGGCAGTAAGCAACTGAAAAACAGTGTGTGAGTGATAAACACTGGGATTGAATTAGTTGTTGTATGATTAAAACAAGATCCGAAAAGAAAAACATGGATAAAATCTCTTACGAAATCTACAAAAACAGATAAACATTTAACTATACAAAAAAAACTGATAAATATACTCAAAAACTTCAAGAAAAAAAAATAAACTAAAATCAGACAGTAAAGTGCAGACAATAAAACAGAATACTGAAAGCAAATTTGAAACTATAAATAACCTTTACGAAGACTAAGTCGAATCCAAAATTAACGCTGTCGAAGACCAAATCCAGACTCAAATTGAAAAGTCAGAAAATACATTCTGGGAGGCAGTCTGTCAGTTTCAGAAATTACTCGTTTTTTGTTGTAAATCCACCGGTTTTAATTGTCTGTGATTTTGATTGCAAAAACTCCGTAATTTAAAACTTTGCATGTTTTCTTTAACATTTTCACTGTCTCTTAGTGCCACACGCTAAAAACGTAAACAATTTTATTCTTATTTTCAACTTAATAAAATTTATGTGATTATATTTAGTTAGTGGACATTATTTTTAGGGTTCCGTATATACAATATACGGATACCCTTATAATATCACTCCGGATTTCTGCCTGTGTCACATCACAGCCGTTTTCAGACTGGACGGAAGAGATTGAAATTTGGCATCAATGTATAGTTTGGTGACCTGCTCAGGAGTACATATCGTAAAAGAAAAAATTTTGATTTTAGGGGTACTTCTGGAGGGAAAAACTAAAAAAATTGAGCGTTCCTAATCCTGATCTCCGAAACTACTGAGCCTAAAATTTTGAAAAAAATAGGAAACATAGAACGTTGCCCGAACTTTACAGGAAAAATAAGGAGAAACCATTAATATTAATTTTGGTGGGCAAATTATAGAATTAAATAAAAATTTAAAAATAATTCAAACGCATCATGTAATATATCAAATGAAAGGTCTCATTCTGAGGAACACAAATATATTTTTTTACTTTTATTTTGTTATTATTAAAGCGTGTCATTTAGCATTTTAAATTATAGTTTATGCGAATCCTATTGGTGATTTGTATTTCAAACAAAATTATCAAGGAACCGCTTGACAAAAAGTTGGGTGATTAGGTATGATTTAAAGAGAATTTGAGTCATTCAGCGAACACAAGACTCGTCTACATCTTACGAATTAGCCTGGTTGACGTTTGTGATTAATGCTAACTAGCCTGAAGTTATATTGCCTTCCTCAATAAACGGGCTGTCTACCAGAAAATAATTTTTGAAAACGGTCCGGTAGTTCTAATAAATTGGTCAAGTGCGAGTTGGAATCTCATACTAAAGGTTCCGTACCACTTTTGAGATTTGATACAATGTAGATAAATCAAAGTACATGTTTTTCTAATATTACTGTTTCAGACAAGCAGGGATTGACTGGATTTTCTTAGTTTTACCTTAATATCTTTTAAAGTAAGCGTTTTAAATTTATATAACATATACACTTTTATTTCTCACAAGGAGTCCTTTTATTTTATCTGCTACATGATTCGCATTATTTTTATAAAAATATCTGATTAATTTTCTAATTGGGCCCAAAATTAAGATTGTATTTTATAAATCAACTATCAGCCCTATATAATCTTTCTGAATTTTAGTCTCAGTAGTTTGGAAGATGAAGGGGAGAATAAGTCAACTTTTAATTAATAAATTATTAAATATTTATAACAAATTATTTTAAAAATAAAAATAAAATATATTTGCATTTTTATGATGATTCCTTTCATTTGATACATTACGTTACGGGTGCCCTTCAAAAACCAAAATTTTATTTTTCATTCAAGCTTATAAATTACTGTTAGAATTTGTATTTTACTCTTCATAATGGATCGAACTTATATTCTTTCACTAACTATTTAACAAATTATTTTAAAAATTAACTTATATTCCTCATTCTTCCACTTGATATATTACAAGATGCGTTTTTTTTTCAATATTGTAGATCGTGTATCTATGAGATAAAGGGGGAATAATTAAGTTTTTCATATATTTATTAATATCTTCTTACAAATGATTTGAAAAGCATGAAATTAAATCTGTTTGTTTTCCTCATAATGAGCCCTTTCGGTTGATATATTGCATGTTGCGTTTAATATTTTTATTATTATTTTCAATTTAATTCTATAATTTGACCTTTAAAATTAATATTAGTTATTTCTCCTTATTTTTCCTGTAAAGTTCAAATGAGGCCATATGCGCCTAATTTTTTTCGACATTTTAGGTTTGATAGTTTTGGAAATAAAGAAAGTATTGTTTAAATAACTTATATTAGTTTAAAAATATGAAAAAATATATTTGTACTCGTCATAATGAGCTCTTTGATTTATTATCTTACATGAGGAAACAATTTTAATTTTATATTGTCCATTTAATTATGTAATTTGTCCCCAAAATGAGTATTAGGGGATTCTCCTTATTTTCCTTGTAAAATTCAGATGAGGCCCTATATCAGTAATTTCAAACTTTATACGTCTTATAGTTTTCGAGATAAGAGGGTTAATGGGTTTTTTGTTACGTATATACATTTGTATACGTCATGATGCGTTAGAAGCAATTTTATTTTTATATTTTCTATTTCATTCTGTTTTTTTTTCAAAATTTTATGTTTCATAATTACGGAGATAACTGGAGGGGGGAATGGGTGAATTTTTGTATATTATTGTTAATATATTTTAAAATAAATATTTTTTAAAACATGAACAAATATATTTGTCTTCCTCCGAATGAGCCCTTTCATTTGATGTATTGCATAATGCATTTAAATTTTTTTTAATACTAAATAACAAACTAAATAGTTCAGAAATCTCCACATAAAAAATGTTTCACACTTAACGTGTTTCGCCATGTTATGGTTTCGTCATATGTACGATCGATATTTATCAAGTATCAGCCTCAACAATTCAAAATATTTAATTTTTCATTTTTCATTTAATGCTATAATTTGCGCCCCAAAAAAATTAGAGGTTTCTCTTCATTTGTCCTGTAAACTTTGGCCAACGTTCTATATTCCCTAATTACACTGATACCAATATTCAACATTTTCCATCCAGTAGTTTCGGAGAAAATTGCTGTGATGTGAAAAACGAAGAAATCAGAAGTGATTTCCGTATATTAAATGTACGGAATCCTAAAAATAGGACGTTCAACAAAATAAACTATTGAGCTTTATAATATTAAATATAAATAAATATAGATGAATTATTCGTCCCACACACAACTTTATAATAAACTATTTTTTTTATTGATTTCTAGTGCCTTATTCATACATAAACGTTTATTCAGTATCGTCAAAATGTTTCTACATATTATCAGAGGGTAAATATCTCAAACCCCAATTGTTTAGAGATGTGAATTGAACCACAACAGACAAATTGCTATCCAGAGTTTGATAATTAGACTTACTCGTTCAAATCCTCTAAATTGGGGTTCGCTTTCCGTTGTAAGTTAATAAATTAGGGGTCAGTCAAGGTTGAATTGGAAATAACAACAAAGCTCGGTACGTATTGAAGTGGGATAATAAGAATAACACCATTTTAATAATTTTAAATAATTCTTGTAACTTCATAATTGCAACAAATAAACGACGTAAACTCAAGAATGTGCAAAATTTACTGTGTTGATATTAGAATTTGCATAGAAAATCACAGGTTAAAATTGACTTTTCTGAAGGTCTATGATACTACTTATCCACTAATAAAGGATATTTATTTTAACTATTAGCAAACATCTGCATATTTTATACCACACAGTATTGAAAGACACTTATTTTTATTTATTAGAGTCATAAATAACTATCTTATCAACGTTTGAATACTCGAATTATGTGTATTAATTGCACAGTTTAGCGTTTAATGTTAATAATAAAAATAAAAGTGGCCACAAGAAAAACGGAAATTCTTTACTCAATCGTAAAACTACAATAACAATCTTGAATATAATCAAAAACTCACAAATAATAGGTCGGGGGGAACAGAATAGTTCCAGACAATTGCACAACTCGACTTTTACTAGTTCGAAACTTCGGTCCTCAGAAAATTCCTCAGCAAACTAATATTCATAAATTACTACAATTGTAGTCAATACCAGAAACACTAGAAGGCGGTATTTAAATTATTCTTAGTCATATTTTTACTCGAAAATATTAAACAGAAAGATATTGTTCTCGAAGCACCAGTTATCTTCAAAATGTGTTACTGAAATTTTCATTTCAATTATAAAAAGTTATGAGTAATGTTTTAAATATACTAGGTATTTTTTAGTGATAAGGAAAAATCGTCGTATTTTACACACGTATTGCTAAGAATATAACAATAAAAATGCTAACTTTCTATAAACTAAACAAAGGATAATACTAGAAATATAAATGTAAAATAGGAACAACGAAATACGGTAAGGAGGTACGACTAATAATAACTGCTGTTTTCTTTGGATTTCAAAGCCAAAAAAGTATTGGAAATTGTAGAACTCCTTAATATTGCAATATAGTTCGTGGGTTCAATTTAAAATTATAAAACTAATATTAACTTTCACTTTTCAAGAACTTTATTTACATCAAATTATACAGAACAGCTGAATCACAATAACATTAGAGAGACGCTCGTTGTCCTTGGTAACTGAACTCGCGATCGTGGCCTGCTTCCTTTATAAAACCAGCATAGAAAATTCTCGCAAAATCATCATCACTTCTACAAGTGCCGAGTCTTTTCGAGAACCATTTTTTTATCTCAAAGCGATTGTTGTCTTACTGAAATGAAACAGGGTCGGCTTTAGTAAATTTCGTAACATTGCCCCCCCCTTTAATTCTGAAATTGCCATATAGTCCGTGGGTTCAATTGTAAAATTATAAAACTAATATTCACTTTCACTTTTCTAGAACTCTCTTTACATCAAATTATATAGAACAGCTGATTCACAATAACATTCGAGATACGCTCGTCGTCCTTGCTAACTGAACTCGCGATCGTGGCCTGCTTCCTTTATAAAACCAGCATGGAAAATTCTCGCAAAATCATCATCACTCCTACAGGTGCCGAGTCTTTTCGAGAACCATTATTTTATCTCAAAGCGATTGTTGTCTTACTGAAATGAAACAGGGTCGGCTTTAGTAAATTTCGTAACATTGCCCCCCCCCCTTTAATTCTGAAATTGCCATATAGTCCGTGGGTTCAATTGGTAAAATCTATAAAACTAATATTCACCTTCACTTTTCTAGAACTTTCTTTACATCAAATTATATCGACGGACAGACTGATTCACAATAACATTCGAGATACGCTCGTCGTCCTTGCTAACTGAACTCGCGATCGTACCCTGCTTCCGTTTTATAAAACCAGCATGGAAAATTCTCGCAAAATCATCATCACTCCTGAGGTGCCGAGTCTTCATCGAGAACCATGGCTCAAAGCGATTGTTGTCGTACTGAAATTCGGCTTTGGTAAATTCGTGTAACATTGCCAGCCCCCTGTTAATTCGGCATAATCGTCCCGATCAGAAACATCCTCTCCATGGTAGGGAGCGATTCGATCTAAATGAACCACCTTCAATATCGCAGGGTAATCGCAGCTCCTTTCCGAATAGGACCCTGGCTGGAGTCAGGCCTGTACTATTATGTACGGCAGAGCGATATGCCAACAGGAATAGGGGAATATGCTCATCCCAATCACGCTGGTTATTGCTGACGACCTTGGATAGGTGTTGTTCCAAGGTCCTGTTGAATCTTTCCACATTTCCATCTGACTGTGGGTGTAAAGGTGTTGTTCTCGTTTTCCTGATCTCCAACATAGTGCAGACCTTCTGGAATACATTCGATTCGAAGTTACGCCCCTGGTCTGAGTGTAATTACATCGGGACGCCAAACCTGCTGAATAGTTGTTCTACTAGCACCGTCGCTACCGTGGTTGCCTCTTGGTTGGGTATCGCATATGACTCAGGCCATTTGCTGAAGTAATCCATTGCGACCAGAATGTATTTGTTTCCCCTCTCAGACTCGGAAAACGGACCGGCAACATCGATGGCAATTCTTTCAAATGGGACGCCCACATTGTACTGCTGCATTCTGCCCTTGGTCCGGGTCTTCAGGTCCTTACTGACTGCACAGATGGCACATTTGCGGCACCAAGCTCTGACGTCTTCGGAGTAATTCACCCAGTAGTACCGCTGGCGAACTTTGTCAAGGGTTTTATTCATGTCCAGGTAGCCTCCGGTAATTCCATCATGTACTTTAGTCAGGATGGCTTGTACCTTTTCCTTCGGAATTACCACTTGGGACTTAGTTTCTCGTCCATCAGCGTTTTCCCAAACTCGCTTGAGCATTCCATTGTCTACTCTTAGAGAGTCCCATTGAGCCCATAACGATTTCAGCACGCCGGATTATCTAGCTACCTCGTCCCATCGGGGCCTGGGTGCCCTTCTCGTTTTGAGTGACAAGATTGGTTCGATGTCTGGATCAGCCATTTGGTCCTGGATGCACTGTTCCGTTGTCCAGTCTTCATTGGCCTGCATTCGGATCTGCCTGATAGAGATACCCTCTCACTGTTCCGTCAGACAATATCCGCATTCCGCTCTACAGGGTCTTCTGGATAGGGCATCGGCATTATTGTGCAAACGGCCGGCACGGTGTTCCACCTTGAAGTCGTATTGCTGTAATTTCTCCATCCATCTGGCCAGTTGTCCTTCCGGTGTTTTCATGTTCAGCAGCCATTTGAGTGCGGCATGATCTGTTCGGATTAAGAAATGACAACCATAGAGGTATTTGTGGAAATGGTCTACAGCCCTTATTATTGCAAGAAGTTCTTTTCTGGTGACGCAATAATTTCTTTCTGGCTTCGAGAATCCACGGCTGTAATACTCGATCACCCTCTCTTCACCATCTTGTACCTGGGATAGTACGGCCCCCAAACCTGTGTTGCTGGCGTCGGTAGGAAAGGCTAGGATTGGACTGGAACATAATGTTGCCTTCAGTGCCTGAATGATGTTTCGCAATCCTGATTCCAATGGAAAGTCTCTTTCTCAGTGGTCTACCGATGTAGAGGGGCGGCGATGGTGGCAAATCCCTCAACAAAACGCCGGTAGTATGAACAGAGGCCCAAGAAGCTTCGGAGTTCATGCTTGTCTCTTGGGACTGGCCAATCACGGATGGCTTCTATCTTGTCTTCGTTGGTGCGGATTCATGACTTGGACACTACGTGGCCCAAAAACTCTACTTCTTTTTGGAACAAAGAACACTTCTTCGGGTTGAGTCTCAGGTTGGCGTTATTAATTCTGGAGAATACTTCGCCCAGGTTCTTCAGATAGTCGTCGAATGTCTGACCCATGACTAGAATGTCGTCGAGGTATACTAAGTACGTCCTGCACGTTAACCCGCTTAGTACATACTCCATTAGCCTCTCAAATGTAGCGAATGCATTACATAACCCAAAGGGCATGACCGTGAACTTAAACAGCCCTTTACTGGTGGAGAACGCTGTCTTCTCTCTGTCGTTTGCGTGTAGACCAACCTGCCAATATCCACTCTTTAGGTCTAGTGTGGAGAACCAACGGGAGCCTGCTAGTGTGGTCAGAGTGTCATGGATTCGGGGTAGTGGATAGCTGTCTTTCTTCGTGACGTCATTCAGCTTTCTATAATCCACGCAAAATCGGGTGGTTCCATCCTTCTTTTTAACTAGCACGACGGGAGCAGACCATGGGCTGATGGATGGCACAATGACTCCATTTTGTAACATGGACTCGATGTTTTCCTCGACTGCCTGTTGTTGCTCCAATGGTAGTCGTCTAGTTGGTATTCTAATGGGTTGAGCCTTTCCGGTATCTATTCGATGCTGGATGATGTTGGTGCGACCGGTAGTTCCATCTTGACTGTTAAAAATTTGCCAGTGCTTTGTGATAAATTGCTTGGCTTGCTTCTGGTTCTCTGGTGTCAGGTATGTCAAATGGTCAGCAAACTGTTGTAGGAACTCTTTACTGGGCCTTGCCTCCTTCACCGACTTCTGGTACTCTTCTTCGCAATTGATGATGGTCTTTACTGGTTCGAAACAAGCTATCTCTTGACCATTGGTAATTCTGATGTCGTTGTTGGACAAGATTCATGACTCTAATTGGTATTTCTCGTCCGGTTTTAACTATAGCCCGTCCAACTAAGTAGTCATTAGCTGAGTGTACGGGCTCCACCATTCCAACGCAGCTCCCAGGATTGCTGTCTAGCTGCCCATGAATAATCTGTTCCCTTCGACCGGGAATTCTGGCTGAGGATCTTGCTACAATTTTTATGGAGGTCGATGAGCTGTTAACGGGCCGTGTCAATACAAATTCCTCATTTAGGAACCGAAGGAGATCATATCATATCATAAATCCATGCTGGCTAATTAGGTCCATATCCAGTATAAAATCGTCCTCAATATTCGCTACCAGGACCCTATGATCATGTTGTCCCCTATCTGTAGCACGACATCTGCCTCACCCTATATTGACATGGACTCGCCGGTGACTGTTCTGAGCTGGATGTTATTGGTAACTGGCCGAATTTCTGATGCTCTTAAAACCCTGGAGTTGGCAATGGACACAGCGGCCCCGGTATCGATGGTGATGGTAACTGCTCGCCCATTGATGGTGCCTCTGATGACTAGGCTGCCGCTATCTCGGCAAAATACCCGGATGGATAACGTTTTGGGGGCTGGTGGAGGGTCAGTCAGCATTCGCCTTCTTATGCTGACTGGCTGACCGGTTTTTGGACATGTGGCTGTTCTGTTGGTTACCCCTGGTCGGTGATCGTTCAAGTAGCCTCACTCGACAATCACGTGGAAAGTGTCCTGTCCTGCCCCTTTGGTGCCAGTTCTTTGTGACCGTTCTAATATTTTGTACATACCAGCCAGCAGCGCTTGAAATGCTGACTCTGGCTCTTCCTGGTTGAAGGAAACTGCTCGGACCCTCGGCTTGGACATGTTCATGACGGCCTCTACTTCCAAAGCCCGAAGTAGAGCTTCATTACTTTTCTTGACGCCACTTAGTCTTAGATTGCGTTGTACTTCCACATCTCTGATGCCGTTAATGAAACTCTGTGTGGCCAACTGGTATTTTGTTTCCTCTAGCAGGTTTTTCCACTCAGTTGGACTTGGTATACCTGGCTCAAGGATTGATTGTCGTATCGTTTGTCCAGGATGGCGATGATCTTGTCGAAATTGCCTTATTCACCGACTGGAATGCTTTGGAGGAGTTCTAGAGCCGGACCTCTTAACGAAATTACCAGAGAGGTAGATTTTTCTTGACTATCCCATCCATTAGCCACTGCCTCAAATTGCCGAGATGAACTAAAGGAACTTTGGTACTCACGGTGTGCTGGTATTTTCCTCGCTGTAAGACCT
Source organism: Octodonta nipae (assembly GCA_034190945.1). Taxonomy (NCBI): domain Eukaryota; kingdom Metazoa; phylum Arthropoda; class Insecta; order Coleoptera; family Chrysomelidae; genus Octodonta; species Octodonta nipae. The sequence goes on from CM067216.1 coordinate 174,358,654, forward strand.
CTTGCATTTTTTTGATTTCTGTTTTTACCTTGTTTTGGATGGCACTCATTTCAACTTCTACCTGGCTTTGGATCGAATCGAGGTCATCTACTTTGGTTTCAAGAGTGTCTACCGTATTTTTTATGGTCTTAATGTCATCATTTATTTGTTTTATGTCTAACTCAACTATTTGCATTCTGTCATTAACTGTTTCATTAACTTGTGCTACTATCTGCATTAATTGTTCAAATTGCAGTTGTCTTTTCTCTTCAGTTTGGTGTCGTTTTAATTCAATTTGATCTTGTTTCTCTTCAAATACTTTAAAAGCATTTTGTCGTTTTTCTTCTAGTAATTTAAATTCATTTTGTCGTTTTAATTCAATGTGATCTTGTTTTTGTTCAAATTTCAAGAACAATCCTTTTTCATCAAAAGATTTCACTAACCTTTGTTGAATTTCTTCTTGATGTTGTTTCTCCTTCTTGTCTCGTTTTCCAGAATCTGTGCAATTTTTTCGTCTAGTCCCTCCGTAACCTACAATAACATTCGAGATACGCTCGTCTTCCTTGCTAACTGAACTTGCGACCGTGGCCTGCTTCCTTTATAATACCAGTATAGAAAATTCTCGCAAAATCATCATCACTCCTACAGGTGCCGAGTCTTTTCGAGAACCATTTTTTTATCTCAAAGCGATTTTTGTCGTACTGAAATGAAACAGGGTCAGCTTTGGTAAATTTCGTAACAATATATTGTTTATTGAAATGGAGAAAAAACACTTACTGCAAAAAAGAAGAATTTAAATCGTTATAGTCAACTGCACTGTAGCTCCATTGGCGGCAAAGTTTTACTTGTTAACAAAAAATTTAAAAAATGGCCAAAAACAAATCGCTACAATAATTTATTTATTTATTTTATTTATTTTGTATTTCAGCCATTACAAATGGATATACACGTCATGACACATAGAAAATTAATTACAATTGTAATGTACATATAAACATATACACACATATATACACATACATATGTACACATATATACCAATAAGCATTACACAAGTAAATTTTAAAAACAAATTTTTAAAAACAAATTTAGAATATAATAGAATCTTCTAAATACTCAGAAACAGAATAGTAACATTTTTCTAACAACATTTTTTTTAAGTAAATTTTAAATTTCCTGCCAGTGAGTATTTTCAATTTATTAGGTAAATGATTAAGCAATTTTGTGGCAAAAAAGTAGGGTGAATTCTCATACAATGTTGTGTTACGTTATTCTACTCTGTATTCATCATTATACCTAGTAGGGTAATGATGGACACTGGAGTTTCTAACAAACTTATTACTATTGCTTTTTACAAATAAAATACATTTAAATATAAATATAGATGGTACTGTCAAAATACAGTATTCTATAAATGAAGGCCTACATGAGTCAGTGTAGTTTAAGTTAAAGATTAGACGTAATAGTCTTTTATGTGCTAGAAATACACGAATAGCGTAAGGAGAACTACCCCAAAGCATGATATTATATGAAAGATGGCAATAAGCGAGGCTATAATAAATGTTTATAAGATAGTTTGTTGGGAAAGTATATCTTAGAATGATTATTGCAAAGTATGCATTGTTTAGTTGTTTGCAAACGTGATTTACATGAGAGATCCATCTTAAGTTTTCGTTTACATAGACACCCAAAAATTTTGTTTCCAATTTTGTGTCTACTTCGATATTATCTATATTAAGTCTAAGTGATGGGGTATATTTCCTATTATAAAATGTTACGCCAACAGTCTTGTCAATGTTTAAAACAAGGTTGTTTTTACCACACCAGTTTTTAAAAACTTGGACAATATGACACATTTTTGCTTGTAATTACTCAGGGTTCTTTGCTGAGACCGCTATAGATGTATCGTCAGCAAAAAGCACAATTTTTACGTCATGTAAGTTCATATTGAGAGGCATATCATTTATATATAGTAAAAATAAGAGTGGACCCAACACAGACCCCTGTGGAACACCCATATTTAGCTCATGCATTTCTGAAGTTGTATCATGTATTTTGAAACAAATTTCTCTAAGAACGACATGATGAATAATAAAAATCACCTCTAAAACCTAATCGGTGCAGCTTACAAGAAATTGAAATTTTACGAGACATGTCGAAGAATAGACCTGCAACGTTTTCACCCTTGTCCAAGCTTTTGTACACATAACTGAAAAAATCACAAGTAGCACTTTCAGTGGATTTAGTTTTAAGGAAACCATGCTGAGCATCAGTTATAGTGTTGTTTATGTTTAGAAATCCAATCATACGGTTGAGAATGATTCGTTCAAAAATTTTAGATATACTACTGGTATATTGAATCTCATATAGAGCAAAACACCATTTATATATAATCTCTCAAAAACTCTAATTTAAACCATTTTGACCGACTATTTTTATGTGTGCTCAGTGATTGTTCAAAAACGGCTTAAGCAATTTTGATGATTAAAACTGCATTATTCTAAGGAATATTGCGGAAAGGTAACATGGTACCATATAATTTTCGTGAGATTTATGGTTTTCAAGAAAATCAGAAAAAACAGTAATTAAGAGGTTACACGTCAATGAATCTTCAGTGTTTTCCGAAAAACGGGTCATTGAATTTAAATATTTTAAATTGGATTATAGAATATATTTCAGCTTGATTCGGTATATTTTTATATAAGGAAAAATACACTGTTTAGCAGAAAATCAGAAAAATATCTGCAAAAAAACAGTAAACATCAATGTAAATGTAATATTGGGTGGTACATACATAAGCAGTTGCTTATATACGATGGTAGAAACATAAACTGGAATAGAATTATAGTTATATAGAGTGGTTAAAAAATTATGTCTTTGGTACCACATAAGTAATTGCTTATATATACATTTCAAAAACTCATAACCTGTAATTTTGAAAAGGGGCAAAATTTTCAACATCTTTGTATAACTTGTAGATAACCGAGTTCTGGTAAACACCTAAAAAATGAAATGTTCGGGATTAATGAATAATTTATTGTTGGTACAAAATAATTGTCATAAATTGCCATGCGATTTTCTTGGAAGTAGAAAATTCGCGTTATACTCATGACGTCTATGTACATTATTTGGACATATAACACCTTAAATAGAATAAAATAATAGTATCTTAAAATTAATAGTTGCTTTTTCGTCAATATATCCATACTATTTGTTGTAACAAAGTAACACTTTTCAATTCTTAAATCTCTGGTGTGATGAAATTCAAAAGACTTTCCGAAACGAAATCTCTTCTATGTAAAATTTTTTGTTCAATGGAAAACGTGAAATAAAATTCGTAAAATATTAAATTCGACACACAATGCGGAAGCGCTCCGCGTTCGTCATGTATGAGTGATTTCAAAGATATTGTTAGTTAATAGTTCTGGTGTATCTAACTGTTTGATGGTACAGAATACGATAGATATCATTACTTCTTGTGGGAACGCTAATTTCAATACCAAAGAAATATTTTCATTAATTAATCACTTATTAGTAAAAAATCCATTAATAAATATTCAGATATAAACTCAATAACGAATATAATTTTACTATTCATATAGGAGAGTTCTCAAATTATTTAAATTTGCGAACATTTTGAACGTTAATATATATATATATATATATATATATATATATATATATATCTAAACAAGATTAACCAGTTATTCAAATATTATTTCCGCTGGCGTAAAATCAACTATGTATCTAAGGAACAAATGTTATAGCGTAATAAATCAAACAGTATTAACCCAAGTAACAATGTTATGGAATCTTCGCACATATGCGGTCTTTAATCAGGAAAAAATATGCTTTCCAGATTTAATCATATACAAACACTCCCACGATAATGTAGATACATACTAATAGGGCTGTTTCGATAGTAAACTTGTATATTTAATTAATTTACTTCCGCCAGAAATAGGCTAATTAATTAATTAATTAATTGGAAATACAATGGACATACCTGAATTATCAATAAAAAATACCAAAGATGTTAACATCTTAGATATTATTTATTTGTATTTAACTACGCTAATTTGATATTTAAATTTAAATACTTATTATACAGGGTGGTGTAAACAAGATGGGCCAACTATTTTGACAAAACGGTGAGGAATTTCAGAAAAAATATATGTGTATGTCAAACAGGCTATTTTAAAGTTATAGCCATATTACAGGGTGATTCGAAAAAATCGTGACAAATCAAACTTGTACTTATTTAAATGGAATATAATTATTCCAGTTTATTCATTACCATCGTTTCTAGAGGCTCTTAACGTTGAAAAAATCCTCAAAGTTCAGCCATTTTAAAAAATAATTTGAAAAAGTATGGCAAAACCAAATATTCCATAAAACGCTACATATCTTGATTACAATAATAGCTTGAAATTTGTTTTAAATTATTCACTGTTAGATTTACAAGGTTTGCAACTATGCCATAGACACAATTTTACTTTCACATTAAAGGTAACATTACAAGATTTCAAAAAAATACAAACATGATGTCTTCGTGGCTAACAGTTTTTTTAACAACTTAGCTGTAAAATCATGTTTCTTTAGTCTAATAAGATTTTACTAAATTTAAGGCGTTTGTTATTCATTATCTGATATAAGGTGGCCATGACGCCATCACAAATGAAACAAAGAGTGACGAACTTCTCAAGCCTACTGCCCCATAATCCATTATTTACAAGTTAAGTGTAGGTGGCTCTGTAAATATGTCAAGAAAATTAATATCTGAAACTTTTGTACATTTATTAGAGATATTTTAAGAAACAGAAAACATAAATTAATTAATATATCAGTCATAAACATTAAAATAAACTAACAGTGTTATTAACAACTGAACAAAGTAAGAAAATTAATTAAAACATTCAATTAAATAGAGAGATATTTTAAAGCCCATTAAGATATATACTCCTTTATAAACCTAATGTAACAGAGGGGACGTTTCTGTAAGCTAATTTTCAGCATTTGTAAACTGAAGGCTTAATAATAATAGTAATAATTACCAGAAGAATGGTGCACTTTAAGAGCTACAGTCCTAGATTTTAAATAGAACATTAAATGTGGGCAAAATTTTAGGTTAGTTATGTGAAACAGCTATTATTTGAGATTTGGAACACTAAAACCGTGTTACGATACTAAGATGCAAGTACAATTTCTGCATCACTATACTGTTCAAACTATTGTTGTAATTAAATATGTCCTGGGAAAAACAGTGTTTATAGCTTTTCGTTAATTCCAAACGAGATGCATTTAGAATTCATAACTATACATAAATCACAAAGTAAACACTTAAATTTGTAGGAGTTGACTTACGAAAGCTTAGTTTCTCCCACGGGCAGTTTTGTGAGAACTCACCTTGTAGCTGGGTTATTCTGAACGCCCGCCCTCTAAAAAGATATTAATTAAATATAACCAAAGTTTATAAAACGCATATTGGCGTTACTTTTGGTCCGATGATAGTCCTAAGGTGCTCTAGAATGCATTTCTTAAATTGACAAGCAGAAGCTATTATCGTACAAACACATTGAATAAGAATAAGGACATGGGTCCTTCTTAGTTTGTTATAGGACTTAGGGAGAACTCACCCTGCAGCCTCTCTTTATTCTAGTAAGCCCCTTTAGAACGACCAGTAACACTACATATAAATAAAGTTCATTAAAACCCCATTAACACATATTGGCACATTACATTTAATATTTTTTGAGTGATTTAAATACTCTAATCAAACTGCTTTCCATAATTAAATTGTCAGTTAATTGATAGCAAGTTTGGTAGGGAAGTAAATACGAAACCGGAAAATATCGGAAACATTGTTCATTAATTTTGTACAGGGCTTATGGAGAGGTCATAATATTCTCACTGGCAAAGAAGTCGCAATACACAGAAGCAAACATGTTCTATGGGTGAAAGATCGCGGGATCTGGGCGGCCATGGCAACAGATTCGCATGGGTTTCTTCAAAAAGTTTAAACTAACTCAGGCAACAGGACGTCGTGCATTATCTTGAAGATAACGTTGCGCAGTCATGTTGCCTCGAACAAAGGTGATCTACTTCCATGTGCAATAGCACCCATACCATAAACTTTATTGTTGGGTGTACGTGCATATCGCTCAAATTGGATTGACGTCTTTCTCCTAGACGTTGTATAACCCTTCTTCGGTCATCATGTCCACCCAAGAAGAATCGAGATTCATCAGATAAGACGACCTGATGCCAATCCACAATCCAATGTTCTCTGCACCACTGTAGTCGTAGTCAGAGGTAGCACAAGATGGGGTCGATAATGCATCAGTCCAAAAGACCATATACGGCCGTAAACCATTCGGACACTTATAAGGTGGCCTTGTTCTCCTAACCACTCATCAGTCAAAAATCGGTCTCTAAGAGCCATATGTCTTATACGTCGATCTTGAACTTCATTTGTGCCCCCTCGACGACCAGTGCCTACTTTTCTCTCTCTCTACTTTAGGTATTATCGAACTACGCTTGACAACATTACATCACAGTAGTTAGATTTCTGTTCGTGCGGTTAGCGATTTCTCGAAATGAAAAACCCGCCTCCTGTAAACCAGTAATACGACCTCTTTTAATTTGACTGAGCTGGCGATACATTCGGAGCAAATGTACTCTAGGCAGTCTAACATTACTAAATGTTTTACTCCTTATTATAGCATCTATGTTTTAGCAAACAAGATTAAATTTAAACATCTCCTTCTGGGTGTTCTAATTCCTTTCTAAGTGAATTAATAGTAGCGAAAGCTCGTTGTTTTCACACTATGTCTACATCACCGTCTTCATACGTACGAAGCCGTAATGTTATACTATAGACCATTAAAAAAACGCCATTGTTAAAAAATATATATTTATAGTTCATTAATTGATTTATATGAAGAACTATATGTTATTTTGTACTATATACGGTTTGTAAACATATTTGTTATTAAACAATATATGAGAACCTATTATTATTCTAGGGTTAAAACTTATTAGCAAGTGAGTTCTGCGCATTTAAAAAAAATAAGAATTTAGTTCGTGATTACCAACATCCAAAACGAACAGGAACTATAAGAAATAGTTATATATTCAATTTAATATTAAAGATAATGTAGACCACCCTGAGACTTGTAATTACTCACAAACTGGAGGCTAACTTCCCTAAAATCTTATTAACAAGCGAGTTATTAGAGAAACTTGAGACCCCTGGGATTATCTAAGATTTTCTTGTGCACAACTACTGACTTCCGCAGATTATATGAGAAAACTTTGAGGGAAACTGGTAATCTTTAAAAGCCTAACATTATAACAAATATAAAGCTTTTAAAAGAAATTAATGTTGAGAGTACGAAGTTAGCGTAGTGGTTTTACGATATCACTCTTATATATAAAACATTCTATTTTCTAGAAAGGAAAGATGGCGACATTTTCAAAACCAACTTAATTTCTGGCCCTATTCTATGGAAGTAAACATGTTATTTATATTTAAAGAAAATCTCGACGTGCATTCGGATTTTATGTCTTTTATAGTATTTGCTTTAAAAAGAACAACATTATGGCATCCGTATATTTTTTCTATGGCACATTTCCATGTATTTGTGATTGCAAAACCAAAAAAATGAACAAATGAACCGCGTTATTCAGGGAACTTTCAATATTGTTAGAGAGTTTAATTTTTACTAATAAAGAAATTAATTAAAGAAATTAATCATTGAACAAAAACCATTCGCAATAAACATTGCCCACAAAAAGTAATATTGCCGAATACATAATTGTTGGTAAAAAAAACAACTATCCAGAATTTTGATTATACACGTGAGCAGGCCAGAATCAGAGGGAAAAGGTCGAGAACGACTATGTTAGTCTAAAAAGGCTGACGCACCGGAGGAGTTCAGTAGATACTAAAGTAGCGAACATCTGGTCAAGTGAGTTTATCGACCGTTGAAATATATGTTTTTGTAGTGGAAGGTTTTTTTTTCGGGGTAAATTTGAACCCACGGAGTTTGTAATAGTACAATTCAAAGATATGAGGCAAAAAATTATAGAATAAAATACAACAGTCAATAAAAAATTTTAACAGACAAAAAATAACAGCATGTGTCTATTCCATCACTTAAATAATAGTTTATATGATTCAACTGACAGGATTTTAATTCATAGTAGTAAATTATTTAAATAACAAAAAAACCGCAGAAAATTTTCTAGTTTTTGCTTATAACATAAAAAATGAAAGAGAACATAATGCCTTCAACAGAAAAGTTATGAATTCGAAATTCTTTATATCTGCCGTCTGATAATTATATCTAATGTATCTAAATTCTAGCAGATTATTTTCAATGAATTTAGGAACATTTGCCCCTCAACAATTTCGAAAACTTGGCTAGAGTGCTAGTTGTCTCTTACCCTCATCACAGATGTTCTGAGAGGAAAGCGTCTATAGTATTGTTATAAAATTTATATTCGCCGTCACTGGAGACCCTCCTACATTAGTCATTCCGATGAAAATAAAACATAAACCGTCTGGGATAATAAAAACAGCACTATCCGGAATCTTCTATGGAGCAAAAAGCGTTGACATCGAACACTCTACCAATTTGTTTTCGTAGAAATAAATGAAAAAGAAGTCAAGTCCTAGAAAGTGCAAGTGAATTTCAGTTTTTAAATTTAATTTGAACCCACGAAGTTTATTGCAATATATTGTGTATTCTTACCTGTTTAAAGTGCAACTGTAGAGTCGTTATCTATAATTGTATGTATTGTTAAGGGTTATTTCTTAGATGTGAAATGCACAATTTTTGTATTGCCAAATAACACATCCAAGAAATAACGCATTACTAATACATACTGTCATTCACAACGACTCCAGACTTGTACCTAGTTAACACACCTCCAAAACATATATACAATATACAATACACCTATATGTACACAAGAAGACATTGTTGTTCATTAGACTGTGTCAATAAAAGAAAAAAATACGAGTAAATATATGTAAATAGTTCCTTTGACACAAAAAAATCTCCTAAAAGTTGAGCTCGATATCTCAAAAAGAGCTGGCGCAAAGGGGGTCCCTTTTCCCATTTAAAAAACACTGTAAAATTCCTTTTTTTTATTTTTAATATAACTACACGAATAAAATTTGTTAAAAAATTTTGCTTGCCACTATTGACGTATTTTTTGAAAAAACTTATATATTAACTTTAGTTTATGAAAATTTTTAATTAATCTCACTTGTAATAAATATTGTCATAATCGAGAAGAGTGAACAATACAGATTGGGGTTAAATTAAAAGATGCTATCCTATAAAATGTGTTATCTTTACCTGCTAGATCTCACTGATTGATAAATAATAAATAAAATTAACTTTATCGACTATAATATTTGATTTTGATTTTTCCCTCCTATTCGACCCTCTGTAACTTCGTTTGTCTTGACTTTAGAGAAAAATAGACTAGGACACATTTGTAGAGATTCAATTTCCTACAGGATAGCGGCAAGCAAATTTTTTTAACAAATTTCATTCGTGTAGTTATTTTACAAATAAAAAAATAAGAAAATTTTAGCGTGTTTTTTTGTGTCAAAGAAACTTTTTACATATATTTACTATAAAAAAAAATCTTTTTTTAACACAATCTATTGTTCATATAGTAGAGATTTCTTTCTCCCAGAACCTCTGGGATGAAGATTTCTGAAAAGAACAACCATCAATGTGGGCAATTTTTCAAAATTGTCCCTATTACATTTTTTTTCAGAGTTATGAATTTTTCAACACATATCTGTTACAAAGAAAGAAGAGAAAAGAACCGACAGAATTTTCAGCTATACTTACCAATCCATATTAACTGTTACGTTAATGATATACAAAAATTGCACATCAATTTAACAATCTCAATAAATGCAAAGTACTATTATATGAGCTGGCTGAAATATTATTTTATATTCTTTCATTTCCATATGCAATTTACATTTATGTAACCACACTTAATGTCACTTTGTTCCACTTCTATCAATAGATTGCAACAGTTGGTACATTAGCTGAACATAACTCATGTGTCGAACTCACTTCCTTAAAATTTAATGCGATAGGATCAATTATTGGATGATCACTTGTTGATACTGAAAATATTTCTAATAACGAACGATTCGAAAGATATTACAATATCTCTTTTGGTATTTGTCTGGTTAGCAGTAAATTTGAAAGTGCATATCTATAGAAAAAAATTAGATGTGTCATACTTTAATCTCTTGTTAATACTCTTAATGACATTGAGCAGATGATTTCGCTATTGTCTCTCTGTAATGTATATAAAATATAAACAGTAACCATATTGAAGGTGATTACGATATTTGCGAATTCTTTTATTTTTCAATTTTTTAATTTCTTGTTCATTTTGTGTTAATATCATTGAAAACGGGGTCTGATTTAGACCTTGAAACGTTTGAACTTTTGAAATATACAGACTTGTAAGTTTATGTGGTGTTATTATCAAAGAACTCAGAAAAAATAAAAAGTAAGTACTTATATCAAGTTGTTTTCTGAATGATATTTGTGGCATATTTTTCAATGTCTAAGTACTTTTTGGGAAATAACACCATAGTTAAGAAAATTGCTGTATATTCGAAACGTTTCGGGGTCTAGGTCAGACCCAGTTGTCAATGGTTAAGAAACTATGGATAAAAAAGGCACAATTCTAAGATGTAAATTAAAATATTTGACAATATGTATTATTTGATTTCTGAGGTAACTAAGATAATTTTATTTGTAATATACAGGGTGGCACAAAAATTTCTAAAGATCATTTAATCATAAAGTTCCTTTCAAATTGACAAAATTTGAATGGGAGATCTTCAGAATTTTATGTGGCGCTCCTAAGTGCGACTTTGATATAAAATGCGATCAAAGAATTTTGTTGATTCAGTGATCTCATGAAAATCATAATGGGATCACTGAATCAACAAAATTCTTGAATATTTCAATAATCTAATAATATGCAGTTATTATTAGTTTATTTTGACGTTGGCATATATCGTTGCATAACGACCATATATGCTTGAAAAGGCGAACTGTAAAAATATAATGCCTGAAATGTATGAACTTGTCATTAAATATAACATCTGTAGGTAGCATCAGACAAAATATTCTCAAAAGTTGGATTAATTACAAAAAGTGCTAGACTTTCAGCTAGTCAATCAAATAATTTACCTTCCTTTATGTTTTTATAAACCTTAACTGCACCTACTTTTATGTGATGTACATTCTATGACTTAAATTTCATATTATTCAACCTAACTTATAACTGGAAAAATAACTTCATGCAGGTTTTGGTTTGTATTAATGTTATAAAAAATCTAATATCAACGAACTTCGTTGGACTTTTATCTGTTTATACATTAATTTGTAATTGTTTTTCCTCTTACATGTTCTGCATTAAATTTTCATAACAAAATTCATTTACATGCGAATAATATTCCACCAAGGAATATTCAATGTTAATGCAGATCTATAAACCCATTATATAACTGTCCAACATATGCCGAATATGTCTTTATTTGAATATAGCCGAAAAGAAACCCATTAACATTTGTAACTCGAATATTATTCGGACATGCAATATTCGATGTCAATTAGGGCTATACACCTATTCTGTGGCCATATAAGAAATGCCGTATTTCGTATATATTCGGATAGAACTGAAACAGATTGATAATTTTTATCTCGAATATTATTCGGATATGCAAAATTCGATGTTAATACGGTCTATGCATCCATTCTGTGACCATACAACATTATGTCTTATGTCACCGAAAAAGAATAATATTCGGATGATTTGTAAATATTCGGAACACACCGAACATTTAAGATATTTTGGATATTCGTGGGTAATATGGTGCATTGTCTGAGAAGCGGCACCCCAATCCCAATCTTGATTTGGGCTCTTGCCTCATTTGTATAAGGCCGATCCTCTTTTACAAAGGAAAGTACGAATCCTGTTTAACCGAAACCTTGTGTTGGATTTTCCAGGTCTAATAGGGAATGCCAGGATGGGCTAACTTTATTCTGACATTTTGATAACCATTCGATATACCCTGTTGAGCAGTTTTGACAGGTGAATTCCTAGGATTCAGTCCTTGAATCTTATTATGTCTTGATTGATCGGCAAGTCCAGGTTTTTGCAGATCTTCAAGCTAACTTCTCCAATTGAGACATCTTATAGGCCACATTCGCGATTGTTTAAAGTTTCATTAAATTTATAAAGAAATGAATTAAAGCTTACTTGTTAAAATTAAGAACTCAGTAACATCTGGCTTTCTTATTTTCTATCTCAGGTTAATTCTCTACTGAATGCGAATATTATTTACATGGTCGTTTATTACAAACAATAAGTTTTCACTGATTTTTTGAGAGCTATTTAGATTTTTCGATAGTAAAACAATGAATAATTGGTTTTCATTTCACACACACATTAATTTGCTTATTGAGTATTGAGAAACTTCGCATCTGCATTAATCGGAGTTCATAAGAAAGTTATCAATATTGCAGGCTTAAAATAATGTACATATAAAATACTTAATAAATCCTCAGAAACTGGTAAATATCCTAGGACCGCGGAAGCGGAAAATCAATTCTAAGTGAAACACAAAACTGAGAACAGATTTAATCGTCACAAGTGCTCCACCATATGACTCTGAATGTGGAAAAACACTAGATGCTATAATGCGGAAATACTAGAAACATAAATCGATAGACTTTATAGTCGAAAACGATATAAAGAAGAAGAGGAGAAACTGAAGAGAGCAGATAAACAAGGAAAAGAAGGTGTATAAACATAAAACATTTCAATGATTAAATATGATCATGAGGTTATTGTGATAAAAGTATTAAAAGACCGTTCAGAATAAAAACAGTTATAACCAATACGGATAATTAATTATTTGTTTTTTTTTTTTGGTTTTGGGTTTTTACACAGTGTAAAACATACCTATTCTATTCTAGTTATACTCCCTTATTTTTGAAAACTTTGTTTAACTTTGAGATTGGAATGAAACATTATGTGATTTGGACCATTGACACATTAAAAGAGATAGATTGACAATTTACTCTTGTTGTTCGGCTGTTGACATAGGTAAGTTTGCCTTCTGATTATTAGTCTGTCAATCATATCCACTCAATTGGGGTAAAATCAGGTGATTTTACAAGCCATTCAATGCTTCTTCCAATAGATTCTGGACTCTTCCGGCGCCGCGTAGGATTAAAAATTTTCGTACACAAAATATATTACCATACAACTACCCCCAACAAGTAAGTCCTTCCGACAAAGAGATAAAGCTCTCATAAAATAACTGTCATTTGTTAACATAAATCTGTTTATGTTGGAAAAAAGATTTTACTACACTGCTGTAAATCCCAATTTGTGTATTCTTGAGTTTCGCTGGGCTTGTAGATACATGTCGTCCATGAAATGTAGGTAGTGTTGAAGACCTTTAATACTTCAAACTGGCCGCAGAACTTGGGCGTAGTGTTGTTCCCAAGACCAGCTAGATTGTGACTTTTATGTAATGATTACAATCTGCTATTAATATGTAAACATTTGAACCTTGATTCGACCGGATTTCTATTCACACTCCAGTCTTATGAAATAGTTAGACTATTCAGATAACGGTTAAATTTGGTCAATCAAATTGAATAAAATCAACCATGTTGATATATGCAGGTAATCCTTGCTCTAGGAAAACCCGAAATTTGGATGTCGACAACACTATTTACTATTTCTTCCAGATTATCACTTTCCTAACTAAAGCTAAATGGTAAATTTTTCCACAAAGAAAATATACATGTGATTATTCCTATAAAAAGGATGTTAGTTTGCACTTAAACAATTTCTAAAGCCTATGTTGACCGATTCTGAGATCAGAGCTTAATCTACTTATAAGCTTTATTGAAATACTGAAACGGTAGATTATTCAAAATTGATATCTGGAGGCCATAGCAACTGCAGTTTAAAAATTTAAACTGTCAGAAAACAGTGAATATTTAGTTATTTGTGTTCAAACTTCAGTAAATAATAATTCTCGTGACTTATCATTTGATAATGTACAAACATTTACATGTTATAGGTAAAGGATTCTTTCCCTTTTTAACCGACTTCCAATAAAGAAAAAGTTATCAATTCGTCGAGTGAAATGGCAGAAAATATTCCATTAGTATATTGAAACAAAAAATTGTTACGCTGGCTATCTTTTCTATATATGGTATACGGTTGTAAGTGTGTGTGTGTGAGATATTGGGTTAAATTGGATTGTAGTTATACAGGATGGTTCAAAAAATATTGTATTGGGTGGCACATAAGTAGTTGCGTATACAAGGTGGTTGAAATAAGAGTGGAGTAAAACTATAGTTACACAGAGTGGATCGAAAAACGCTAAAAAAATGGAAGTAAACATATGCAGTAAGGATATTTGTATAATTACAGTTAGACACAAGAGTTCAAAAAATGTAAGAGGTAGTTGAATATACAGGATGCTTGAAATATAATGAGGAGTAAAATTACAACTATACATGGTGGTTAAAAAAGTCATATATCGTGGAACATAAGTACTTGCTTATTCAAGATGGTTGAAATAAAGGTGGAAGTTATTGTTATTCATGTTGTATCAAAAATTTGTTATATAAGCATAAGAGGTTATGATATTTAAATTATAGAGCGGGTTATAATATGGTTCCAGAGATGGGTTCAGAAATTTTTAGAAGCAGTTGCACATACTGGGTGCTTGAAATAAATGGTAGAATAAAATTATACTTATAAAATATGGCTAAAAATGGGAAAAATTTTGTTATATAGGGTAGATCTTAAGCAATTGTATAAATAGAATACTTGAAATGTGGGGCGAAGTAAAATTATAGGTATACAATTATAATTTAAACAATAAAAAAATAGGAACGGTCAATAGTGTGGAGAAGATTTATACTTATACATGGTGGTTTTATAGATAACTGGGCGGTTGCAATATCGTGTGGAATTGAATTATAGATGTACAGGGTGGTTCAGAAAGTGCTGGAGAAATATTGGGTGACCAATACACAGAATCATATATAGGATGGTTGCGATATAGGATGAGTTAGAGTTACACTTATAATAGAAAGTGCTCCAAATATTAAAAAAATTAAAAAAGTAAAAAAATATGCAGAAAACATAGAAAAAGAATACAAATTAGAGAGAGAAAGATAATGAGAAAGAAGGAGACAGGGAGACAGAGGTAAACATACGATAAAACAATCAATAGAATTGTACCTTAAATAAGATAAAAATGAAGATATGTCAGAAAATAGTGATTGCTTGCACAGTTTCCAAACGGTTTTTATTTTAATTCAGTTACGTTAAATAATTAAAACAATAGAAATTAGCGTTCAGTTTTGAATTCATATATTTATGAAATAATTTTTTAACCACAATTATGAAATTTCATCGCTAATGAAAAGTTTTTTTAACCCGTTAAAGAAAATATCACTTTTCAGAAATATTTATATATAAGTTAGAATTCTTGATAAGACTTGCATACAAGTTATACAATCATTCCCTTTGGACGTAGGGAAAAGTAGAAAACGTTTATTGTAATTAATCAACAAGGATGTTCATTGAAATAGTATGAAGCCATTTTTTAGAGAAATATAGAATTCTAAACACATTGGAAATAAAGGAACTTGGAATACACAGTTGTTACCGTAAACACTGAAATAATTCCCTAAAAGATTTTCTCAGAAATTCCCAAATATCTCCACTACATTCAAGAGAAAACTTGTTACTTCCGTATTCAACATTTTCGAAAGCTCTATTTAGAGTATTCTAGTCAAGGAATCCCTACGATCAACATTATTTTAACGAAACATGCTCTAAGAACATAAATAAGGTTGTTGTACTGAAATTAAATAAAAATTAATTTATGCATAACGAATGATTAAAAATCCTGAATGAAAATTAAATCCGCTCCCGTTTTTCTTTCATAAAAATGAGTGCGTAAACCGTATTTAAGAACAAGCGTCAATTTAAAGGCATTTCCGCTTAAGAACTGAATGAAATACATCAAACAAAAATGAGCAACAACTCTTACTTGACACGCTGCATATCCAAAGCTCTCAAAGAATTACTCTGCTTCATACTTATATGTCATAAAGAAGCCACTCAAAACAAAACACGAACAATGCCGCTTTGTATCCCGCCAACTTGATACCGTATTCGGAACTGGCCGGGGTGTGTTGAGAGCTGAGAGCAGCTACTGAACGTTGTTGCCGGTTGCTTTAACACCGATACGAACAATCTGAATGTGACGCTCGGAAAATAACGGAGATTTGGTGGAAATTACAGGAAAGCTCAATAACCAATGAAACAAAATGTACCTGTGGCCTAATTATGTGGTCGTCGTAAATGATGTGTTGAGATAGGAACTTATCTGTTTTGCTTTTCAATGACTTTTGCATAATATCGTTTCATGTTTACCGGCAGTAGAATAATTAACTAATTACGTTTCGTTTAACCTTAGTCACTTCTTTGACTGAGATTAGGTTGTATAAATAAACATTTTTATACTATTGGAAAACATTTGGACCAATCGTTGCATTTCTTGGGTCCTCACCTTCACAAATCTCGATAGTTTCTACAATGTGTCTACTTAAGTTGGAATTATACAGACAACTTATCCCGACTTGACTATATAATGTATGGCATCACACTCCTTCTAAGGCACGCATAGCCTACCTTCAGGGGAAAATTCACTAAACCCCAGATATCCTAGATATCAAAATAGTTTAGCTCTGTAGGAGGCCTTGACAGGTTTTCAGGCCCGTGGTTAGGAGTCGTGGTAGCAGTTTCCCATGAATTTCCTGACCGTTCACATAACAATTGGTACAGTTCGTGTGTTGTTCATATCCCACTGGGTTTTATTTGAAATTCCAAATCCCTATATTTGGCTATTTTCTCAGCCTGCTTGATATTTATATTATTGTTGTTAGGACAACTTTCCCGACTTGACCATACAATGTATGGCATCACACTCCCTCTAAGGCACACTGTGTGTGCCTTTAGGGGAAAATTCACTAAACCCCAGATATCCTAGATATCAAAAGGGTTAAGCTCTGTGGGAGTCCTTGCCAGGTTTTCAGGCCCGTGGTTGGAGTCGTGGCGGCAGTTTCCCATGAATTTACGGACCGTCCGGGCTGTTCCTAACAGAACGGCTTTTTGCATTTGTTTGTAAAGATGTTCGTCCAGACCGAGGTATTTTAAGTTTTTTAATAGTTGTTTTGGGACTAGTCCTGTTGTTGACATTACAATTGGTACAGTTCGTGTGTTGTTCATGTTCCACTGAGTCTTTATTTGAAATTCCAAATCTCTATATTTGGTTATTTTCTCAGCCTGCTTGATATTTATAATATTGATGTTGGGAATTGCTATGTCAATTAAAGTTGTTTTCCGAGAGACTTTATCTACCAAAACTATATCTGGTCTATTGTGAGCAACAGACCGATCGGTCAGTATCGTGCGGTCCCAGTACAGCTTGTAGTTGTTATTTTCTAAAACAGATTCTGGTTTATATTTATAGTATGGTAATCTTGCCGACTGTGATAATTCATGTTTCAGTGCTAGTTCCTGGTGAAGTATTTTTGCCACAGCATCGTGTCGTTCTTTGTATTCAGTTGCAGCGAACGCTTGACAACCTCCTGTGATATGCTGGATAGATTCAGATGTTTGGCAACCGTACCTGCATCTATCGTTGTTAATGGAAGGGTCTTTAACGATGTACTTTAGGTAGTTCTTAGTTGGAATTACTTGATCTTGGATTGCCAATATAAAGCCTTCCGTTTCAGGGAACATATGACCAGAGATCAACCAGTAGTTCGACGCTGCACTGTCGACATAATCTTGGTTGACGTCATTTATATGTCTTCCATGAAGGGGCTTCTCTTTCCATTTCAGCAGTTTCTGATCTGTGGTCTGGTGGTGTAATTGGACATGTTGTTGTGTCAGTCGCAGTGGTGTTGAGTCATCAACCTGGCACATGACTCTATGTAGATCAGAAAATTCTGCGAGTTTCTGGAAATGATTACGCAAAATAGAAATTTGTTGATCTAATAGTTTACTTAGATCTGTCAATCCTCTTCCTCCTTCATACCGTGGCAAAGTTGTACGTTCAACAGAGCTCTTTGGATGGTGATTTTGAGCTTTTGTTAGTAAAACTCGAACTTTTCGTTGTAATTGTTCAATGTTAGGACAACTTTATTATTATCAAAATTATTACGGACTCCGTGGGTTCAAAACAATTTTTACACCAAATATAATTTCGATGAACTCACCCCTCGATCAAATGCTCCGCTAGGTCTCTATTTTCTGAAATTTCATCTTTAGGTGCGACAGCGTTTTTATACTATTGATATCCCCTCGAATCTTCCAGTCGCCACCCTTGCCTGCTAAAATAGATAATTTCGTTTCTCTGGAACAGGATGGAGATTGTCAGTATATTTTATCCTTACTCGTACGTTCAGAAAATACTGCCAGATTCTTCATTCTAAAGATTAGTTTTTATTTAGGATGATGAATTTCTAGAAGGGTAACTATTTTGGCAGCGTAAAATAAAATTGTTAAACATCCCACTCCCGTCCCTCCTTTAATTGTGACCTTCCCAATTGAAATCATCCTCGCCATGATAGAAAGCCGATTGATTCAAATGAATCACCTTCATCTTAACTCTCGGATTTCGACGAACGCAATATACGAGGTACTTGGTGCTCTTGACCACTTCGTATGGACTATTCCAAGCCGAAATGAGCTTTCCTTACTCCTCTGGGGGTTGTTCAACCAAACTTTATCTCCCTGTTGGACCCGACTGAATTTGCCTTGAGATCATTGTGTTTTCATTCAATTGCCGGTTGCAAACATCTGCGACCGAGCTAGTCCTGGGTGGCCAGCTTGCTTTGTTGGTCGATTCTGCTGATGAGCAAAACGACAAGTCACATGGTAGCCTCAGTTCCTTTCCAAATAGTACTCTGGATAGAGCGTTATGTCAACAGGAATAGGGCAATAGGTTCACGCTGATTATTGCTGTCGACCTTGGATAGATAGATGTTGTTCTAAGGTCATGTTGAATCCTACCACCATACCGTCCAATTGTGGATGCAAGCGTGTGGTTCGGTTTTTTTTTTTGTTAACACAACGTCGTATAGACCTTCTGGAATATGTTGGATTCAAAGTTTCGTCCTCGCTCCGAATGTAACTCCAAGGGGACGCCAAACCTGTTGAAAAGTTGTTCGACCAGCACCGTTGCCATCGTGGTTTCCTTTTAATTTCCATATACCTCAGGCCATTTGTTAAAAAAATCTTTTGCGACAAGAATGTCAGAATGTGTTTGTTCCCATTCTTGGACATAAGACCGACGACATCATTGGCAATTCTTTCAAATAGGACGTCCATATCGTATTACTGCATAGTTCTCTTGGTCCGAATCGTCGGGCCCTTACTGGTTACGCAGATATCATATTTCCAACACCCTACTCTAAGGACCTCGAAGTAATTTACCCAGCAATATTGTTGGTGAATTTTGTTCAAACATTCACTCATTATGCCCAGATGACCTCCCATTATGTACTTCGCAAAATAAAATGTTATAGCAGTATTAAGAAAAGAGTCATTCTTCACAAAAAGTTCTGAATGGTCTTAAAACTCAAATTAAATCGACAAATATATTTTTTTGAGGATTGTCAGACATATTTTTGTCAAATCGAAAAATGCTAGGAAAAAAAATTGATTAGGATTAAAAATTATTTACAGATATGCATTTATGTTTATTTATGTTTTTAGATAGGTAATATCTTTAAAAAATAAAGAAATTTTAATTGTAAATAATTACATAATTAGGATGTATATCCCATAAACGACAGTAAAGTGATTGTAAGGAACAAGGGAAAACTCAGAGAAGCAGCAGTTATTTTTAACATTAGACGTTAGAATAAACATATTAATCATTCAACAGTAAGGAAAATAGTAAATAAACTCAGAGTGAATGACATTATGGAGAAACTACCTATACACGGTACATTAGCTGTGTAAAAACTGACTCATAAATATTCAGATTTTTTTTGTTCTGCTAAATCTCTTGACTTAAACCCTCTTGACTATTTCTTATGAGGTGATTTAAAACAGAACCAGAAAGGTTCGTTACAAGATGATGATCATTTTAAGAGGATCATTTCATAAGAATGTTAGGAAATTACTCGAGATATGATAAGGAATTTGATAAAAGAACGATTACATATTTAGAAAGCGAAGGTAGATATTTCGAGACATAGTGGAAAGTTATATTAATTTTGTTGTTGTTTAATTTGTTGTACTTTTTTCCTGTTTGCAGAATAAATTATTAAGTTATTCACCTATTGCGACTAATAGTATTGTCAAATTGCCAAGATACGAAAAGTTATCAAAATTTTAATAAACAATAAATAAAGACTTGGGCTTGAAACTTACAATATCGAGAGTAATTTTTAACGTTTTAGTATAATCAGTGTGTAGAAAAAGATGAGAGACATATCGAAACTTGCTTATTCACCGCATATGGACATAATTACTAAATTACATGTAGTTTTTAATCCTAATCTACTTTTTTCACAACAATTTTTGCTATTCTCAAAAATTGGGGTAGTTCACTTTTAATCAAAATTCATATATTCTGATAATCCTCGAACAAATTTAACAAAAACGCATGTGATGATTTCCTTTTGGTTTTCAGATCAAACTTTATATGAAGAAAGACAGATTTTCTTAATATTGATAATAAAAAAGTTTTCTATGTGATTCTAACTTAAGTAGACATATAAGGTCCCTCTCATATCCTATTTTCTTCTTAAGTTGCCCGAATAATCATATTATTTCTATGTAATCTAGTTACATGGGTATATGTCTAATATACGTTATTTAAAATTGTAGTGGTTTAATACAAACATCTGACAGCAGACAGAACTTTTCAGTGTAAATGAGACAGGTATAACATAATTAATAATATATTTTATTGATTGATTCTGAGATACCCTGGTTTCACATTACAATAAGAACATCGTGGTTTTTGGGCTGAATATTATGAAATTGTCTGGATATAAAAGATATATTCATGGTTTAAAAACTTACAGTTTTAAAAGAGCCTCCAAAGTTTTCTGAATTCTGTTGTTTCAAAATAACTGGCAAAGCTCACACTGTCTCCAACCTTTGGGAAGTGGAATTTAATGAATCCTATGTCAACTCATTATATGCAATCGTCACATACCTGATTAAATACGCATTCAGGCAGAAATATACATGAAAAATTAAATAACAAATAAAAATTAGTGAAATGCCACCTTCTTCATGCAATAATCAATAAGGCAACCCACCATATTCTACTTCAAATTCCTCCATTCCAGGTGAACAGGTGTTTGAGTCAGTATTGCATATTCGAGATCTTCGGCCATCGCCAACTAAAAGTAACCACGATCCAAACTGTAGTGGAACTCAACCATCAAAATCGCATATAGCAAAGGACGCTAACAAACTATGACCACGACTTTATTATCATCACCATCGTCATTTACACTTCTGAAAACGATGGTACAAGAATGCGAAGATATGTGCGAAGAGTATGCAGAAGGTCTAAAAATAATTATGTTCTTACGACAACAGCTGCGCTGACTGCACTCATATGTTTTCGGAAATAGAAATTGTTTGGGTACAAGACCCAGAATTTTATTGATGGGCACATTGCGTTGGCAATGGCATAGTCGATAATGAAGGAATGTTCATCTGTAAAAACTGTGCTGACTATTTTTTAAGTAAAATGCTATGTGCCTCATATGTATGACAGCTTTGCTATTACGCCAAACCAGATCAAACTAATGATCATCTAATATCCTATTTATCTGGTTTTATTAAAGTCTGATTAATTTGAAGATTTAAGTATAAAATTGTTTCGTCTCACTACTAAAATGAAATGTATGGTTGGTATACTCGTACAATAATTGTTCTACAGAGATTGCTCACATCTACATCTATGTATAAATGTAATTAGTTCAAGGGTTTTCGAAGATTGCAAATAATCTGGCAAATCTAATATTTGCGATAGTTTGTAAAATTCCGTATGTCCATGCTGATATCTTTGAGTTCTTTCATATTTTATTTTAAGTACAATCGACAAAGGAACGGAAAACTAAGTTAAAAACTTAAAGAAATGGTGCATATTTTATATTATCAAATTGATTGCTGTTATAAAATCTTATCAGCTTAAATTTTCCTGCACCTTGAAGTGTATAGACATTTTTGCGAAATACTAAACAGATATAATAGCAATTTTAGTAAAATTAAATTTACTTTAAGTATCACTACCTCCTATACGAAAACGTTTAGTTTCTTGATATAATACTCATAATGGCATCTGCTTTATAATTAACGTCATCATGATATCCAACTATACGTATATTCAAATATTGTACCAACAATTTCTGACTCAGCATCTCTTACATAATCGTTTCACATTTATCTTCATGTTCATTTGTTCTTAACTCATTAGAAATAGTTTATATTATAGTCGGTTCTATAGACCATTTTGTTTATATATGATGTTTATTGTATAATTTATTAGTGTGCCGTTTTAATGGAAATGTTGTGATACCTTTGATGTGTCACGTATGTATAAACATACACTTGTGCGCCCTAAAACCAAAACTTTTTCTTCAAACATTCAACGTCATTTCCACACCTTTAAGTTGCCATCTTCATGGAATATACCAAACTAAATCTTTTTAAATTTTTCACTAATTTTTATACCTATCTCTAAATCCATTTTGTAAATTATTAGTCAATACGAAGTGTAAATCTTTTCTTATTGTGTTATTTATGTTATTTTCTTAACGTATTTGGCTTCCTTAAAGTCATCATTATGTATTTCGTCTTAGATGTCTTACGTTTATTTTAATTGACTGTCTCTTAAGAAACCTATTGTATTTCTACTCCCTCTGAAACACTTTGGTAGGTCGGTAGCATAGCAATTTTATAAATACTCTATCTTTGATCCTGAGTTTTTTCTAGCTCTGTTTCTCTTATACAATTCAAATCTAAATATACATATTAGGTACAAGTCTGCCTTCAAAAACTCGAGGCAACCGGTATAGGGTACTCTACCCACCTGCCGCACAATTTCGACATCTACGAGTTCCTTGGAAAACTACCCACACAGACTCCAAATCGGGAATAATACCGGATGTATACATTTCGTGTGAACTAGTTAAATTTAGTTATATAGAAGAAATTAATAAATAATTATTCCATATTTCTATCAGTTGAACTGGTGAAGGTTCTCGGCTAGAAACAACATATTGTCCCGCGTTATAGTGTCACAATACACGCCACAATTTAGAGAAAGTCGTACTTACACACAGACATCCGCTGAATACACTGTATAATGTAAACTTCTTAGTAAGGAAAGTTTACACATGCATGAATTTAGTGGCACCAATAAGAACTGTCGCTCCAGTAAATTAAATTTGCAGGTATAAATATTGGCTTGAGTACAACTTGAATCTTTGCATGCATGGACCGAACTTGGATGTCAGTTCATTTGGGTAAATCTGGCCAAATAAAAGGTGATCAGTAAAACATATAATCAAATTTCTTGAAAGCTACAAATCTTATCCGTGGTTATGAAATCTACATAGTAATTTGAAAATGGTATCCATATAGCAATTAAGTTGTGTGATCTTTCCAAAACCTTTGACTGTGTTTAGCACGATATTTTGCTAAGAAAACTTAGTTACTACGGGGTTAGAGGATCTTCATTATCTGTATTTAAATCTTACTTGACAAATCGTCCTCTGACCGTCACTTATAGTGCTTCTACGTCTGAATTTAAATCTACAAAACATGGTGTTCATCAAGGTTCTGTCCTTGGACCTATACTGTTCTCATACTAATTTTATTTATTCATATAGTTAATACCTATTTGCTGATGATATGAGCTTTGCGTATTGTGACAGCAATCTGGTTGACCTCACTAAACTCTCTCAGTATATAGAAGCAAAATCTGCTAACATAAAATTTAGTAAGAAAAAACACAAACTCTTATGTTTACAACTACTTTTAATATTTTATTTTATTTAGATTGAACCTTATCTTGGAATGTACATATAGACCACTTAAAAAGTAGATAATCGAGTTCACTCTTTCTACTTCGTCACTTACAAAATATCACAGATTATACCTCAAAACTACATATTTCTCGCTGTTTCACTCCCATTAGGAAGTCAAAATTATTTCAGAGATTCCGTATCTTTCCATTGCCTTCCCTATATTTGTTTCATGTTCTCTTATCGAGATAAATGAGAATATCAATTTTTTGACTCAACAGTCTGAACAAACTGTATTCTATCTAAGTTAATAAAAAACTCACAAAACTGTAATGCTTATAATACATTGGCTGAGTAATTAAAAATTTTGAGGGTAAATAGATATAAAACTAGTTTAAATTATTTCTTATTTATCTATTGTCACTAAATCTATTGTTTTCTTCATCGACTTGCTACAAACATTCTAATTTGTATAGTAGTCAAATAAAGTAATCTAATCTAATATAAACTTAAAAAAGTAAACAGTGGTCTAAAAAATGATTATCGAAAACTTTGAAAAACAATGAACGAAGGCCAGGGAGTTTCTTCCACTAAATATTTTGTCCAAGTTTGATTCTAGATGCCGACGATATCTGTTTACCGTTCCAACAAAAGGATTCTGTAACTCGTTAAGGTCAAAACGAAACGGAACTAACAGGTTTGTTCGTAGAGACCAGTTATCAATAATTCCAAGGGCGTGAAAAATTCCCTTCAAGCGAGTGTTGGCATGGCCAAGTGACGAAATCACTAATTCGCCGAGAATTTTTCAAACCGTTGGCAGCGATTCAGAGTCAGAAAACATTTAATAATTTTGAGTTCTATCATAGCGTTATAATTATGTAAACTTACAGAATACGGCTGCATTTGAGTAAAAGAATTGTACCAAATGAATTGACAATTTCAACATGCTCAGACACTCTACATGAGCAACAACTGAATGCTTACAGAGTTTTTGCTGCAACACATAAGTATTTGAAAATTGTAAATGAAGAAAAAAGTGTAGCAAGAGAATTTAAAAAAATGGCCCGATTTCTGATTGTCAAACAGAAATTCTTCCTCACAGGTATTCTGAGAGAAAAGATCAACCAATATTCGTGTATATAAATAGTGTTCTGTACATTGTGCGAAACTTATCGGTGTTTGGAGACGTTACAACTTTAACCCTGGAGTCGTTGTCTATCGCTATGTATTGCGTTAGAGGTTTATTCGGAAATTTTCGCTTTGATGGTGTCTGGATTTCCGCCTTGTTTATCATCGTACAGCTGACTTCCTTAAGTTTTCTCTTATTTATATTCTCTTCTTTCAAGAAGATTTTTGTTTTATCCCAGTCTATTCAATGGCTGCCTGTGGTGGTTAATACATTCTTGACCAAAGTTGATTTGTAAACATGTCTTCTGGAAATGGTGTTCTTTACCAAACGATTTAACGCAGCAAAGAATTTGAAAAATTGTGTGTACAGTGTTGTATGTGATTGTGACCATACATATACCGGTGAAACATCAAGACCATTAGAAGTAAGGAAACAAGAACATGAATGTAACATTTCCAGAAAAATGTAGCCAAATGAAATTTAGCCAACAATATATTAATTTAAAAAAATTTAAAACCTAGAAACCTTAAGGAAGTCAGCTGTATGATGATAAACAACGGAAAAATCCGGGCACTTTCAGTCGACTGCGATTTGGGATGGAGAAATATTGCTAGAAAAGCATAAAAGTGTTACTCTTAGTATCAAGTGATCGCCAAACAAAAAATTGTCACTGTCAAACTTTTTGACAAACAAGAAAATCAAAATCAAATAGAAAATTTCAGAATAAACGTCGAACTACAATACAAAGCTATTCACAACGAATCCAGAGTTGTAGTTAAAACGTTTACAAACACAGATAAGTATTACACAATACATAAAACACTATTTATATAATGGAATACTTGTTGATCATTGTGTATAAATCTCTTTCTCTCAGAATAACTGCGAGGAAGAATTTTTGTACGGACAGCCAGAAATTCGGGCAATTTTACGAAATTGCTTTACTACACTTTTTTCTTATTTACAATTTACTACAATTTTCAAATATTGGTCTGTTGTAGAATAAAATCTGAGGAGAGAAAACCGGAATGAACAGGCAAAATATGTCAAGAATTTGTTCCTAAACTTCTCCAACTTTTTTAAGGTACGATGGATTTTTTTTGTATTGTAATACCACAAAACCGATAATAAATTTTCACGACTGGCACAATTTTCGGCGATGAGAATCCAAACTTATTGAAAATAGTCAACTCAATTCTTGGACCAGTCGCACATAAAAGGTCGCCTGTGTTTCCAGCGCAGCATTATGGAACATCGCCACATTTTGATCTTTAGAAATTTATGGTTTATTAAAGGCTTCAAATAATAACTCTTCTTGAAAATACATATTAAATAAAACAGCTTAATTTACTAAAAATAAATCTTGGAAACTAAATACCTAAGTGTATAGTTTTAAGGTTCCGTATATACAATATACGAATATCCTTATAATACCACTCCGGATTTCTCCCTCTTTCATGTCACAGCAATTTTCTCCTAAACTACTGGACGGAAAAGGTTAAAATTTTGTATCAGTGTATAGTTTGGTGACGCGATCAGGAGTACTTATTGTAAATTAAGTAATTTTGATTTGAGGATACTTCTAGGGGGAAAAATTGTGACAAATATTAGAGATATAGGGCCTCACCTGAATTTTATCAGAAAAATAAGGAGAAACCTCACGAAAATTAAATGGAAAATATAAAAATAAAATTGTTTCTAACACATCCTGTAATATATCAAATGAAAGGGCTCATTATGGTTAAACCAATTTTTTTTTCAAATTTTTAAAATAAATAATTTTAAAGATATTAACAAAAATATAAAATTTTTATCCATTCCCAGTACCTTATCTCAGATACTATAAGCCGTAAAATTTTGAAACCTCTACTATTAATTTTTGGGGGGCAAATTACAGAATTAAATGGAAAATATAAAAACAAAATTGTTTCTAACACATCATGTATTATATCAACTGAAAACAAATATATATTTTTTAAAATTTAAAATAAATCATTTTAAAAATAAAAAATTTTTACCCATTCACCCTACTTTATCTCCGAAACTATAAGACGTAAAAATTTGAAAAAAAATAGGGATATATGACCTTACCTGGACTTCACTGGAAAAATAAGGAGAAACCCCTAATATTAATTTTAGGGGACAAATTACAGCATTAAATGGAAAACATAAAATTAAAATTATTTCTAATGCATCATGTAATATATCAAATAAAAGGGCTCATTATGACGAATACAAATATATTATTCGTATTTCTAAAATAAACTATTTTAAAGATATTAACAAAAATATTTAAAAAATTATCCATTCCCCATTTATTCCCCAAACTATAAAACATAAAAATTTTTCTTTACAGGAAAAATTTGTATGTATAAAACATAAAAAAATTTCTTTACAGGAAAAATTCGAAGAAATCCGTAATATTAATTTTGCGGGACAAATTGTAGAATTGAATGGAAAATAAAAAAATATGTTCTAAGGCATCATGCAATACATGAAATGAAAGGGCTCTGATCAGGAATACAACTATATATTTTTCATATTTTCTAAATTAATTGCTTACAAGATATTAACAAAAAATATTTAAACAATCTCATTTTCCGCTTTATTTCCGAAACCATACTAAATAAAGTTTTAAAAATAATTAGAGGTACTAGGGCTCACTTGAAATTTATAAGAAAAATTAGTAGAAAAGCCCAATATTAATGTTGGAGACACATTATAGAATTAAATGGAAAATGAAAATTAAATTTTCAAAGGCATCATGTAATATATCAAATAAAAGGCTCATTATGTGAATTACAAATATATCATATTTTTAAATCATTTGTTTATAGGCTATTAACAAAAATATTAAACATGGACTTAATTCCTACTTTATAAACTACACTATCTAAAATTTTGAACAATATACTTTATTTGTATTTTTAAATAATTTGTTTAAAAGATATAATAATTTATTATCGAAAACTTGAAATATTTTCTGCTTTATCTTCCAATCTACAGAGCCTAAAATTCAGGAAATAGATTATAAAAGGTTTTCCTAAAAGTTTATTAGTAAAATAAAACTTTTATGTTACTTTTGGCGGCCAAATTAGAAAATTAAATACATACTTTTATAAAAATCCAAAGAATCATGTAGCAGATAAAATAAAAAGTCTATGTGTGGAAAATAAAAGTGTATATTTTTGATAAATTTAAAATGCTTCCTTTAAAAGATATTAGGGTAAATACAAGAAAAGGCTCTCATTCCCTGATTGTCTGAAACTGGAATATTAGAGTCTTGAAGGTGGTACGGAACCCATAGTATGCGAGTTCAACTCGCACTTGACCAAATTATTTCCCTATCATTTGAATGACAAATCTCCAATTGAGTCCGGGGATTTTTTTGCAGTTTGTTTCTTTATTTCTTTTTTTTTTGTCTGTTTGTAAGACTTAATTTTTAGAAATGCTGAACCGATCCTAATTTTATTATTAAATAAAAATAAAAAGCTTCCCTTTCTGTGATTAAAAACAGGCCATACATTGGTAAAATATTCATAACTGGATGAGAAAGACTACGCGATCTTTGTTTTTCTGAAAATTGGTATGTGAGGAATTGTGTTTAGAAAAACTGAGTATTTTACGAGAATTATAACTAATGTGGGCATGAGTATTTAAAGATTTTTTAAATTATTACAGACCTAAAAAATTGTAAATGTACGAAGGTGGTCCCAGAAGTACCCGGTCCCACCGAGAGATGATAAATATACTATATATATTGTATTAGAAAACACACTATCTATGAAACAAATGTTTTAAATTTGAAGGAGCCAGGTACTTCAGTATTGTTTGGCAGTGATCAATAGCGAAAGTTTTCAGTGAATTTGTCAAAATGGAGAAAATTGATCATCGTTATATGATAAAATACTTTTATTTGAAAGACCTCAGTCCAACCAATAAAAAAACTGAACTAGATTCTACTTTGCGTGAGTCTGCTCCAGCGTTTACAACAGTAACATGTTGGGTAGTTTAAATGTAGCCATACAAGCTGCCAAGAACAGCATTGCAGTGGTCGACCAAATGAGGTGACGACTCCAGAGATGGTGAAGAACATCCACGAAGCAGTACTGGATGAGACATAGTAGGCATTTTAAAAAGTGCGGTACATCGCATATTATCTAAAAATTGGGAAAACTGTGTGCACGATGGGTGCGTCATAAAAATGTTTCAATTGGGTATTTTGCGAAGTTTCACACCAACAACGCAGAATATTTGGGCCGTTTCATAACCATAGATAAAACATGTATCCATGAGACCCGAGGCGAATCAAAACAATTGACTGAAAAGAGACAACCGGCTGCAAAGAAGGGGAGGACCGTTCCATCTGCAAGCAAGGTGATTTCGTCGGTATTCTAAGATGGCGTGTGATAGTTTTCATTAACTACCTTGAAAAAGGAAAGAAAGAAATCAAACAAAAATAGCTGCATTTGGCTAAGAAGAAAATGTTGTTTCATCAAGACAATGCACGCGCTCACAAATTCGTTGTTGCAATGGCCAAAATTAAAGAATTAAGGTTTGAATTGCTACCTTATGCACCCTATTTGTCAGATTATTTTCTATTCCCGAACTTGAAAAAATGGCTTAGTGGTCAAACATTTTCCAACGATGAAGAAGTGATGTCGGTAGTTGAGAGCTATTTTGAGGACCAAGACAGTTCTTATTATAAAAAGGGTACCCAACTTATTGAACAACGCTGAGAAAAGTGAATGGAATTGAAACGAGATTGTGATGAGAAATATTTTTTTTCCATTTTTTTTTTGTTTTTTTGGATCGGATAGTGCTGGACCATCTTTGTACTCTTCTCAAGAATTGAGAAAATTCAATTACTGTGTAGGGGCAGATTGGGTATTAAAAAAATACTATATTTCGAGAACCGAAAGTATTACAGGCAAGTAGATTGATTTCATTTTGAAATAAGTGATTTGTGACTTTGTAAAACTCATTTATTAGAAATGAACAACGAGCTGTCTAATTAATTAGGGAAAATTCAATATCTCGGAAAAAGAAAATACGACAAGCGTGAAAATTTTTAAATTGACCCTTCTTCTGAAGTGTATTTTTTAGAAAATCATCAATTTAGGAAAACCATAGTAAAACATTGATGAAAACCGACTAATTCCTTATTTTGAATGACTAGAAAAGTAATTCGTCATTTATAGGATGAGGCCAGTGAGGATCTATATTTTCTGTAAGGAACTGAAGAAATGAAGATGATATATATGATGTATCTATACATTTTTGAGAAAATTGCATTATATGTTGGGGACTGGAAGTTATATTGGCATAAAAATTATGTCAACGATTGGACTGATTCCTTATTTAAATCAATAGAAAAATACTGCCCCATTTTCCGGCTTTCAAAATTGTCATAAACAAGATATTTATATATGAATTTTGTGCATGAAAAATGTTCAACCGGTTACCCAGAAAAATTTTATATCCAAAAAATCACAAATTCCAGAACTGGGCAAAAGGGAACATAATCTCAATAATAACCAAAATAACAATTTGTCAAAATGAAAAAAAGTAACAAATTGGCAAACATATAAAATTATGAAAAATTAGAGAACCACCTAAAATCTCAAATATGTCTATTTAAATTAAATAACAAAATAGCATTTCGCATACTTTTGTAAAACTATTTTATCGATAAAGTCTAAACAAAAATAAATTTATAGGTATAAGTAAGTCAGTCCGAATCACCATGACTCCGTACATCAAAATCACTGTAGACAAAGTAAATAAAAAAATAGCAAATAATTTTTTTCTGTTTGTGCAAACATTACAGGAAAACTACAAAACCGGCGATACTTTTTAACCTACCGATCCCTTTCTACCGCTGAAGTCGCGGGAAAAACATGTTATCATATTGTCTCTTGACTGAATATTTTATCGAGACTTGGCAACATCGTCTTCGACAACACGCTATCCTGCAGTAGCAGGAGATGAGAAACTGCGAATAATGTTCGTCTCTGTCATCGTCATGGTAACCAGGAATGCTGCGATGCCATCCATTTCGAGTCCTGCAACGTATCGCATCCTCGTTTGTGAGGAAACGGGAAGTTATATCTCTCTCGTATCGTAAAACACACTTTGGGTTTTCTGGGGGAGGCGATGCCTAAACTGAAGAGATATTGTCATTCTGTTTGGAGTTATTGTGGTGGACACTTAGGAATGAATCTGTCCGAAGAGCTTTGGCTATTGAAATCTGGTATATGAGATTGAAGATTTTGTTTGCATTAATAAAATGAGTGTCATCATTTGAAATGCTAATTAAATTAAACGTGTCAATAGAGTTGTGTTGTTCTGTCTTAGTATATTTATTTCTACTAACCAATCAATTAAATAGAGTATTGTGTAAAAAAAGATATATTAATGAAATTTTTCGTATTAATTATACAAAAGTAATTATAGCTGAAGACTAGAAAAATACAATGAAACTGAATGATGGGAAGTAATTAAAGATGTCTCGCGGTCTCTCTCCCTTTGAATGGAAAAAGTAAAAGTTTGGTGTTTTGGTACAAATCTATGACGCAGCAAAGGTTCCACAGCTTTTCCATAGTAAAATTTCATTTAAATTATCTTTTGTAAACATTAGCAATATTGTTTTTGTCTGTGCCACACAATTATGAAACCATTACGCAAAAATACTGCAATACTATACTGAGAGACATTGTTTTCCGGGTTATTGAGCCAAATTTTCGAAAATGCCTACCGTAGATCTAGGCCAGACTTTAGACAGAAGGTATTTCAACCGACCACGGCTCAATAACGTGGAAAACCAAATCTCTCAGTTAGACTCCGGCCGTGAAACCCTTCAGTCTATGATAATTCTTTACTGTTTGACCAACTCCTAGCCGTCGCCTCTCTGAAAAGACTTGCGCTATACAGTCCAGTCAAAGGCTCAAATACAAAACTGTTTTACCTGCTGAAGTAAATTAGCCATTTGTATGATTGTTTGAATGGCCAAAGTGAACCATTCGACAAAGTGTTTACAATTCTAAGTTGGACTATATGGACTATAAAAAGCGCTCAAAACGACACCTCGCAATTTTCATTCAAGGAACATAGTGAGTATATAAAACTCGGAGTATGTTAAATTGGACACCACTGAAGCGATTAAATTAATAAAGACCATGACCAAAGTGCACCAATTTCAAAAACAACGAAACATTAACAGGTAAAATAGATTACCAATGGTTCGAATTCGAACGAATTTTGAAGAGGTTGCCTAATGATGTATCCTGTAGAGGAGTTATCGATCAAAACAAACTCTGACATAAAACAAGCAAATATCTAGATGACATCATCCACAGAGGTTTAAATTGCAGAAGATATGTTCAAGAAATTTATAAAAAGTGTGAGCAGGTTGTAACTCCACCCCCTAACAGGCAGCAGATATTATCTGAATTTGTAGAATAACTTAACTATAATGGGTATTATGGTCAAGTCAGCAGTATTCCAAAAGGAAAGCTGCGTTCGGATATTAGACACGTTTAGGATGGAATATAAATAGAGTTCCACATTTTATTTTTACATATCACAATCGGCTCAAATCGAATAGCACACTACATAGAACTTCATCGAGTATATAAGCTCCTAAATGTCTATGAGCAATTGATAACAAAATTCGCCGAGAAAAATTTGGCACTGAAAGTAGAGCACAACAAAACATGAACAAAAGAATTCTAATGAGAGCAAAAATATATGTAAAACGATATGACGACAGATCAGGACTGCATTGTTTTACAATATTAAGGCCAGTAAATAAAGAGCAATTGACAACGACAACGTGAGGAAGAAAGCCAAAACAACTTATCACTGAGGAATATGCGCTCTCAATAAGAAATACTAATAAATTGTGAGGCCTAGAACGAGCAAAAAGAAAAAGATTTGCACCAAAAGAGTCCTAAGCCACTTAATGAGCCTACTAGAAGCATCGTAAGCCAAGTCACATCGCTAGACACTAAACGAGCTGTAGCTCGTAGGTCTATAACAAATATAGACGAGACTCTAAAACAGTGACCTAAGAAATAAACATATATGTAGCCGGTCCACAAGTCCCTATCGACACATTCAATAAAATAGATGAAGTTCTCTACTTTCTGAAAACTTGTCATTTTCATAAGACAACAAATTATGCGCTTATATATTTTTTTACCACCACATTATAGGTTCGTTACTTCAGGCTAGATAACCGATACACAACGGTCGCGTACCTGCGCACAAGAAAAATAGCGTTCCTTCAAAACAATAAGCGTTTAGTGAACGGTTCAGTTTCATGTTCCAAGTGACACGGTGACTGATTCGCAACCAGTAATTTCGATCACCGCCTTCAAGGTAGAATCGGCGGTGCAGCCACCGACTGGTACATGCATCGAGTTGCGCAATAAACGGTTCATGTACCGATGCATTAACCAATTGCCGATCGGTCGACAATCGGTTGAAGGAACGAACCTTATATTTCTACTTTATGTCAGATCTGTCCGCAATTATGCCTTAATACTAAAAAAGCAAAACCTATAATGAATTTTTTAAATATAGCACATGGATTTTTTCGTTATGTAGGTTTAAATAAAAATAATGAGAACGGATAGGTATACATATATCATAAAATAGGTTATTTTATTTCTTTTAAACACACTGACTACTTTAAATAATAAACAACTACAAGGGTTTAAACACATGTTATTTAGTCGTTGAAGAGATGAACTACTATGTGTAGCTAAAAATAGCCATTTTGCGACTTACGAAATACCATCACGTACAATTTATATCACATTTAATAAGGCTACAGTGTAATACGTTTGTCACATATGGTGACGCCGTTATATTCTCACGTTTTTTATAGTAAGTTATATCACCTTTTCTATAGAAAAGTCATAAACCAAAAAAATACTAATTATTTAATAACATACATTCTACTATAGATATTCCTTAAGTAATTTGATTAGTTTTTGACTCACTAAAATAGTCCTTTGTATTGGGGTAGATTCAAGAAAAAATATATTTATCCGATGTTAGGTCACTCATATTTAATAGTGTTCTACACTACCCTACTGCAAGTCTAATTCACCATAGAGCTTATAGCACTCTACCCAAGTAATTTGCAATAAGCCCTAACGTCAATTTGAAATTTATAAGACTCATAAACATTTACAAGTGTATTTTATTCATTGACTATAGCAGAACTAGCACACACTTAATAAAACATATATTAAGGACCTTCTGACTTTTTAATGGCAGACGGTTCAACGAAGTAGTTACGCCTGGGGTGAGGCCGTTAGCCCCCCTTGCATCCGCCAGTGGGTACGCCTATGTCGAGAACGACTATACAGTACTCCAACTTATTTACAACTAGTGTTGATCCAAATATCGTAAAGAAAATCAGGAATAGATTTCGAAACATCGATGATTATTCTAAAATTTTTTTCTTAATATTTTTACAAAATGCATAAATACGCTAAAAGCACAATTCATACTAGCACATAACAGACAGTGCACATGCTATGTGTGCTCAAAAACAAGGCTATCAATATAATAGAAAATTCATAATACGTTTCAAACATTTAGTATTTTGGTACATATTTTAGTAAAAAATAGAAATTAGGACATTATTAATTCCATATAGAATTTAAATCCAACAGCTTTGACAATCTTTTTCGCATAAAACTGTTTCACGTTATGAAAAAAGCCTTTCACTTGGGACTGAAGTAGCCACAATTGGTAAATATTTGGTAGCATGTTAATAGAATGTGGAAAAACCTTTTTCATATCATACATTTCGATCGGATTTTGGATAATACCAGCAACAGCTAATCTGAGATATTGCAATTCTTCATTTTGGTTTAAGCCTAGGCATTTTTTAAATGTTATAATTTGAATCTCGGGGCTAATATAGTTGCCAGCTCCAGAGTCAGATTGAATTCAAGTTTTTCAATTCATTACGTAATTCATTGTTAACTACACAACTATGGGATCATGTAGTGAACAGTTAGCTGAAGCTTTGTTTAAGCAACTTACTATCCTTGATACAATTCAACTCAGAGCCAGTGATGACGTACGGGGCATCAGGGGCCTGTTTCATAATCACCTTGTAACTTGTAGAATTTCGTTTCGAAATTCAACAAAATTATTCTACAAGTACAACTTGTAAAATCAAAAATATTAGTATTTGAAATTTGCAAGTCCTGTACATGTCGAATACTAATATTTTGGATTTTACAACTTGTAACTTGTAGAATAATTTTGTTGCATTACGAAACGAAATTTTACAAGTTACAAAACTACAAGTAATAAGTTGATTATAAAACAGAACCCTGGTCGTGGGAGCAAAATTTCGCGTAAAATGGAGGGTAATTGGACGAAAATGAAATAACAAGATTTCCAGCGTGTTATTTGTAGTAAAATATATTATTCGTGGAATACATAAAAACATAATAAACTGAGCATTAATAATTTATTGACTACAATAATCAGTAGTATATTGTAAATGGTTTGTAATATACTGTAGTAACATTTATTTTTTATAATAAAATTTATTAGTCGTGATAACAATATTTAATAAATTATGAGCAAATAATTTTGTACTTCAAATATCAGTGTAGTTTATCTTAATTAGTTTGTAGTGAGCCCTAGTTACATACTTTAATTTTTTTTGTAGGGAAATGAAGTAGTCAGAAAAAACATAAGATCTTGGAATAAATAATCAATAAATACTTTCTCATTAATGGGAAAACGTGGAACCTTTGATGTGTCACAGAAGTATAACACCAAACATTTCTTTATTCACTCAACGCACGTTTCCACAGCGAAGCTGTCATCATTAGGAGTAAACCAAAACTGAAAATATTTACAAATATTCCTTAATATATAGTTAAAAACTATGGGTAAATTACTGGGTAAAAACCCTAATGTTAATACACTGATCCCTAAGTACTTAACCTTCAAAGATAATACTTACGGTAATTAATTAAATACTTAAGTTCTTAAAATGCAAATTTCTAGGGATCCTGAGGTAATAAATTATACAGTGAGCTATTTGGGATTGGAAGTTTGTCGGAATTCATCTGTTCATTATTTTTATATAACATTTGCTTTCGTACGAGTCTAATTTGCTTTCAATTATTGACTTGTCTAACTAATCGTAACGAATTTAACTCTATAGAGTCACTATGTTCCAAAACATGAAACGAGAAACAAGAACATAAATTATCTCTGTCCCAAATACTCATTATACTAATTAAAATTTTTTAGGGAACTTGGTATAACGGTTGTATACAGAACAATGAAAACTACAAAAACAATTGGGCAATCCCAAAGATAAACTTTAAAGTCCTGAATATGTGAGATCTCATGTAATGACTATGATCTAAAATATTATGGGCAAACACGTAGAGCTATTAGAACTCGATTTAAAGAACATTTGGCACATATACAATACGGGACCTGACAAATTAGATTCGTATGAACGCATAACTTTATAAAAAAATAATAACCTTATGAATCCCTAGAAATTTGTATTTTATGAACTTAAGTATATAATAACTCAATTACCATAGGGATTATCTTTGAAGGTTAAGTAGGTACTTGGAGATTAGTGTATTAACCTTAGGGTTTCTCCCCACTAATTTACCGATAGTTTTTAACTATATATTATGGTATATTTGTAAATTGGTTTACTCCTGATGATGACAGCTTCGCTGTTGAAACGTGCGTTGAGTGAAAAACAAAAGGTACAGAACTTTGTGTTTATACTTTCTCATTAACAAAATCAGTGTAGTACGTCTTAAATGACTTGTTGTATACTGTAGTAATTGGCGTTGTTAATAGCCAGTTTTGCGTTACTAGATTTTAGCTTCTAAGAACATTACAGTTTCTATACGTATTGACCCATAAACCCATAATCTTTTGAACCATTTAAGAGTGGTAAATACTGGATGTCATAATCGTTGGATTTTTCTTTGTAGCCTAAAAATTTCAGTTTTAGTTTCAATCGACATTTAAAAATTAAAAAATACTTCTACCGTTCTTCTTACATTTTCAACTTCATTGTAATTGGTGCCTTATTTTGTGACAGTAATTGGCCATTTGTTAAACCGACTCCAAGTTATTTACAAATTTCATGTGTTTTTTTTTCATCTCATTGAAATCATCAATTTACTAAATTTCTATTGTATCCATCTCGTAATTTGAGGCTCCTCGCATATTATAGTCTGCAAAGCTTAAAGTATAAAATGTTCGCCATTATTGGTATTCTAGAAGTTGTAGCGACATTGATGTACCGAAAAGATTGTTGAGGAGGTCTTGTTGTCTATTCATGGGTTTTTCTCTCCTCCAAATTTTTTCCTGTAACAGATAAGTATTTAAAAAATTGTATATGTAGAACAAAGTGTAGTAATTCGTAAAATTGCCCGATTACTGGTTGTCTGTACAGAGATTTTCCTCACAGTTTTTCTGAGAGAAAGAGACTATAAAATGATAGTATTCCTGTATATAAGTAATGTATTGTATATTGTGTAATACTTATCTGTGTATGGAGACGTTTACGAGTCCGTTGTCAATCGTTTATGATTTTCGCTTTGTCTTGACAATTTGTCGTTTGGCGATCACTTGACGCTGAGGTTACTGTAGCAGTAAATTCTTCCAGTTGAGGTCGGCTGAAGGTGCTCCGATTTCAGTGTTGATCATACAGCTGGTTAAGGTTTTCTTCTTTCAACAAGATCTTTGAGTCTATCCTATTGCCGGTGTCGTTAATACATGATTGGCCTCCACATGTCTTCGGAAATGTTAACTTACTTCTAAAGGTCTTGAAGTTTCACCGGTAAGAATGGCCACAGTCACACAAAACACTGTACACACAATTTTAGAACTCTGGGTTGCTTAAACGGTTTGGTATGTGTGAGGATAGAGCGCAAGGTATTATTTGTTTTAAAAACAGTTTTAGTATTTATTTCCTGGATACACCTGGGATATATGGAATTATGTCATAATTTGGTTGTCTGTTTGTGTTTGGTTGGTATTAGTGTGATGGTTATTTGTGCTGGTTTGTTGTTGCGATTTTCTTTCTAACTGATTTATAGTTTTATTTATAAAGTCTTGGGATATTCGTTTTGAAGTAGATGTTCTTTGTTGACTTCTAAAGATGGGTGGATGAAGATAGCTCTATCATATAAGAACATTACATTTAAAGGATGGTTGGAGTGAAAATTCAAATATCTATACGATAAGTACTTGACCTATCTATAAGTACATCAAGATAAGCAAGTTTATGCAAATTTCCATCTCCATTGTAAATTTTATTGTGGGTTCTTGACTATTGATGTAATCTAGGAATGAGTGCAGTTCTTCAGCACCATACTCCCAAACCACAAAAATGTCATCAACGTATCTCCACCACACTTTTGGTTTATTTTTATATTTGCCTATGAATCTTTCTTCAAAATATGTCATGAATATATTACTGATTATAGGAGATTGGCCATACCAAATTCTTGTTTATAGAAATCTCCTTCATGTAGTGTTTAAGCAAAGTTCGGTTAGCTACTCAATTTGAAGGAGATTTCTATAAACAAGAATTTGGTATGGCCATGGGTTCTTCTTATCTCCTATAATCAGTAATATATTCATGACATATTTTGAAGAAAGATTCATAGGCAAATATAAAAATAAAAGTGTGGTGGAGATACGTTGATGACATTTTTGTGGTTTGGGAGTATGGTGCTGAAGAAC
The DNA here is from genome assembly GCA_034190945.1 of Octodonta nipae. Taxonomy (NCBI): domain Eukaryota; kingdom Metazoa; phylum Arthropoda; class Insecta; order Coleoptera; family Chrysomelidae; genus Octodonta; species Octodonta nipae. The sequence continues at coordinate 174,397,708 of CM067216.1, forward strand.
GCACTCATTCCTAGATTACATCAATAGTCAATAAAATTTACATTTTGCATAAACTTGCTTATCTTGATGTACTTATAGATTGTACAAGTACTTATCGAAAACTACAAATACTAATAGTGCCTGTATTGTAAAGTGCTTATATGATAGAGATCTTTAACAAAGAAGTCAATATTATATCTACTTCAAAACGAATATCCCCAAGACACTATAAATCAGTTAGAAAGAATAAACCAGCACAAATAACCATCACACTAATACCAACCAAACACAAACAGACAACCAAATTATGAACATAATTCCATATATTGTATCGGAAAAAATTAAGCGGTTAGGAAATTCGTTAAAACTGTTTTTAAAACAAATAATACCTTGCGCTCTATCCTCACACATACCAAACCGTTTGTTCTAAAAATTGTTGTACAGTGTTTTGTGTGATCTCATACCGGTGAAACTTCAAGACCAGTCAATTTCCAGAAGACATGTACAAATCAAATTTGGCCAATCATGTATTGTAGGATAGACTGGGATAAAACATCTTGTTGAAAGAAGAAAACTTAAAAAGAGAAAACTTAAAGAAGCCAGCGATAAACAACACTGAAATCGGAGCACCTTGACCTTCATTTGGACTGGAAGAATTTACTGCTAACAGAACAAAAAAAACGGTAACCTCAGCGTCAAGTGATCGCCAAACGACAAATTGTAGTGTCAAATTTTTTGACAAACAATAAATTCAAAATCAAAGCGAAAATTTTTTAGAAAAAAGCCTCGAAAACAACACTAAACGATTGACAAACTCCAGACTCTTAAACGTATAAAATAAGTATTACACAATATACAATACATACAATAACATTATTACAGGAATACTGGTTGATCATTTTATAGACATCTGGTATTACAGACAACCTATCCGGGCAATTTTAGAAATTGCCTTACTAGCTGTTACAGGAAAAAATTGGAGGAGAGAAAACCCATGAATAGACATTGATGTACTTACTTAAAACTTTATTAGTATGTATTGTTGTTGTTAAGTGCGCTCTAACTGCTTGAAAATTGTAGTTGTAAATTAAACATCAGCCTGAACATTCCCATAAAAGTTGTATAATAAGACGTAATTTATAATTTACATCCTTTTTATAAATCCTGATCTTTTCTTTTTAACCGACTTCAAAAAGATGGAGGTTCTCAATTCGTCTGTATCTATGTTTTTTTTTACGTTTGTTCACCGATTACTCGCAAACGGCTTAACGAATTTCGACCGTTCCCCTGTTCCGGGGGATCGCGAAATGGGCCCATATTTTTTTCATTAACATAACTTGTACCGTTTCTTACAAAATGCGGAAAAACTATTTTTCCTATTCTCTTATACTCTATGTCTTGGTGGAGTCGCCAGTATTACAAATATGGAAATGGGAAAAAAATATATTCGGAAAATGGGACAATTTGAAAAGAAATTGCATTAGTTCCGGAATATACCAACGTGGTCTCATATTTTTTTCAATAACATGGCTTTTATCGTTTCTTAGAAAATGGGGAAAAACTTTTTACCTATTTTCCTATACTCTGTGCCTTGGTGAAGTCGCCGTCATTAAAAATATGGAAAAAAAATTATTCAGAACATGGGACAGTAAGCTTTGATGGAGTTGCTGGTATTAACTGTTCGGAACTTGGGGTAAATTGTAAATAAGATGAAATGATCACAATAAATGTCAAACGGAAAACGTTCTTATGAATATTATTTAGAGAAAAAATTATTCTTCATAAAAATATTTGCATGGTCGGAAACATATACTGTAATCATTACATGTAACTTTTACTAACTGTATACGAAGTTGGTCATCAAATATATATACAGATATATATCCACATATTTAGAACTATATCATTCAACGTATGACAGCCGTTTCGAACCAGGAGTTCTCGTCAGATACGCTTCCTTGAATGACAAGTTCTAAAGTGAAATACTTGGATGTTATACACATCAGTAAGACAACAGTCAGTCAGTGACTGTTGTCTTACTGATGTGTATAACATCCAAGTATTTCACTTTAGAACTTTTCATTCAAGGAAGCGTATCTGACGAGAACTCCTGGTTCGAAACGGCTGTCATACGTTGAATGATATAGTTCTAAATATGTGGATATATATCTGTATATATATTTACTTATGTGTTTTTATATAAAACACTCGAACCATCTGTCAAGAGTATGGTATATGTTATAGCATAGTATGCCTTCATATAGTTAAATTACTCACTAGACGGTAGATGTCACCGACATCTATTAGGTTCAATACACTGACTGTTGGTCATCAAATATGAATTATGCTTAAAAGTAAAGCCTTTATTTTTTGTAATATATAAAAATCTTCTCAAACAGCGGTGACAAGAATTATAAAATGCATCTAATTATACCACATCACTAAAAATTGTATAATAGATCTTCATGTCACTTTTCCAAATTGTGTACTAGGTTTGATTAAGAATATAAAATTTGTTTAAGTTAAGTACCTTTCTTTTTAATAACAACTCATATTTTTATCAGACAAAGTTAATTATAATTAAAAACTATGTCCTATTATGTTGTGTCAATTAAAACTGTATAAATGTCACTATAATTAACAGACGTAACGAGTGATGATACTCTGATGGTCTACAATATAGTTGATCCACCTAAGTTAGAATGATATACCAAATTTTCTTAATACATATAGATATCTACAAAACAGGTTATTCTATTCAACAGTAAACGAGTTTGGTCAGGCTAATAAATGAAAGTAAAATAAAATTAAATTTGACAACTGTATTGCATCACTAAAAATTGTAAAAAAATACATTTTTAAAAAAACATAAACTAACTTCAAAAGAAAATGAACTAAAAAGCATAAAATAATTTTTGCTACAACAATTAAATAATCTTTCTAAAGTCGGTGCCAATTTGAACAACGACGTTCAATGTACTTTTCAAAATAGTTTCACTTTAGCTTGGCACCGACTTCATATAAAGTATTTATTTGTTGTACCAAAAAATTATTTCATGCTTTTTAGTTAATTTTCATTTGAAGTCGGTTTTTGTTTTTTTTTAAGTATTTATTTAGACACACAAACAGACACAAGTTCCGATAACAAAAATATTTTTTGGGGATGTCAAATTGCGGGATCTCCAAATACGAATAAGGGGCCTTGTATAAATTACGCTACGCTAAATTTTGCCTTTTCGAACCCATCCCTCCCCCTTCGTCACGCTATGTTACAGTTTCTGCGACCCCAATAAATATTAAGTCACACAAGCTAGAAGCGAATAATACTTATATTACACAAGTATCAATATAATGAATAAGCATCTATAATAACGATCTTACAGTATCTTCTTCTTTGTTTTCGACACTAGCATTTAGTTTATCTGCATTTATCCATTCTGCTTTCATCCCCCAATATGCCTGGCAGATTTTCAGTTCAATAAGGAACCAGCTTATCTTTTTATTCAGTTTTGGGTATTAAATTTTTAATTGCTTTTTGCGGGACAACATTTTTGTAAGTGTCAAATAACTTTTGTTATAACTCACTTCTCACAGACCACATTTATTTCGACAATCTTAACTGTCAAATCTAAGAAATGCTAACGTAGAATAAGTCAATATTTGTTGACTACTAAGTGACGAAAGAGATAAATATATAAAAATAAATATAGTAGATCATTTAAAATATGTACTTTTTTAAGGTAAAATTGTAGTAATACAAACCTTTGTAAATCTAAAAAAACTCGCTGCGCTAACTCATTTATTCGAATTTTTTAACATTTGAAATTCGAGTTGACCAGGTTCTATATTATACTAGAAATTATATGTCTATAATAACACTATTATATATGCAACTTTATTTTATCATCGGCCGTCTAGTCTTTTTTTCATTTGGTATTGAATAGAGAGCGCAGAATCCGTGGAAGCTCTTTTTTCTATGACATTGGATGCACAGACGAACCGTTTGTAACGGACTGAGTAAATATAACAAATAATAAGCTATTCTTACTGAAATATATATATGTAAAAATATTTATATCTTTACAAAGATTAAACGTACTCCTCACCCCCCTGTGTTCGAACATAGTTTATGAACGACCCCTAAACTGTAACTTTTAGGTAAAACTCTGATGGCAGCCTAGCTTTGTTTCCATTTTCACTTAATGATTAGAAATTGTAAATATAAAAGCTTTGTGTATACATAGTGTTCCACTTAGCTTTTTTCTCAAAACATATTACTTACGACATGAGCAAATTAACGTTTACCGGTAATTATCAAAAAAACCTATTGGTTATTACATATTTATGCAAATATTAAATATAAATGACCATTTTTAAAATGATATTATTTCCGAGCCAATTCTATACTCTACAAATAAATCTATTTATTACAGACATTATCCGTACTATATATTATTTAGATACTACAAAAATATGTATCTATTTTTTCATAAACTTCAACAATTCTATTTTTTAATATGTATAATACAGATGTTCAACTGCTTATAACATGTTGCTTCTAAAATAAACAAATAAAAAATAAACAAACATTTTGATTCCTATCAATTTCAATGGATAAGAGTATTTAAATAATTTTTTTTTGCAGAAACTATTTTGCCCATAAATGATTTTAATTTTTTATTTTTAATTTATATTTATCGTATGGCTCAAATAACATGACATATTGAGAGACATCGATAAAAAGAACAAGGGGGTACAAATAAAGGTATACAAAACAATAGCACATTATAACAACATAGATATAGCTACAAATTGAGATATATAGCAAGTTAAAAATATATTACAGGTTGATGTTCAGTTGTTTTATCCAGTTAAGCGCCAACGGTGTGGCTGCGAGGAACTCTTCTCGCAACTTACAGTCTCTCACAATATGGTTTATAGTTTGACGAGATACGCCACAGTAATATATTATACACGGAGCCGGCACATCGGTCGTGGCCTGATCGGACTCTAGTAAGTTTTACTCTTTCCGGGGAAATTCAGATCCAGGAGTCCAGGAGGTAAGACTGCCCTCATAAATATACATTGTAAGTGGTGTTCAGCAAAATCTCCCCACTCGGACCGGCATTGATTCAAGGAGGTGAAATTTCGGTGGGATTGCTGTTTGGATGATCAGTTTGTTGTTGGCCGTCATCTGGTTATACTCCCTCAGAAGGACGTCAGCCCTTCGCTGATGCAGTGTGGCCAGCCAATGAGTTGGAGTTGTCTTAATAGCACCTATAATGAGTCTCATAGTCTGGTTTCGTTGAACGTAAATTAGTTCAGTGTGGTATTTGTGAGGTATTTTTTGTAGCAAAGGGTACGATCTAACGTTATTTCAAGTTTTAGGAAATGAACTTGCAGTTCATGTTTAGCAAGTCTGCTACTCAGGTGGAAGCAAAAAAACACAGTTTTGTTGGGGCAGGGTTCTAGTTTCTATTTCTTGAAGTAGCTGTTAAGAACTAGCTAGTCGCTAGACAGAGTGTGCTCTATGTTCTCAAAGCTTTTATCGGCGAAGCGACTTGTGAGTCTATCTGACATGTCGGATATATATTTTATATCTTGTAAATCACTTTTGAGTTTTTAAAAAAAATTATTTATTGAAATATAAAAATTAAAACTTTGAATAAAACATTAAATTGAAAATTAAAATTAACTAACTAAATGGTACAAGTATACTAACGATAAATGACGACCGTGGGACCGCGTCGCTCTGATTTATAACATTAAGAAAGCTGACTAATCAAAAGAACGGTCAAGTCGATGCGTTCCCACGTTTACATTATGAAGCAGGAAACTGGTCAGCGAAATATGATACTTCGTATCATACACGTGCATGATATTTACGCCTAACAGCTCCCCTTTACCAAGAAAAGTTGATGCTGTAACATCAACTTTTGGAATTTACTGGATGCTAGCTAAATAAGCAAAAACAATACAAATATGGAAATGAAATAAAGTTAAAGTGAACATAATGATTAAGTTTAAATAGATTACATAAAATATGAAAAATATACAAAACATAAAAGTCAAATAAGAATGGAAATGTATCAAAAAGGTTCTCAATTCTATAAGTCTGGATGTTCAGGTTCCTCTTCGATTTGGGGCCTCAGTTTTGGTATCAGCCTGGAGAACGGTTTTGTCAGGGTACTCAGACTCTCTGGATTGGAGCTGTCGTTTTTCGGAGGTCTCTTAACGTGCCTTATGATTTTCAATGAGCTGTATACAACAACAATTGTTACAATGATAATTATTGTAGCATACGTGAACCAGGAAATGTTTTTATTAACAAAGGGTTGGTTGATGAGATCGTCGAGATCCCTTGAATACTGGTCCAGCTTGTGGTTGGCTATGGACAGTTCTTCCATGTTTAAGTCGTCCAGCTTCAGGGGCTTAAGGTCCGGAATTGCAAGTTTCTCAGGATGAGAATTGCAGCAATTGAATGGAATTAAAACTGGATGAGAATTGTCCGAAATGTTCATGAATTTTTGTGGTTCGGTCTGGATTTTTGTAATACCAACAAAAGCACTACATTCCGTTTGTAACCGAATGATAGAATTGTTCGTTAGCACTAAAGTTTTAGCGTCAATTCCTGGACAATTAATGGTCACATGTATGGGTTCCGATATGATTACAATCCACGCATTTGTTTCAAGTTTTTGAACATTGTACCCTTCACTGAAAACGATGGCACTTTTACAAGTTTCGGGGACACTACGAATGTTTTTCAGGAGCTGCGCCTCACAGGGTGCATTTGAGTCTATGGGATACGCGTATAAATCGGAGCACAGTTTTCGGAGTGGAGTCAGCTGTTTGCACGCACTCAAGTCCTTGATTGGTATGTACATAAGAGAATCATCATTTCGCGCTACATATTTTTGAGTAAAAGAAAGGATGTGATGAAAACCAGTTCTATCATCTAAAATCGGAATAGGGTATAAATGGTAAGCTGTATAAAGCTGTTGCTCTACTAGAGGGATTTTTAAGATGAATACTAGATCTGAGTGAGTTTGAAAAGCTTGTAGTTCAATTACTTCTAAATACTGTGCAACACTTGAAAATCTGACTGGTAACGGTAAATTATTTTTAACAAGGTTTTGAGAAATCTCCTGTAATGCGGCAATCAAATGATCCGGTGTAATAATAGATGAGTGAATAATTTTCAAACGTGCAAAAGTTATTGAATTTAAAATATCGTTAAGGTTATCTTCAAGAAACAAATAACTAGCCATTAGTTTTTCACAAATTTCAAGAAATGATTGTTTGGCTTGAATAGTGGCTATCCGGTCATTTAATTCATTTATCGTGAGGTTGATTTCGTTAATGTCTTCGTTAAAGATTTTCTCGTCTATTTGAAGTTTCTGGATAGTTTCATTAAAGTTTTTAATAATAGTGGTTGTAACGCTCATTTGATTCTTTAAAAGATTTTCGACTTGTAGTTGTCCTTGGTTAAGTCTGTTTATGCTGCTAGTATAAAATTCGCCATCGGATGCGTCTAGGTTACCGGTTATTGCTTTAAAGATGGTTCCAGCACCGTCTATTAATCCGCGTTTTGGTCTTTTAGTGACTAGAAATACTTCTGAAAATTTTGTTTTGATGGAGTCGGAGATTTGTGTTAAAAGGCTAATGTGTGTTTGGACATCCACACGAAAGGCACCTGTATCGTGAAATTTGAAGCCAGGCATAGGATCGACAGTTCGTTCTAAAGTATTGAGGATTCTGTTATTATTTTCAAATAGTTGATTAAGGGTTGTCAAGTTCCGGTGAACTAATAGAGTCCATTTATAGTTTGATACAATTATTCGACTTTCGTCATGGTAGTAGATACCGAGAGTGTTGTTAATCGGTTTGACGTCGTACTGTGAAACTGCTGATCCGAGCAGCAGAAGAAACCTGAAAAGAAAGTTAGTTTTCAGAATATGGTTTCATTCTGTCAAAGTTCACTTTCGTTCGTTGGTTAGTTCTTAGGTTTAGAAGTGTAGCAGAGTTATTGTGGATCTCAATAATTTGGAATGGGCCATTAAATTTGTTCTGGAGTTTGTCTTTTATTTGTGACTCTTTAACGTATACCTTGTCACCGATTTTGTATTCAGGAGGGTTTTTCGAAACGTGTTGGTCAAATCTTTCCTTCGCTTTTTGTTTTTGTAAGTTGGTCTTTTCGCGTGCAATTTTGTAATAGTAAGAAATTCGGTTATTTAGGTCTCGTACGTATTTGCTAATTAGTTCTTTTTGATTATAAAGAGTCTCTGGGGGTCTGCTGGAGGTATGTCCGAAAACGAGTTCGAACGGGGTGAAGCCATGGGTCTTATTGGTTGAATTGTTATAGGCAATAATAGCATACGGAAGTACGTTTAAGGGGTGTTCGTCGGGATTTTCAGCTTTGTGAATGCGAATCATTTCTAGTAGAGTAGAATGAAATCGTTCCACGGAGCCGTTTGTTTGCGGGTGTCCCACGCTAGAGTAGGTAAGTTTGATGTCATAAAGTTTGCATAGATCTTTTAGTATGGCATTGTCAAATTCTCTGCCATAGTCGCAGTGGATACGTAATGGTGTACCGAAATGTTGAAAGTACAACATAATAGTACTAACGACAGATTTGGCGGATTTATCTGCCAAAGCATAGGCTTGTGAGAATTTAGTCAGTTCGTCTCTTATCGTCAAAATGTGATTTCTATTAGGAATTTCTAAGATGTCGATGTTAATTCTTTCAAAGGGTGTTTTAGGTGTCTCAGTTATGACGAAGGGATTATCTAAGTTTTTTCGACAAGCTTTGGTTTGTTGACAGATTACGCAGTTCTTTATGAAGTTCTCAATGTCTTTAGTAAATCCCGGCCAGTTGAACCTCTCTTTGACACGGCGTATGGTTTCGTTGATGCCGCGATGCAAGTTGTTTTTTCCGTTATGATATTGCTCGAGTATTAGTGGAATTTCGTCTTTGTTAGGAGTTTTTGTGATGTTTTGGCAAATCTTCCACTTAATGTCTTTTTCAGAGAAAATAAAGGATAGCATTTCCAGAATTGGAAGATCAAGGTTGTTTTCTACACAATATGTTTTCGATGGGGAGAGAACGTCTTGATTTTTGAAAATAGATGCGAAAAGGACTTCATTTACGATTTCGAGATCGTTTGGAAGCGGGACTATGAAGTATTGTCTCCTGCTAACAGTTTTGCTAGCGAATACGTTGATTTTAAATGTTTCAAAATCAGCGACTTCTTCGAAAATATCTTCAAATATGTCGTGATGGAATTCCTGAAGGTTGGATGATTGGGGACAGATTAGGATATTTTTATTTGCCTTGTCTAGAAGTTGGCAATTAGAAAATTCGATTTTACTATAGTCAATTAAGGAAACAGTTTTGTAACGTTCAACAAAAGTTTTGAATTCTTGGGATATCGTTTCGGTAGTTATTTCGTTTTGTTCAGGTTCGGAGGTATTGTCATCGTCTTCGTCATTTAGGGGTAAGATTTTGTGGGGTGTTAGTTTAGTTTTAGCCTGGAATAGTACGCACTCATCAAGGTGGTTGATTTTAATGCGTGATAAGGCGTCGGCGTTTTTGTTAATTTTACCCGGTTTGTAAATGATCTCGTAGTCATATTCTTCGAGTTTAAGTCTCCATCGGGCTAATCGACTTCCGGGGTCTTTTATCGAGAACAGCCACGTCAACGGGCGGTGATCGGTACAAAGTTGGAACTTTCGGCCATAGATTATCGGTCTCCAGTGCTTCACTGCCCAAACAATAGCCAACAGTTCTCTCTCAATAGTCGAATACCTTGTCTCGGCTTGACAAAGTGTCCTGGAAGCATATCCAATGGGTAAATCTTTACCTATTGGCCCTTGGGATAGTACAGCGCCGATTGCAAAAGCACTGGCGTCAGTGGTTAGTATGAATGGTTCCTCGAAGTTCGGATAGATCAGTATTGGTGTCGAAGTTAAAGCACGTTTGAGTTCGTTAAAGGACGTGACGCATTCAGCGTTGAAATTAAACGGTTCATCCTTTTGTAAAAGTTTAGTTAGGGGTTTCGATATTCTCGCGAAGTTTGGAATAAACCTCCGATAATAACCAGCAAGTCCCAAAAATGACTTAATATCTTTGGGGTTCTGCGGTTGAGGAAAGTTTAAGATACAGTCGACTTTCGACGGGTTGGGTTTTACACCGTCTTTAGTTATTAAGTGTCCCAAATAAGCGACCTCCTTGCGGATAAACTCGCATTTGTCAGGCTGTATTTTGAGGTTTGCCTTATTAAGTCTTTTAAAAACGTCAGTTAGTCTTGCTAGGTGTTCGTGAATGGTGGGCGAATAAACGATTATATCGTCCATGTACACCAAACATCTTTCGTTCTGGATTCCTATCAGAATATTGTCCATCACCATTTGGAATGTTGAAGGGGCATTTTTCAACCCGAAAGGCATGCGAACAAATTCAAAATGACCGTTCTCTACAGTGAAAGCGGTTTTTTGAATGTCCTTGGACTCAATTTCAATCTGGTGGAAACCAGAAGCTAGATCTAGGGTGGTAAAATACTGGCACTTGCCAAGTTGGTCTAACAGATCGGATATGTTGGGTAACGGATATTTGTCATTTATTGTCAGTTCGTTTAGTTTTCTATAGTCCACGACTACGCGCCATTTCTGTTTCCCGGAGGCGTCGAGTTTTTTCGGGACAACCCATACAGGGGAAGACCAGGGAGAATTTGAGGGACGAATGATGCCCTGTTCTAACATTTTCGAAACTTGGTTACGGACTTCCTCTTTGTGAATTTGGGGATAGCGGTACGATTTAGTGTATATGGGTTTGGCGTTGTTTGTGTCGATGGAATGTTTAATTTCATTCGTGAAACTAAGATGGTCACCTTCTAAGTAGAAAATGTCGGAAAAGTCAAGACAAAGTTGTTGTATTAGTTCGGCCTCTTCCTCGTTAAGGTGTTCGAGTCGGAGTTGATTGTTAATCTCCGTTTGTCTGTCGAAGTTAGGATTAGTTGCAAACGAAATTTCTTCACAGTGATTTACAGAGTAATTTTGAATGGGTTCTAATTTGATAGTGTCGAAATTTACAGTTTTTGGGCAGGCGTTAGCGTTTAAGATGGATGTCAAAAAATTCGCCTTTGTCGTTGACTTGGACTAAAGCATTCGGAAGTCTCACATTTTCTAGGACGGTAGTGGTTAGTATAGCTTCTGTGTTACGTAAGTCACATTTGAGTTTGCAAATCCTTTCTGTTCGCGGCTCAATAGTAATTGTGTTTGAAATTGTTGGGTTAATTGTTGGAGATTGCCTGTTTGAAGATATTGTTTCGTCTGTTACTTTCATAAGCGGAATAGTTTTGAAGTTGGTTATAAGAAGTTTTTTGTTAAAGTCAATCACACAATTATAATGTTCTAAAAAGTCAGAACTTAGTAGACCATCGAATTCGATGTCTAAGTTACAGATGTAAACTTTGTGTGGATCGTTAAGATTAAATGGGACTAAGGTCGATTCGTTAATCAGGATTTTTTGATTAGTGATACCTTGTATCACAACGTTTTCTGGGTATCGGTGTCGAAATTGTTTACAAGTGTTTGGTTTAAAAATTGATAAACCGGCACCTGTGTCTATTAACAGTTTATATGTATTAGTGGCGTCGTTGATGTAGAAAAGGTTCTTAGAATTTACCGAAAGTGAGGGGCTTATAGGAAAGCTTGTTCCGGAAAATTCAGGTTGGGGTTGAAGTCGTCGAGTAAACTCATTGTTTCGAACTGGGTTTGAAGATTGCAGATCTGTGTATCGGGTGGTTTGTCCACTGTAAGTACCTCTTGAAAATTTTGTCGTCGGTCTTCGGGTAATTCAGAAGGGAATTCTGGGTAATTGCTTTCAAAAGTTTCAGTATAGTCATTTTGAGAGTATTCGAAATCTGTATTTTGGGGGTCTGAATAAGAACAATCGTCTTGGTAGTATGAATTTGTATAAGGGTCATCGTTTGTTAAATTGTTTAAAGGGTTGTAGAACTCATCTTGGTTGAAGTGGTGGGTTCTTTGTTGTTGGTTTCTGTAAAAATTGGGATTTGGTCGAGATTGATTAGGACTTTGATATTGTCCACTGGCAGAAGGTCGGTTTTGTTGTGCGGGATACCTATTGGGATCAGTATTGGGCCTAGTTTGATTAGCCGATTGATAAGGAGGATTCGGTCTAAATTGTTGCGGGTTGTTATTGTTGAAGTTTTGGTGTGGTTGTTGGTTTTGTTGTTGTTGTCGTTGTCGTGTTAGACATTCGTTATACAAATGCCCGGTGCGTTTGCAAAACGAACACTGTTTTACAAAAGTTTGAGGAGGTGGTCGTCTTTGTGGTTGATGTTGTTGAGGGTTCCGTACATTTGAGAATTTTTGATTTTCCAAGTGACAAAGTTGGAGTTCTCTTTTTATTCGGGAAACCGCGGTAATTATATCGGGAGGGTTACTAGCGCGAATAATTTGGCCTATTTTTGGTTCAAGTCCGGTCAAAAGACTATTTAGAGCCATGGAATCTATAAGACAAATTTGCGCGTCTTTTTCTTTGGTTGTTAGATTCTGTTTGTTAACAGCCGCGTGCATTTTTGCCTCGTGGCTTTGTAGTCTCGCTGAGAAAGTTAGTGGGGATTCAGTTGGTAGTTGTCGCATTCTTTGTAAATCCTGAATTAAAGCGGACAAGTCGCGTGAGTCACCGAAATGGTTTTCTAACAGTGTTTTTATTTCATCCCAAGTCGACGCATTTCTTGAATTAACAAGCTCGGCTCCACGGCCTCTTAGCTTGTTTTTAATGTGCAAAACTAAAAGAGTTATTTGATATGCGACAGCCATATTTTGTGCTGTCGAACAGGAGCTGATGAAAGTATTTAAGAAAATTGGATTGCCGTCGTATTCAGGGATGATAGCGAAAATTTCCGCAAGTTTGTAAGGTTCTACCGTACCTTGGCGTGTTTCAACCATATTTAGAAATATTATGAAATAGTTTATAAAAGCAAATATATCAAATTAAATATTAAAAAGGGAAAAATCAATGTAGGGGTATTTTTGTAGGTGAATTTGTTACAGCAATTAATAAACAGGTCAATATAAATGTAAAAACATGAAGGTAAAGGTAAATGCAATAAAGTAAATAATTGCAGTATTAGAAACAATTAAAATAATATCGAACACTAAAGCACAGAAGGCCTCTATGTGTTTAAGTATATGTTTCAAGATTTGTTTTTAAAATAATAGAGATGAATGTAGGTGAATATTAAATGATAGAACTGTATGTTCAAGATACATAAAACTCGTATCGAATAAATCAATATAATATTAAAAATCAATAACGTGATGATTGTAATAGTACACACGTTAATACTCCTGGCATGAGACTGTTCTGGAGAAGCTGAGGACTGGTTAGCTGTAAGGTTGCGTGTTCCGGGTTCTCGCTGCTACAGTTGTTGTCTCGGTCTGGAAGTTGATGTCCACAAGGATTTGGAAATCGACACAACTAGTGAGTGTACACGTGTTCTAGCTGTGTTGGACAATCCTACTGACTGCGCCAATTTTATATCTTGTAAATCACTTTTAAGTTTAAAAAAAAAATTATTTATTGAAATATAAAAATTAAAACTTTGAATAAAACATTAAATTGAAAATTAAAATTAACTAACTAAATGGTACAAGTATACTAACGATAAATGACGACCGTGGGACCGCGTCGCTCTGATTTATAACATTAAGAAAGCTGACTAATCAAAAGAACGGTCAAGTCGATGCGTTCCCACGTTACTGGTCAGCGAAATATGATACTTCGTATCATACACGTGCATGATATTTACGCCTAACATATATATATATATATATATATATATATATATATATATATATATATATATATATATATAGAGATTAACAAGTAAAGATGTTGAGTCAGTGCATCCGATATGCTTCAATATGGACTTATATACTTGTTCACAGACTTAAAATGATGTTAATTCTTGCTGCTACTGTTAAAAATTTGGGTAAGAGCTCACTGAGGTCAGAAAGACATCTATATAAAAATAGATTAAAAAAAAACTAAAACCGATTTAAAAAAAATAACCTAACTAGAAACCATGAAATAATTTTTTACTGCAAAAATTAAAGCGTTTGTTGTCGTGCTGAAAGTTGACACAGGGGCGAAGCTTCTGGGTAAATTTCGTAACAACTTATAAAGATAGTTTCCAAATTATTTGCATCCGATACTTTATGGACTTATATACTAGTTCAGAAACAGTATTTAATTGTTGCAGTAAAAAATTATATCATGCTTTTTAGTTAAGTTACTTTTTTGAAGTCGGTTTTTGGTTTCTAAAAATGTATTTATATTACAATTATTAGTGATGTAATGGCTTAAGTGGATGTTGTTTTCAAATTTGATTAACTTGTTCGATATTGCCCAAAGTAAGGTATTTTAGTTTTAAGCCACGAAGATTTGAGTATTATCATTTTTTCGGTATGTTAATTACATTCACATTTACTTAACAGTTTCTTCTCCTCAGATTCTTATCATAAATCGTTTTAAAGTTTCAAGTGATATAGCACATAGGACGCAATTTTCAATTCTAATAAACTTTGTTTGATCACAATTTGAGTTATTATTAAAGATAAAGGTATTTAACTTAAACAAAATTCATATTCTTTGTCAAACCGAGTATACAAATTGTAAAAGTAACATGAATATTATACAATTTTTGGTGATGTGGTATAATAAGATGCATTTTATGATTCTAATTACTCCCGTTAGATAACATAAAAATTTTTGATATTATCAAAAATAAAGGTATTTTACTTTTCAACAAAATTCATATTTGCTGACGAATCTCGTATGCACTTGCAAAATTGACATGTAATGATTACAGTATACGTTCCTGACCATGCAAATCTTTTTATAAATAATATTCATAGGAATTTTTCCGTTTGAATCCAACTTATGAAGACACATTATATATAGAGACCAACTGACAACCTCCATCTTGAAGTTGATTAACTGACATTTATTTCGATTTAATTCCAGTCTACTTTCAATTTATTACAATTCTTAGTGATACATCATATTTGGATGCAGTTTTCAATTCTAATAAACTTTGATTAAAACTTGAGATATTATAAACAAATACAAAATTGATATATTTTTTGATACCTAGTATATAGTTGGAAAAGTTACATATACTCTTTATACAGGGTTTAAACGCAATGGCATAATTAGATGAAGATTTAAATTCTAATTACTTCTATTTAATAACAATTTTAGATATTAACAAAATTAAAGGTACTTCACTTTTAAGACAAATTCCTATTTGCTGACAAATCTCGTCTACAGTTAAAAAAGTGACATGTAATGGTTACAGTATACGATTTATACCATGCAAATTTGTTTGTGATGAATAACTTTTCTGTTAATATTATCATTAAAAAAATTCGTTTGATTTATGAAGAAACACTATATATAAAGACTAATTAATAATCTTCACCTGGAAGTTGATTAACTGATATTTATTTTGATTAATCCAATTTCTTTTCAATTTATTATACCCCAGTTCAAAACAGAACATTTCCATATTTTAATCCAGCACCTTCACCAAAGCTTACTATATAAGAAAGTTGGTAAAAAAGTTTTTCCCGATTTACTAAAAAACGGTATAAGCGATGTTATTGAAAAAAATACGGGGCCACTTTAGGTTACCTCGGAATAAGATCCAATATAAACGTTCGAAATTCCTTGAACGGTTTTCGAATAGTCGCTGAACACACATAAAAAACATAGATACAGACCTCCTTTTTTTTGAAGTCGGTTAAAAAATGTGCGAAAGTTTCAAACCCACACATTTGCGAATATTTTATACATAATTCAATTATTGATAATTAATAAAAATTAAAATCAGACTTAAAAAAACGTACAAATCTACAATAAACAAGTAATCTATCTTTATTTTAAATAATAACTTTACGTTGAAAATAATGTCGAGCATTTAAGAATTTTGATTCTTCAAAACAAGCCATGAACAGGATTTTAAAGACATTTAATCTAAGATTCTCTCGACCCCTGTTTCCATTAAAGATATTGCGGTTGAGCTGATCGGCCGAAGGGGTGGGGGGCGAGGTTGAAGTGTCAAATTTGATGATCTCGATCATGTTTCGTTTTGACAGATCCTATATGTCTATATTCTTCCCCTTTTCCAGGTTTATATTATTTATTAAGATGTGCCGAATGTCCATCAGTTCGTTACATTACCTTCGTTTTCTTGATCTTTATTTTTAGGGTTGCATTAATATAATATTTGGTCTTACAGTTACTTTCAATTTGTGCCAGTTAGGAGGAAAATCATCAGCAAAATTCAGATGATTCAGATAGTAGCCATCCGTTGTTACTCCAATCTACCTTTCAAAACATACTTTCTAAAAGTGCTGTCAATAGCCATCTTAAGATGGCGTCTCTTTGCTGGGAAATTACGGTATGTCTTAAAATATTGTGAGTGATATTTGAGATTTTTTAGTTTCATTGATAACTTCCCTTAGAGTAAGTATGTGATCACTGGTGTGAAAGCTGTCCTTGGTATACAATATTGGCGAGAGAAAATTTAATGAGAATATGCACTGAATTTTTATAAGCATGTACATTTTTCTCCAAAATTTTATACATTAAAGCAGCTTAAATTTCTTTTTTTAAATAGGTACCATAAATAATATAAGGAGCTTGAATTGTCATCAATGTAACACTTTTCTTCTTTTTATAAACTGTTCATAAAAAGGCTAAATTCTCATTATTGCACTTGTTAACTACACAGGTTCCAGTCAGTATATAATCGGCAGCAAGTTATCTATATATAAATAGGCAAAGGACAAAACGATTAGGTACGATTTTTCTCTTCTGCCTCTCAACCGATTTTCTTCATTTTTGATTTGTTTAGTAGCTACTTACAACCTTCAGTGCAGAATGCTAATATTAATTTATAATATTGGTTTATTCATTAAATAAAATATATTAAAAATTCATTATTTGCGTCCATACTGTCAACGCCAAACAACTGACAGTGCCGCCGCCGCCAGACGGTCAAAACTCAAAACATTGAGTAATTATATAAGGAGGGAGCGATCGTTAGATGCTGTTATATTATTAGAGCATGTGGTACTTCTGGAAGTGGCATGCAAGCGTTATTGTTATTGTTTAGTGGTAAAATAGTCACTGTAGTAGATCAGTATTGATTTTTCGGACAGGTTGCAGTAACGTTCATATTAAATATTCTGTTTTTAATATGAATTTAATTATTTGATTAATATATTATTATCACAACCTTCCCGAAGGTGCTGTGTAAAAAATTGTCAGACAGTGGACAATAGAGAATGTATTAAATATTTAAGTTCTCCTAGAGTTGTTGGTCCTCTCTTTTCTTTAATATTCCTGAACTTGATTGAAACCGCAAATGACGAAAACTTTTAGGTTGCAAAGAACAATCTTCCAATTATTATATCGAATATTTTGCCAGGAGCGGTTGCAGCCAAAAATTCGGGGAGTCATTCATTTGTCAAAATATTTCAAAATACTGATATTTGATTACATTTTTATTTTCTTTTTATTTCAATAGATTTGAGAATATGAGTGAACAATTTTGGTCATTACATCTACTTCTCCGATTTCTCCACAACTATGTTTCTTATAAAAAAATAGTTTTTACAATTTCATGAAATAGCGTCGAATTTCGACCACTGGGCGACCACTAGTACAAAATAAAAGCTGATGATTCAAACTGTTTATATTTTTTATGCTTAATAGTTTTCAAAATAGAAACTCAAATTGCTTGTAAAAACCATTTCATTTCAAATATCTATTAATTTGTATGTAATAATATCAGTATCGTGGTAAAATTAATGCAGTTACTCATGATCTTTTTTCGTATGAATTTCAAACTATTTTGATTAACAACTTATTTGATATGGTATTTTAATTGGATTCAGTCACTCAAAACACATATGCTACTAAATGACGTTTCGGTTTTATTCACCAGATCTATATAAGACTGCACATTGTTTGTTAATAAATATCTATGTATAAATAGACAAAGACAAAACGGTTAGGTACCATTTTCTCCTTTGTCCCTCAACCGATTTACTTTATTTTTGTTTTGTTTAGTAGCTATTGACGAGCTTCAGTGTAGAATGCTAATATTAATTTATAATATTGGTTCATTCCTTAAATAAAATATAATAAAAAATTCATAATTTAAGTCCACACTGTCATGCCAAACAGTGCCGCCAGATTGCTTGGAGAGAAAATCGTAATATGAATTGACTCGAAAAACAAACTAAGTTAAACAAAAAAGTTACAAATTTTTATCGTTCCCAAAGTTATTCCACATTATCACGCTATTCAGATTTCACGCATAAAAATTTATATTATATGATAATAATTATTTATTTGGTACTCAGAAGTTTGAAACTTTAATTTGTTTCTAAATATGGTTTGTCAACTAAAATTAGAATTGTATTGTGTGACATTACGCTTTTAATTTATATTGTTTTTATTTTAAAGGCTAATAGTTTAATACAATTTAACTAATCTTACAAAGCCCATGATATAAATACAGTTAGTGAGATTTAAGACTAATAGTTATATCTGACATCATAACAATATTTCTAATGTTCTCGGCCATCTTCGTTGTTGAATCTTTTTAGCGAATCTGATAACATTGTTAGCCGTTGGGTTAATGTACCTTTTCAATTCATTGTGAAAATTATCAATATATTATTTGAAATATTTTAATTTCAATGCACTTACAAAAATTGTCAACATAAAAAGTATTATTCAAAATAAATTATCAGCAAGTGCATTGTATTTCTTTATATTTTTGATATAATACAGAAGTCATCGTTAACTTTGTGTATTAAATTGAAGTTATTGAGATTATACATACAGTGTAGTTTAAAGTGTACTAATATGTAAGTACTTATGTATCCTATTTATTTGTACGCATCTTCATAGTTACTTATGGTTTCTTTTCTTGCATTTTCTTCTTAGAAATTGAAATCGTAATTGTGAAATATCTGAATAACCATAAAACAGTTTGAAAAACTAAAGTTTAAAAATATTACTTATGATTAATATTAATTTATTATTTGATTTACCATGCCTGCTAAATCCAGGGTGAATGACTTGCCTAAAATGAACATATTGTTATTTTAAATATGTGTGTTTTATCAAAAAACTATATGTAAATACACAAATGTAAAAGAGTTCGGTGCTATTTCATTCTGTTTGTGAACCAATTTTTATTTTTTTTAATTTCCAATTGACGGGATTTAGTGTTATTAATAAAAAAATCGATCAAACCGGCAACAACAACTAGTTTGCTGTATGATATACGTAGTTTTACATATAACTGTAAAATCTATTTCAGAGTCAGTATATGAAGTTACAAATACTTAAATAGAAAGAAAATTGAATACCCTTTACCAGGTTCTCTTCAGAGCTTCAACATTCAATTTCACCATATAGACGTTTATCTTAAAAGCATAAAAAATATTTTCCAGGTTTTTTTTTCCACTTTTTTACGGCAAGTCTCCATATTAAGTAATTTAAGATATACATACCTTGCGCGCTTATTTATCATCCAGTACGTAGTTTGGGTACTCAGCTAGATTTGGGGATACCAACTTTCAGTTGCAGGGAATTATAATAAACATTGTAAATATTTCTTTTTTTAAATTTAACACGTTACTAATGCCCAGTGATCTTTTTGTCCTGAAACGCATGGGGGGGCGTCCCACCACCTTTTTTTGACGGATTATTCTTATTTACAATTAAAATTTCAAAAAAAGTTAGCGTTCCACCACCTTTTCTTTTACAATAAGAGCACTGCTAATGCCTAATAATAATATATGCTGTTAAGATTAATAATATTCGCTAGTTCCTTTAATTTTAATCAGTCAGTCCAGAAAAACGGCTCAATGAATCACTTTGTTGGATTAGTATATTATTTTGTAACACTATCAATGTCACTAACTGAAATACTTTTGTTTTTAATATAAAGGAATCTTTGGGATGGGTAAAATGTTGGGAAAAAAGACAAAAAATAACAACTAGTCTGCTGTATGATACACGTATTTTTACATATAACACTAAAATCTATTTCAGAGTCAGTATATTAATGATTTGACATTCGTTTAACATTATCATTAAGTTGGACAAAATATAGTGAATAAATATATAGCATATTAATATTTGTAATTATACCTTCTATAGACGTCAACATTCCAGTTGCCAAATAGAAAAGAAACAGGACAGTATTGCTCCAGTCTTGTTTCTTTCCAACAAAAAAAATGCAATTCTTTGCCATCAGTCTGGAGCATATAGGTAAATCTTTAACTTTAAATATATACTTTTTCTTAAGCGTACCGAGTAATTGGTTGGTTTACATCTATATTTTTGAGAGGCTGGATATCAAAAATACAGACCAAACGATATTCTTCACAGTAAAATTTATATAAAATATATTTATTGTAAACTTAGGCTATTCTCATTACTACACTGAACAGAACGATTAATACCCATAGAATTTTTTAACACATAACATAGATAATTGTGAATTGATTCTTTTTCAGTTCAACATGACAAACATGTATTACAATACTTTAGATTTTATCCTGAATAGACATTGAATAAATTTCGATACATGAAACCTCTTAAAATGGATAAACAATGGATATGTTATCGGATAAACATAATTAAAGGTACAGGGATATAATATATTCTCTGAATGTCAAGAAGTTCTCAACAGGAATAAATATTGACAACCACTTGATAATTGAAGCTTCTCATTAGTTCTTTACCATTTAGCTTATTTCTCTTTTTCTTGGGAAGTTGCCGGTTGAGGTTGAGCTGGAAGGGCCTTGAGAATTGCGTGTACTTCTTCAGCAACAGCCGTCAGGACAAACTCAAACTGTTGTTTAGTAGCTACCATTTTAGGACGTTGATCTCTGAGATGTTCCAGTGTCGCAGCAATGTCGATTTCTTTAGCGCCTTTTGCCATTCGGCTCAAGACCATGTCGATAAGACAGTAGGTACCGCTTCGTCCAGCACCATCACTACAGTGGACCACTATCGGACAGGATCTACCACGATAGGACTTATTGACTTTTCTTCTGCAAACATATAAATATAACAATTTTAAGAACATAGCTTTGGTTGGAATACAATAATCTTCATAGAGGTAATATTTGTTGTTCTGATGTTTGTTTGGGCTACACTGTAAAACTACTGAAGTGACTTATAAAATTATTTTACATCTATCTGTAAGTAACTGCCATATGCCAAAAGCTTGACAAAATATTAAAAATGTTAAATTCTGCTAAAAGGTAAACAAAAGCTAAAACTTTCAAATAATCAGTAAGCAAAAATTTTAAGCATTGTGATTCAAAAAATTAGGAAGAAACCTGCCAAACCGTTGCAGCACGGATCAAATTGAAATAGAAGCAATCGAAACAAATAAAAAAATATTATTAGAATAATCTTGGTTTAATCACAGTCAAATAATGAATAGGGCATTTAGAATTAACTATAAATTTAAATAATAATAGAATCAGGTTTCTTCACGTTATGTTAATGAATCACAAAGACGCGAAAACCAAGACCAGGGGAGAAATGTCTCAATCAGGAAAATGCGGTCACTACTTGGTTACGACTTATACCAAAGATAAGGTATGAACCTGTGTTTTAGGAGTGTGGAATTGGCTAAACATTTAGTCTAGGAACTGATATCTAAATTATCTATTGTGAACCAATTAATGATAGAAAAACATTTTAAAAAATATAACCGACTTCCACCTATAACTAAAAAACTGAAAATAATTATAACAAAGTACAACTCTAGCAAATAAATAACACATTCAATCTTGTTAGGTACCCACGCAGGAAGTAAAAAATGTAAACATTAAAAGGTGCTCATTCTGTACAAATTAATTACCTACCAATCTAGTATATTTTTGAAGTCGGTGCCAAGCAAATCTATAATCCTGCATTGCGTACTTATCTACTACTTCATCAAACTTGATTGTTGCTTGGCACCGACTTCAAAATTATGCTAGATTGGTAGGTAATTAATTTGTACAGAATGAGCACCTTTTAATGTTTACATTTTTTACTTTTTACATTGATAGATTTGCTATAATTATTTTCAACTTTTTCATTATAGGTGAAAGTCGGTTTTATATATGTTTTCATTCTTTATTTTTTATTTTGTATGTATAACCTTAATAGACAGGACCAGATAACATCGAAAGCCTCAACATTACACATTACATTTTCATTTAAATTGACAGATTTATGTTTACGAACAAAATATTCTAGTTCGCGTTGACTTAATAAGCCCAAAATATTTTTATGCCTTATGGACCACGCCATGTAACCTTTTTACAACTTTTTTTGACAACTCTGTTTAACTATAGATAATTCCACTCCACCCTATGTACATTCGACTGCCCAAGAGCAAGCATAAATTTGTTAGTTGCCTTCTGTAAATTATAGGACGGAGAAGAATCCATCCCATATTTACGGAGTCAAATCCGTCCTATATTTCAACCATCGTATATAACTCCTTTTTGGCTACCCCATAAATTATTTCATTTTTAACATTTTATATTATCGCCCTGTGTAATATTAATTCCTCTCCACACTTTATACAACTACTTATTAACTATAAAATAAATATATTTTTAATCACACTGTATAAATATAAAACAACTCCAGCATATATTTCAACCATTCTGTATATGATTTATTTATGTCCACATCATATAATAGTTTTTTAATCACCCCATATAATATTAATTCCACATTTTTTCCAACATTTTTATACCACCAAACGTCCCCTCCACCCTATATTCCAACCATCCTGTATATTCGGCTTCACTCTACTTTGTGATTTTGTTTGCTATAACTAATCACCCTGTGTATAAACGCACCAAATAGCAGTTTAGAGTTTCACATGTGTGAATTTTCTATTAGGGCGGGAGAATGTGACAACCAAAAGCAGCGTCTTCGCAAAATGGAAAAATTTGCATTTAAATAGGTATTTGCCTGGTATACAAACAAAACGAGCTTGGTACTCATTGATTTAAGAAGCCGAAGATACTATTTACTACCTATATGCTTGAGATGAACATAGAAAAATTTCAAATTCGCAATTAAAATTTCCAGTGCTTACAATTCCCGCACTATTACGTTGGAATTAAAATATTTGTGAGGAAATGTCCGTAATGTCATTTCATTCAAATTTTTTATAAGAATTTTGGAATTTTCGGCGATTTTCTGCAAAACTGCAAGTAGCACGTCGCAGAAAAGTATATGAGATCACCTAGGGTTCTTCCTTAATAGATTGAACGTTAAAAAACTATACACATCCATAAGGAGTTTTCGAAAGATCGATCAATATGTTAGGGATGTTGGTCGATTTCCATGCACGCATGTGTTCATTCACAAATTTCATCACTTTACCAATAGAATTCTTTTCCCAAATTTGAAGTTTCACCAATTCGGATATATACTCTATTAAACAAGACCATATTCATTCAAAACGGTTCACCACAGGAGAAAAATCAGGTAACATACATACAAAAAAATTGATAACCTACACCTTTTTGGAAGTCGGTTGAAAATGATTATTAAAACGATTGATATCAAGTATCACTTTGGATTTCTTTTAAATTGGCTGACATTAAAATTCCAGGATAAAGGCATATATGTCCTAATATTGCAATCCAGCAAGAAGATTTTAACTTATTGTTTACTCTCTCAAAGCAAACCTCATTGGTTCAAGGAATTAACTAAGAAGTCTTTCTGCCTAGGTCACCAAACCAACGTGTACCTACATAGGTATTGTGAAGCTGAGCTAAATTGCAAAATTTGTTTATTAATGTTTATTTATTTTATTATTTTCCTTATTTGGACGTTGTATTTAAAATATAAAATATATACTTCTTATTTATATTCGTAATTTTTATCAATTATATTATCGGTATATAAATATGGTTCAGATTTTCGTTGAAATAAAGCCAACTTGATTGGTGTTCTTTTAGATAAACTCTGGGTTTCTTTAAACCACATATAAAGAATAGCAAACAGAAGAGACATGAGTTAGTAAAACTGAGGCAGTTACGACAAGCAATGTAGTATGAGCAAGCAACAAGTTAGAAAGAAAGAATGACAACACATGGAGTAACAAAATCAGAAGTTTTTATCAGGAATTAAAAAATCAAGGTAATAGCAAAAAAGTATCCCTGAATGTGAAAACATAAGAAGGATTATTAGTAGGGGACACGGATTGGTAACTCAAAAGACCAAAGGGAAGAAGAAAAATATTTAATAAGTAAACCCACTATGAAGATAGAGAACTGTCAGTCAGAATGTGGAAACGAATAGAAAGATTATGGGAGGAAAAAAAATGCCAAGCAAATAGAAAGTAAAGATCTTATAATTTCTCTCCACAAAAAAGGTGCTAACGAGGAATGTAAATACTATCGAGGAATAGTGCTGGCAAAGATAATAAAACATCGGTTAGAAAAATACCTTAATGAGCAAGTGGGCGAGTACGAAGATGGGCTCAGGACTGAAAGATAAACCATTCGTCATGAAAAAGACCAATATAGTTCTTATGAACGTAATATGGGCTTGAATTGCACGCATATGACATCCTTACGAGGGCTCCCTTTTATATTTCGGGATTAGAGAACAATAACAAATATTAATCATCGAAAATCGCTTTATTGTTTTTCAAAATATTCCCCATGAAGATCTATACACTTTTGCATGCGTTTGAACCAATTGTCGAAGCACTTTTTCCACTCTGATTGAGGTATCTCCAAAACATGTATTCTGAACGCAGCAACGGCTTCTTCAGGTGTCGAAAAACGTTGACCTCTCAGTTTCTTTTTTTACGTACGACAACAAAAAAAAGTCATTTGGTGACAAGTCAGGACTATAGGGCGGATGACTCATCAAATCGATGTTTTGACTGGTCAAATTGCAGTTGTTTGAGCCGATGTGTGAGAGCTCGGATTGTCGTGGTGAAGAGTGATCCGTCTTCGGCCGTTGGTTTTGCTCATTTCTTGAAAGAGAACTGGCAAACAAATGGTTGTGTACCACTCAGAATTGACTGTTCTGCGTTGTTCTACGTTGTGGTACGGTTGCGACATCATCCAGTTTTTCCGAAGTGCTTCGTGCGCGAACAACTTTTGTTGGATTCAGGTCATCTTGAAACACCCATACAGTCGACTGCTGTTTACTTTCGGGCCCATACGCGTAAATCCACGGTTCATCACCTGTCACTATGTCATAAATGTGTTTTGTAGTACCGCGATTGTATTTTTTGAGCTTTTCTTTCGACCAATCGACACGAGCCTTTTTTGAACGATTGACAAATTGTGTGGGATCCAACGCGAACAAATTTTTTTGACATTCAAATATTTATGCAATATTGAATGTATGCTGGTCCCACTAATGTGTAAGGTTGACTCAATCTCACGATAGGTCACATGACGATCTTCCGAAACAACAACTGTTTTTGGACGACCTTCACGAAATTCGTCTTGGAGTGAACTACGACCTCGATTGAATTCACCATACCATCGATAAACAGTGGTTCTTGATGGAGTTTCATCGCCAAAAATTAAATTAAGTTCATCCATGCACTCTTGCTGACTTAATCCACGTCGAAAGTTGTAAAAAATAATCCCACGAAAATATTCACGATTTTTTTTTTGGCCGAGATGAATCTTTTAAGTTACTGTAAACAACACATAGCGCTCGTATGTCAAAACGTTCTAAGTACGTATAACCTCAAAAATGTCAAACTTTACTTTAGAGCTGTCAGTTGTCAGATTGTAACACTAGGGTTGTCCAAACCCGAAATATAAAGGGCAGCCCTCGTATAAGAACCAAATAAGTGCAAGGACAAAAATAAAGATTGATAAACATGACAATCAAATGGACAGAAGTAAAATTATCGTAGATGGTGCACTTCATGAGGAGTGTTCTATACAGAATAGATTACATAAAGGAGATCCACTATCCACGGTTCTAGTCAATCTAATACAAGAAGTGATTCTTAGGATTAGTGAGATACACGTTCGATTAATAAAGGCATTCAAATTAAGGGAAAAGAGACCTAGAGAATAGAGGTAAAAAATTAATGAAAGCAAAAAGAACTATATGATGATCAAACATAGTACGTTAGGTTAACCAGCGAACCTAATCATTAATTGTGTAGTGTGTTTGAACTACGCAATATTCAAGAGAAAGTGGAACTCATAAAATATTTAGGAGTAACAATAAAATGTGAAAGGGGTGACAGGGGCTAGAAAAACAATTAGCAAAAACGCCAACAAAAATTGAAGCATTTCCAATCAATAGCAAACAATACAGCAAATCTTTATAATTAATCCACTATATACGATTAAATTTACACAATTCAAATGTAAATAATATAAAATAAATTTTCCTTGAGTATTTTACTTGAATATTGAAGAAATGCATTAAGAAGACTTAATTTACTTAAACATATATAATAATTACCTGAATTCCAACAAAGCCTTTGTTGATGATGGTACTCCAGTATCAGGCCAAGACAAAAAGTGGAATTGAGTAACGGTCCTTGTTTCGCCAGTTCGAACGTTTTTCAAGTAGAACGATCTCACCAAGTAATCGTCACACCATATATGCTCGCTAACCAAATGAACTTCATAAATGTGATATAGTTCGGAACCTTCTTCAGGCCAATAACGATGACACATAGCTGTGCCTCCTTCGGTAAGACTAAAACCAGTACAAATTATTAAATTTTATTCTAATACATTTTACTTCAGTTCAATATCTCAGTAAAAATATGAATTACATATTTAATAACCAAAATATTACCGTGTCAACATTACAATTACTACTGCGCCTTGTTCCCAAATCAGCTGCCAGAAGTCGGGTGCAGTGTGTGGAAGTGGCCCTTGTGTTGCTATGTAAGCTGGATTCCTCGGGTCATGATCTGTAATGCTTGATGCGTTAATGTAGTCTGATCCATTAGCGTTTGACAATTCGTTTAGTACAACTCTAGCATGATCATATGGAACAATTTCTGGATATCTATTCTTGTCCTTATTTTCTTTTTTCTGGGCCACAGATGTCTCGCAAGGTTCGGCTACGTAAGCACAAAGAGCAACCCATTCTTGCTCTAGACGATCCTTATTTTTCAAATGATCTTCCATATAACTAAGAACCATATGTCCTGTAAAAGTACAAATGAATTAAATTAACAGCCACCTATGACTAATAGAAATTGAATGTTCTTACCAGTTGAAATATCCATATTGTGAAGGGCTGGCTCTTCACTCCATGACGATGTGCTGGACCTACTTGAAGGACTCTGTTCAGATTCTCTTGATAGCGATGTTATTCTTCCATGTACAGTATCACTAGCTGGCTGAGGCTTTGCAGCCATGCGTGCTCGGCAAAGATCTTGGTAATCCTTGCTCGCCTCTGTTTCTGGTCTAGTCAACCCTTGCAATTTTTCTCTAGATTTAAGATGCCTTCTTATCACAATCAACAATGCTGTTGCTATTATCATAGCTAATAAAACACCGCAGACCATGAAAATGACAATGTAAAATTGATCATTATTGCCCAATGGGACAGAAATAACTGTTTGCATGTTTTCCTAAAAACATTGGTGTTTTGACGCATTTTAAAAAGTAAATGAGATATAAATTTATTACCTTGTCACCAACTCCCACAGAAATAATTTCCACTCCTTGTAATTTATCCTTGATTAGTTCTATACTTTTGGCTACCTCACTAGCATTGAGACCTCGACTGTTGGGCTTTACTCTAAATATAACTGACTTTGGATTTACTCTAAAGAAAAAACATCCGCAATTACGTATTAAATTCTTCTGCTTATATATTGAAACAAAATTAAGTACAATATAAAAAATCAATTGGACAGTAGAAAGTTTACTATAATATTCAACAACAACGATAATACAGATGAGAAACCTGAAAAACTAGGTCAGGGATATCTTGGCACTAAGCAAAGTCTAGGTTCTCATCTTATCAGATTCCTCTTTGGCCAATTTCTGGACAAAAGCTTTGTTAATCTTTTGCCATTTCATATCAGTTAGGCAAATCTCTAAATACCGTCAACCACTGCATCCTTACCTTTGGCTACACGACGTAGGTTTGCCTCGGCCAAGCTCATTATATATTAAATTTTTAAGGAGATATTCAGCCTCCCTCTTTATGAAAATATCGTTGATTTAGAAATAAATGTAACTATTCACTTCTTCCAGGTCTTGATTTTTAATTTCTATTTTCAGTTCTAGTGAATTCTTGGGTAAGGTTAATCTGTAGGCTGATATATGTTACTTTATTCGGTTCTGTTAACATTATCTATCCTCTAAAACCTGCGCAAACAATTTTAGCGAGAACATATCTTTTTGTCTTATTCCTAATTCCCTATTGGTCGGTTTGATATTATTTATGTAGATGTAGCGCTCTTATGTTTTCCAGGAGTGCTATAGATCGCCAGTCTACTCTAGACACTAGCGCAATTACCCAGTGTTCGATAGCATCACAAGCTTTTAAAAATCAACAAATGCTAGGTTTATTTTCTCAGTATCCGTAGATGTCCACATTTGGTTTAATATAATCTATGGCTAGCTTGTTCGATTGGTTCGTAGTTGTCAGTTTGGTTTGTGTTATGTGATTTGTAAAACTATGGAAAATGTCTTATACAGTTGGGATACAGTTCTTAAGGTTGTTTTAATCCGTTGTCTTATGTAATACTTTATTATTTACATTTTTCAGTTCTTCAGGTTTCTTTTATATATAGGCACATTTTAGTTTGAATTTCTCCTTGCTCTTTAACAGTTCTATCACTATTCTGTCACAGTTATAAAAACACAGTTTTGCACCCTGACACCATATCTTTATTTTAAAAACACTCAACGCCGTTTCAACAACTTCATCTTCAAGGATTAGTTGGGTTTACCCCTTGATTTCTGCTTCTATAGACAATAATGGGAATTTTTTATCAGTTTTAATTTTGAAAAACTTCTTTCAGCTGTTGATGGAAGGGTCAAGAATAGAAATCGTGCTATTATTTCCGTCAGAAAACTGGATGCAAGGCTATTGAATTTTATCAGCAATAATTTCAAGAGTTCCTTAATGAATTTTTTGAATTTCAGATTTTGAGCATGTTTTCAAAGCAACTAATTGTTCTGAGATTTCTTTACTGTATTTCGCTGACAGTTTTCCAGAAGCCGTTTTATCCCTTTGTTTGAAGAAGATATGAGTTTCTCCGGTTTAATACTTCGAACAGATAACTCAGGTCACAAAGGTTCTGAGATCTTTGCTTAGTTTGAAAAATTAATATATCTAAACAGCAATAGTATACATTGACCTTTAGGTGCCTCTGTAGCGTGGGGCTACGCTCCTGTTAATGACTTTATCAATTATTTTGCCTCCAAACATAAAAATTTAGAGCTTTGTCTAATGAATTTTCATGAACTTCAGCCTCAGTTCTGCCCACAACATTGGCGGTACAACAAAACCCGATAAAAACGTGGTGTATATTCTTACCCCGTACTTGATCCTCATTAACAACTTTTCGCTTTAACTGTTTTAAGAAACGTACTAATAATTATAGGAGTAGCAAGAATCATTAACTGTAAATTCAATAAATCACTTTGTCTGTGTGTAGCTACAGTTTGTATGTGGCTCCGCTGTGACATGGGTAAAATGAGTGAAACTAATAAGAAAAATAATAATTTACATTAATATCTGATTATTAAAAATTTGAGTTTGGACATTTCGACTTTTGTCTATGATTGTTCACTTTCACAATGATGACGTTTATGTTATCTTCGTTGCATTTAAATTAGATTCAATGACATTTTTTCGGAATAATAATGTTTGGGCTCTAGTGGGAAAATGATATCTGAATCAAAATTTATCTCTGGGTTTTTATTTTAAAATATTCAACTTGGGCACCTCTTTCACAGAACTACACATTGTAACTTCAATTTGAACTAGTTTATCGTACAAATACTGTTAACATACCTTCCATCCCCAAATGCTCCAGGTTCTAAATGCAATAGATCCGAAATGTTTTGAATAACGCGGCTTCCTTGTTTCCATGCAGTGAAGCCCTTCTTAAAGCTCAGGTACACGTAGTCATGTTGACTATCTTCAAACTTCGACGGATCATATTCTGCTGCCATGTGAGTGTGAATACTTTTTGGTTCTTTTTTCATCATCGATGGTAATATAATGTCGTCTTGAATTTCATCTTTATTCTTATTCAAACCAGGCGCCTGTTCAATAAATTAAAAGTGGTAAGTACGTAATATTATATTCTATTTTAAATATATCATCCAATTTTATTATTAGTGATAAAAAATATCTCAAAGCATATTCCTACCTCAACATACTTTATCGAATTTATAACCATTCCTGTCATTTTTTCTATTTCAGATTTGAATTCTGGTGTATCTGAAATTTCAGAAATAACGAATCTTGTAATTGTATTTTTATTAAGACATGAACTTACCCATAATAGTAATTAGGTCATTTTTGTCAAAAATAATTCTCACAACAAGTGACTGCGTCGGTACACTGCAACATAAAATTAGGCAGATATAATTTAAAATGTAAATACTCTGTCAGTTAGAAAGGTTTGGTATAACACTTGCTGCCGGCGTCGTTGAGGCTTTTCACCAACGTAGCTTTTCGGAATAAAAGTAATTTCATAAGATACTTCTAAAATAACAACAAATCATCATATTATGCAGTTAACACCTAGCAAAAGTACCCTTCGAGAAATCCTAGTAATGGCATCTATCGTATCTCTAGAAACTATCCATCATTAAGGGTATTACAACATACTTAAATAATACAAGTAAGGCTATTTCAATACATTTTTCAAGAATATATTGTTTCTAACAGTCAGTTCATTAGTAAAGGCAAATTTCGAACTTGCACTCCTAAAGTACTAATGCTGAAGCTACCAAGAATAAAAAATTGTGCCAATATCTCTTTAATATTCATTGTAGCAAATTTAAAGACTGAGAATACATTCCTATCAGGAAAATGAGAGAAACATCGAATAACGATTGAATTAGTGAACAACTAAAGAACAAGTGGATCAAACAGAAGAGATCGCACTAGTATCGACAAAGGGGAACGAAGGAGCAGGCAGATCTCTATAGGAAGAAACATGGTGTCAAAGAATAATCCTAGTTCCTATGAGTTTAAAACAAAATTTTGAATAGAGTCTGGAAAAGTGTTAATCGGAAGTAAACTAATTCTCTGCTAATAAGACCAAATTTCAAAAGAGATAGGCGGTGGAATTCGTGGAGAAGATCACTCTGACACAGAAAAAATATTGGGGAAAGTACAGCAACAAGTTCATTATATTATTAAAAATTACATATGTGCAGTCTATTAGGGAGTAAAATTAGACTTGTGTGAATACAGCGTGGGTATTTCTTGCGAAAGAACTGCCACTGCCATATTCGGACCTTTCCCAGAAACCAAGAGGGGTAACAAGTGTATTCACATTGCCGCAGTAATGTTTCACACAACCAAAAGGCAACCCTTTTTTCAAACATGCAGTAGAGTAACAGTTTAACCGCACACACACAGATTACCGGTTTAACGCTAGAATATATTTTCTTGGAAACGAACGTAAGGGTACCATGATCTGGCAAAATTCGTATGCTAGCTGCTAGTAGTAGGGGAGCCCAAGCGGGGATTTCGTAAGTGACTCGAGCTGAGCAGTTTAATATTAAGAGAGGATCTTTGTACTATGTTAAGTACTTTTAACAAGTAGGGTCCCTCGATATAATGACGTGTGTCTAGGGCAGTCGATCAGATTAGTAAAAAAAATCAATCCTGAAAAAACCTCGAGCGCATCAGAATATATATAAACAATATAAGTTAATTACAGCATAAAACAAAATCCCTTTAATAACCTGACGGTTTAAGCGTAACTTAAACATTTGAGCGAATCACTAAACTGCAAAAAAAATAGTTACTTTGAAATACTCGAGCGCAATTTTTTTTTTATTATTTCAAAAGAAATAGTGTGTAATTTATAGATAGCATAATATGCCGATTTTCATGACCCTAAGCATCTAAAATTATCAAAAGAATGTCGTATGTACAACCGCTAAGAATTATGTATTTCCCGCTAGACGCCTCTCTTGCCTTCTCACTTTTTCTCTACGTCTTACTCTGTCGCACTACCCCACAATACTTTGTGCCGCCATATTGATGTCCCAGCTGATCACAACAACTCGTCCGGTGTTTATCTGCGTACAACGCTCTAGTTTGTTTATTGTATTTTTACAAGTGTTTTATGAAATAAATGTAGTGAATTTGATCTAATTTTTGCGAAAATGGTGATGATAATGAAAATAAAAAAATATGTATTTATTTTATTATTATTTATTTATTTATTTATACGATCTAATAAAATTATCTAATGTTAATAAAGCTAGAAGTGAAATTTTCAACAGGACATATAAAGTTACTGATACCACACAACCTTTCTCATTAGATGTCCGTAATTACGATGCTTGTAACTTACCACCTTGACAATCAGAGCTTCGACAGCATTTATTACGAACAAAATATATAGCATGTCTGTGGAGAAATGCTCACTATCGTGTTATCAGTGACATGTCACCACCAGACTTTTTTTCGGTGGAAAAATGGGAAAATTAGAGATGGTTTGGTTTACTGGGAATCAGCTACCAGAGGCTTATGAAGATATTGTTGTTACCCCTGAGATTTTAGGAAATATTCTGGCTTCTGTCGATTGTGGTAAGTTTTTAACGCTGTAATAATATCATGAAAAATAAATAAAAGATTTTTAAGGGCATAAATATTTATTGTTACAGATATGCAAGATGTCGATGAAAATGATCAACCTGATTTAAACTTCCGATACGAGGATAATTCAACGGATGACGAAGATTGAATATAAAAAGAAATGAATATATTTTTTATAACATATTGCCTCTGATTAATGATCTAATTTATAATAAATAATTTTTTTTATTAAAAAAATTGTTTATTTTTGTCAGATTAAAAAAATTCCTCCACCAAATCATCAGATTAAGAGTTTACACTGCTAGAATGTCGAGCTGAACCACCTGAAATTCTGACGCGCACGAGTATTTCAAGGCCATGATTTTTTTGCATTTTGAAAAATCGATATATACTTTTGGTCACGTCCAAATCGTCAGTCTTAGTAATAGGATACTTTTTATAGTTAACTTAACCCCTCTTTTAAATAGCTGACGAATCCGCAAAACCTGCAACTAGCAATTTGTCAGACTAATATTTCTCTGTAATCAGGAGTTCGTAGACCGTACAAGCTATTGAATTCTGACGCGCTTGACAATTTTTTTGTAACGATTTTTTTTACATTTTTAAAAATTTATACACGCTTCCCCCACCACTAAACAGGTATACATCACATAAACTTTTCATTTCTTTAGCATATAATCTTCGCGATCTGATAGGTCTATAATGCGCTGTAGTAACAACGCATTTTGCCCTCTGGGCTCCCCTACTATAGTACTAAGATCAAAACAACAAATTCTAATAGATTTCAACATCGACATAAAGTCTGGTTCTACAATTCCCAAACAAAGAAGTGCAAGTCGCCAAAATTATCACTCTCATGGGACGGATTGATGGATATTGAATTATTAAGTAATGTAAATCGATACGTCTATCATAAGATGTATTTGATCAGAACCGTCCCAACTAGTTGAGAGAAAGAAGGTGGTGGTGTGTGTCGCGAAATGTTATAATTGCTCATAAGGAAAGACAAATGTAAATTTCGTCGGTCTGTGAACTATCGAGAAAACTGTAATCGAGATCTTCCAGACAGCTTTAATATATTTCTCGGAATATACGAAAGTCTTGGTTGAAAATTTCGGAACGACTTAAATTTATATAAATATATTTTTTGTTGAACCAAAGTCAATCAGTTCATGTCACATCATTAAACTGAAATTGTTGCGGCATTTTTTCGATACCCGCTACAATATTTCCTGCTTCTTGTAATCGACCGTATAATGCACCTAATCCTGTACGTGAAATGCGTTTAGAAACAGAACGATTATGTGCAGATTCTTGAACCAAAGAACTATAAACACTACTTTATTTGAAATAATATAAAGCAGTATGATTTAATCAATTAGGTGTTCTAACATAGGAATTTTGATGTTATACTGAAGATTTTTTCAATCCTTCGTGAGGTGACAAAAGATAAAATAAAATCTATTTTCAAGATTACTGAAAAATTCTGAATAAAATTTTTAAAGAATGTAAGTTTGTAGTCTTATGAGTTTCGCTATTCTTAGAAAGCGTTATGTTGAGTACAAATTAAACGATCATATGTACAACAAAAATAAGGGCGAAATGAAAATTTCATGAATTTCCATTATGTATTTAAAAGACTTTATACCGTTGGCCATTTTTTACATCATTTTCTTTCTAGAGTAGGATTTTTTTTTGTTTTCAATCTATAAAATAATGAACAGGATGGTATTTAAACAATTGATTTTACCGTATAAAATCGTTTAAAATGAAAATACAAAAATGAAGTAACTTTTGGTTATCAATTGAAACAAAATCCATTAATTTTTTTAATTCAAATTATTCAGAATCTCGAATATATTTACTGTATAACAAATGTAACTTAAAATTGTATTTTACTTTTTAGATGACTAGTCATGAAAAATACAAATAAATATATTTTTATATTTTTAAAGTAATTGTTATTATGTAGAGAATATAGGGCTTTACTCAAAGTTAAGATGAAAAATAAAGCGAAAGTGCAATTTTTAATTTTGGAAGCCATATTAGAAAATTAAGTGAGTTTGTAAAAAAAATAAGCGCATCTTTTAGCAGATCAAGAGAAAAGGCTTGGTATGAAATATAGAAAAATTAAAATGTATTATTTTTTAATTTAAATCGTTTAGCTTAAAAATTATTAAAGAAAATATAAGAAAATCGACCTATTCCATGCTTAATTTCGAAACTATTTAGCCAACAATTTGGAAAAAGAAAACCTTCAGAATTTTTGAAGAAACTAGAAAAAAAATTGCATTTATATGTTTTCCTCTATTATCTTTATCAAATCCTCAATAGTAGCTAATGAAAAATTGTGTATGCATTAATAAAGTTTCTTTGTGACTCAAATCAGTCTCTGCCATGTGTTAGCAAGATTTTAGTACTTTACTTTTCTTTACATTTCAGGTCTTCCAAGAAACTTCTCTAAAACATCTTTATATTGTCCCAATTCCGAAAAAATAATTTGCTCTTGTTATGGTATTTACGGCAATAGAAACAATCATGTTATTAAATATCAAAATAAATATTTATAACTAATAGCACTAATTTATTAATTTCACCTGACTGTTCCAGTAACTTGGGTCGGATCTAACTTCAAAATATTTCTAATACTTGCAACAACGGCTAAGCCCTGAGATCTATGTTTCAGCAAATTTTTAAACGTAATACGAATATAACCGTGATCCGCAAATTTTGGTTCTAGAAATCTTTGTCTCTTGTGCTTTTTCTCTGGTTTGTGCTTGGTTTCATCTTCATCTGCAAATAATAAAAAAATTAAACATTTTGAATTTAACTGCCGTTATTGTTAATCTATACATATAATAAATTTCTAACAGTCCGATGTGTGTATACGAGGGGATGGTCAAATAACTATATTTAAAACTTTTGTCTATCTGTATGTTTGTACACTCATCACGCAAAACTGTTGGATTAAATATTCCATTACGATTGTTTTAAATTTAATATTGCCCTGATCTCACTTTACTTAATCAACTTGATGCTAAACTAACATATTTCGGAGAAGGTTGTGCAAATGTGCAGCACTTATATGAAAACAAACGTTACTCGTTCCATATATTTGCTACTCAGAAAAATAATTACAACTAATCTTGTTCAATAACAATATTTATACTACTTTAATCGAAAGCAGAAGTCGCGAAAAAAAATGTAAACATAGAATCGATTAGAAGAGAATAGATTAGAACGGCACACGAGTATTTTCATTTGAAGCTTATTGCTCAGATTGGAAACCGGCGATAAATATAAAGAGTAGACATTTATTGCCGAAATATAGAGAAACTTTTAGAAATATTTCAAAACATTTATGAAATCAAGCAACAGCAAAACCGATGTTCCTATGTGTTTCTTTAGTGGAAATTATATTACTATTTAAATTTTGTTTAAATAGGGTAAGGTAGCTCAACTCGTACCAGTGCCTAAGTCGTATCCTCTGATATTTATAATTTACACCATTTATTGTTGTTAATCGAAACTCTTTAGTTAAGCGAGTAAACGCAAGGTGCCGAAATAATTAAAATGTAGGTTTTTTATACAGTTTTGAAAAGTTTTTTAAACTCATTTGTAAGCTTATTATGGCACGTATGTGATTCTTCCCGTTTTTCTACATTTTAACCTGTGGTACGTGTTTAGGTTCACTTTAGGTTATAGCATGACGAAGAGAAAAGACGCTGAAGAATATGGGCAAAGCTTTAGAGCAATATCGAAATGGGAAATTGGATTTAATTAAGCCTGTAAAAGATTTAATATCCCGAAGCTTACATAAACTGCGACGACTTTTGAAAGGTTTAAGTAAAAGTACAAAATTTGAAAGACGTAATGATATGTCACCAGAGATTGATTTGATAGACCTAAAGTCTTTCTTCTTCTCTCTAACTACCACTGAATTTAGAAAATTTGCCTTGGAGCTTGCAGAAAAATTTCAACTTCCTCATCATTTCAACAAGTAGAAGAAGATAGCAGGCAAAAAGTGGTATTACAAATTTATAAAAGAGATTTGTTCTTACGTGTTCCAGAACCAACCTTGATGGCCAGAAGTAAAGAGTTTTGACAAAGAGCGTGTTATTGAGTTTTTTGTACGAAGTACCAAGAAATACTGGATAAATATTAATTTGTTGCACTCCAAATATATAATATTGTTATGAGAATTCATCCGATAGCTGGTGCAATCGGCCAACAACCAATTCGTGGAAGGGACATTATTCTGATACTTCTGGGAATCCGAAAAGTTTTGTCTCTCAACAGGCGGACCGTTGCCGTTACTGGGAATTCCCTTGAACCTTCTAGAACACATCAAAGAAGTTTCCCGATAGTTCGTTGACTTGTCAGAATAATTCCGAGAAAAATATATAAATATGGACAACTGGCGATGGGATTCATTCAGTATTCGACGGTCGTATACTTAAGTAGATATAAATTGTAAATAGTTGTGTGAATATAAATTGTGTTAAAGTAGTAGAAATAAATTAGAGTGAATTGGTGTTTTTAAATAAATCCAAGAACTGAACTGAACCCGTGTGTGAAAATAAAACGTAACAATATGGAAGAAACTGCATTATCCACCATTCCCAAGTAATTGCTGAAAAGGAACAACATCAAGTCGGAGCAATCACAAGTGGATGAAGAGGTCTTACCACAAAAGGCATATGAGCGTTGAATGCAGCAGGTGAATTTATATGACGCCTTAAAAAGGACCGCCGACAAACAGAGAATAATGGATGGATATCATCACGACTTTGTGTTCAAACCTTCAACATTTCGTTAAGTAGAAACGATTACAAAAAATAATACGACTAAGGCTATAGAAAGTTTGACTTAGGCAACTAGGCGCCTTAATCCTTACAAAGGTATATTTTTTAAAAACGTTAAGATACCTGTTTTGATTAAGTAAGTTCCAGCTTCTATAACTATTAAAGGCAACTAAATAAGGATTAAGTAGATGCATTAGATTTTATTTTATTTCATTTGCATTTATTGTTACAGTAATATTTCATAGAGTGTACTACATAAGCAACCTTTCCCTATTTGTGAAATTCATCTGATGAAAATTTATCTATGAATTTTACTTATTATAAGCGATTTGTTTTTGTCTGTGATGGTGTAAAAATGTGCGACGATTCATAATATGGATTTGATTTATAAAATATTAACTATAGGTAGGTCCAGGAAATTGATTTTGTTTAATCGTAATGTTAATATTCGGATGGATGTTGATCATAAAAGTTTTTTTAATTGTCTACTTGTCCCTATAAAATGTGCTAAAATATTGACAGCTTTGTCAATAAATGATCTTTTTAGCGAAAACGTTGTAGTGGGTTTTGTTTTCGCCATAATCATGCAATCGTGGCTTATGTAGTAAGTGTTATTACTCTGAAATAATTTGTTTTGAGTTTCTCACAGAAGTCCTCATGGATAATATGGATAAAAAAACCCAGCAGAATATATTCAGTAAAAAGTTCAATTATTGGATTAAATATATACGAGTGGCTTGACGTCTCGATATATGTTGGGTAGGGATGTTAAGAAGAGGGGAGTTCGTCGGTTTGGCGAGACGTAGTCGATGCGCTGTTAGTGGCATCATGTCAGAGCAAGAGATGCATACGTCTGTTGCGCAACGTGTTGTTATCAAATTTTTGGCGCGGGAGGACGTTAGACCGTCTGAAATTTTGCGTCGACTATCTGAACAGTTCGGCAATGAAACACTTTCAAGGACCCAAGTGTACGACTGGCACAAAAAGTTCAATGAGGCGAATATCTACGCAATTCGTGAGCTGATCGAAGGCGTACTGCTGATCGATTTTCTGCACGAACGCCGTACAATTAATGCTGAGTATTACTGCGAACTACTCCAACAAGTGAAACTTGCCTATCGGCAAAAGAGGCGGGATATGTCTATCCGAAGTGTGATTCTGTTGCATGACAACGCTCGGCCACATACAGCTGCATTGACTCAAGGAAAATTGAACAAAATGCCTTACAGTCCTGATTTCTCGCCATGTGACTACCACATGTTTGGGCCACTTAAAGAAAAACTAGGAGGCCACCACTTTGAGGACAACGAAGGTGTAGAAACGTTTGTGCGCAATTGGTTATCGACACGACCAGTTTGATTCTTTGAGAAAGGTATTAAAAAACTTCCGATTCGGTGGGAAAAATGTGTACATAAGAGAGGAGACTATGTAGAAAAATAATATGTATTAAAATTTGTATTGATCGTACCAATAAAATTTTTAAAACAAAAGTCCGGTTCATATGTGATTCACCCTCGAAGTTCTTAATTTCTTAATGTTTGGTATTTCCCAAAAAAAGATTATTTAATGAAATGTCATATAAGAGACTATCCACAATTGATTACAAATCTTACACTTCCACAAATATTTTGTGAATATTGTTAACCACTATTCTTAATGTAAAAGGTGGAACTTCCATATGTTACAAAGTTTAAACTAATATTTTATGTACAATAAATTATTTTACCTTTGTGCGGAATCTCTGTTATTTGTGCATCGAATGGTGGCCCAGGTTTCTTCACATCAAGTCGCTCAGGCCTTTTAAACCCCATGTTATAATTCAAAAGTAATTCGTCTAATGGCGTTAATGGGTTGGCTTCCTCTTGCGTAACTTCTTCGATATTTTCCATTGGTTCAGACCATACCATACCTCCTTCTGCATAAACAGCTGGACGAACTGGTTTTCTTCCATTTTTGAACTGCCTACTAAGTTCTCTAAATATCTGAGAATCAGTTGAAGCTTCGGGGTCGTTATCAGAATACAAATCCTGCCCACTGCCATATTCTCTAGGTTCGTAGTTTTCGTTTAAATCTCCTTCATCAGAATAAACTCTTGACTCTGGAAAATCCTCCTCGTTATCTTCCAGAAGCACATCTCGTGATGTCCACCCTTTTCTAAAGTTATCGGGTGTATTGTAGTTCAAAGTGAACCGCTCCAAGGGTTCATCTTCATCTGCTTCTTTTTCTGGAAGGGATTCTGCTAAATCTTGAAAAGGAAGTGATTGAGGATTGTAATCAAAACGACCTAAGAGCTCGCCCAGTTTGTCTCTATTGTCCGGATTCAAAATTTCTTTTATTTCAATAGGTGAGAGTTGCATGTCATTTAAAAACTTTACGATAGGATAGATTTCATTGATGTCATCTTGATTATTGTTAATAGGAATATCGTTTTCATAGTTCTGCAAGAACTCAAGAGTATCTCTCGGATCTATATCACGTGGATCAATCGGTAACATATCAGGTAGTGGTGCTGATCGGCGATGCATCTGCGGAACCCAAGCTTTTTTTACCACAGCATATTCAGCATAAGGATCAGGAAGATCAACTGAAAGAGAAAAAATATATATGTCATAATTCAATTTTAATACAACTCACGATCAATAGCGTTTGGAGCTAGTATTTTTTCTCTAAGTTCTTCTTGTACTTGGTTTCGAACTGGAGGATAAAATACTTCATCTGCATACTTGGCATGTGGGTCTTCAACGCTTGGAGTATATTTAATTATAGCTATTTCCCTAGGGTCGATTTCCACTTGACCTTCGAGTGCTCGAAGAGCACCTTCAAGGTCATTGTCCGACAGATGAGAACAAGCATTTGGTTCAAACATCAGACTAAAAAAATATTTTCAAAATTAGATGGAGTGGAGTTAATAACAGTAAAATTTATGAAAGGTCATTTAAATTATTATTAACAATTATGGGATATAAATTGAAGCAAGTATGTAAAATCAAAAAAGTAACGGACATTTGAAATTGCTACAGTTGTACTCAAATGCATGTGGTAAAATACTGAAATTTACTGTGAGGTACAACAAAGTTTACAATTTAGTTATGTCTTAATTTGTTTTGATGTTGAAAATCAAAGTAAGGAATATACTTCACACATGTTGAATTTTTATGTGTAATTAAGTTATCAAATTTGTTTATTGTAAAAAGTCTATATTTTCACCATTTCATGAAGTGTTGTGAAAAAATGAATCATCAAGTCGATTACTCCAAAGACAACAACTACACATGCAAATAGTATTCTTATTTTAAAAGTAGCAACATTTAAGACATAAAGTATCAGAAAATTCTTAATGTCCTTATTGTCAGTAAGCCAAAAATATAGTCGGAATAGGACAATCAAAATAAACGGTTTGTTAAATGCTTGCCAACGTTTCGCTTTATTATATTTAAAGCTTCATCAGGGCTAAAAATATCCAGGAAAATGTATTTACAAATTACATAAAAGTTAAAATAATATACAAAAATGTAAAACAATGCACAAGCCATTACTAAGTGAAATAATAAAATTATATATTAATGATTAGATGACAAAACAAAACAAAATTATTAAACACAAAAATTGAAAATAAGTATGTGGTATAATCATATCATATTTACATCAATGAGATACAAGCTTGGTTAGACAATGACATACTTCCCAGGACATTCAACATAACAGAATATTCAAAAAAAACACAAAGAAAGAAAAAGCATTATAATATGTGTGCACATTACCTTGCATTTGTTATTGTTTATCGGGTTTAAAAAAATGATAAACCATCACTGGAATTTACAAAAGGGAAAATCAAATTCCTTTCTTGGATGTTTTGGTTATAAAAGAACCTAATAACAATTTAATCACTGATTGGTATCAAAAACCCTCTGCCTCGGGTAGAATTGTTAATTTTAAATCAAATCATAGTTTAACACATAAGGTAGCAATCATTAAATCAATGAAACACAGAGCAGAAAATCTCGGCAACCCTAAGTTTAAACAGAAAAATTTTGAATTTATTAAACGGACAGGTATATTAAATAACTACCCCCTATCTTTAATAAACTCAGTTCTTTACTCCTCTAATTATAATAGAACACTTCTTAGGGATCAGACGGAATTTCTTAAAATCCCTATGATTCCAGGTTTAAGTAATAAACTTATTCGTCTCATGGAATTACAAAATAATAATAATAAAAAAATTGTCACTTATACTATGAAAACTGTTGGTAATCTATTCACACGTACCAAAGATAAAACCCCAATCGTTGATCAATCCAATTTAATATACCAACTTAACTGCCTTAATTGTGATAAAAACTATATTGGGGAAACCAAACAAAAATTGTCCAAACGTATTTATCAACATAAATATGATTGCCGAAATTCCAACATGTCTAAAGATGTTAGAACTGCATTGGCTGACCACCATTTTACAACTGGTCACAATTTTGATTTTGATCACCCTATTGTATGTTGTTTAGAATCTAACACAAGGATAAGAAAAATATTAGAAATGCTTTACATTAATAAAAACAAATATAAAGCCGTGAATTTCAAAACGGACACAAACAACTTGAGTTCAATATATAGCTAATTAGTTAACAAAAGTTTTCCTATTATTTTGGATCTTAACTTATTTAGTTCTCTGTTATTTAATAAATAAATAATTTATTAAATTAAAATGATATACCGTTTGATGTATCTCTCCCCTGTTGACATGAACCGCAACCTTAAAATTTCCAATACAAAGTATTATTATAAATAACAGAATTCGTCTCATTAATATTAAGTCAGTTAAATAAATCAATAACAGATGGCTAATTCAATTGTCTGTCGAATAATATATATATATAAAAAAAATTGTCAAATAAACTAGAAAACGTGGTATGCTTGATAAGAGTTCTTTTAAATAAGGAAACAAACTATTACATTTGAAATAATTCATTCACCTAAGAAACGCAAGATTTTCTCTATACGTCGTTTATATGTTTTTGTAAATTCCAGTGATGGTTTATCATTTTTTTAAACCCGATAAACAATAACAAATGCAAGGTAATGTGCACACATATTATAATGCTTTTTCTTTCTTTGTACTTTTTTTGAATATTCTGTTATGTTGAATGTCCTGGGAAGTATGTCATTGTCTAACCAAGCTTGTATCTCATTGATGTAAATATGATATGATTATACCACATACTTATTTTCAATTTTTGTGTTTAATAATTTTGTTATGTTTTGTCATCTAATCATTAATATATAATTTTATTATTTCACTTAGTAATGGCTTATGCATTGTTTTACATTTTTGTATATTATTTTAACTTTTATGTAATTTGTAAATACATTTTCCTGGATGTTTTTAGCCCTGATGAAGCTTTAAACATAATAAAGCGAAACGTTGGCAAGCATTTAACAAACCGTTTATTTTGATTGTCCAATTCCGACTATATTTTTGGCTTAGGTCCAAAGTATGTTAAAGATATAGAATGATCAAACATTAAAGTTATTTAGAAACAGTTCCAGGATAAGCTAAACCGTATCTATACATTAACACTAGTATCTTCCATATTCATTAATAATGCAGTTTTTCTGAAGGAATTTATACTTGCTACCAACAAAAAATTATCCATGGCATCTATCTCAATGGCGCCCTATGGCTCAAATAGCATTTTTTTAACGGAAATATAATATCTTAAGAAAAAATAGAGATATCGAAACATCATCCACTATTATAGGGGTGGAAGTGAGAGGTGAAATGGGGCACATTTTAAATTTCGATCTCACTTTCTCTTTTCTTTGTGAAATATCTCAAAGACAAATAGAGATATTTATACACATGTTTTTTTTTTAAATTTGAGAGTTATTAACATAGATTTTAAAAAATATTTATTGTAAAGCTGTCCTTCAAAAACTTTAGGTGAAAATACAGTGGGTGAAAAA
This sequence comes from Octodonta nipae, assembly GCA_034190945.1. Lineage (NCBI taxonomy): Eukaryota > Metazoa > Arthropoda > Insecta > Coleoptera > Chrysomelidae > Octodonta > Octodonta nipae. Next base: position 174,441,364 of record CM067216.1, read on the forward strand.
TCGCCAAAAGATACTGTTTAGTAACTCATAGGAGGCTGACTACGGATCTAAAAACCATTTCGTTATCATTTTGCTCTGTGGAGATCGTTTATCCTTATCATTTTACACTATAGAAATAAAAATTCGACAATGTTTAGTTACATGAATTATTTCTTATTTTTGGTATTTTAAGGGTTTATTGTTTTAGAAGTATTCCCTAAATGATTAGAGGCCATGCATCACATTCAAACTTTTTATCTTTCATCTTTTTTTAAGATCCGACATTCTTTGATTACCTATTTCCAAAAATGTATATAACTAGCGATTGCGTGAAAGAAAATTATTGCATTGCATTTTGTGAGAGATTAAAATGAGTCAAACGATCTTTTTTTATGTGTATGGAGAAAAACGATAACGATAAACGTTCTCCACAGTGACAAATAATAAACGTTTTGGTTTTTAGAACCGTGTTCTGCGCCATAGTATTTTTGGGTGTTTTTCACGTTTTCACCCGCATACCCCTTTTTTCACCTATATTTTTGAGAAGATAGCTTTGCAATAAATATTTTTCAAATCTATGTAATCTAAGGTTCAATTAACAAAAAAATGTTTGGATATCTCTATTTTTTCCGAAGATATTAGGTTTCCGCTAAAAAATTGCCATTTGACCCATAGTGTGACGTTGCCCTGTTACTTTACTTAATATTAGTGATGTTGTTGTCGCTAAGTTAAAATTGCAATTTCCTCATCCAAAATTTTCAGTACCCCTACACCACCAGTGTTCAACAATAATGAAGTTAAAATATTGACATAAGATTTGTCAAATTAGCGGTAATTCAATAACTATTAGATTTATATACCACCTTAGGCCATTGAACAAATGTACTGAAGACAAATACATCAAAGTCCTAGTAATGGCGCGTGAATTAAGCATTAGAAATCGTTAACAAGAAAAAAATTGCATCAGGTAATAGAAATAGTACACTTATCAGAAGACGTGCACATGTACAAACTATTTATAAGAGCACACCATCAACCCCTGAGGATATATCTCAAGAAATATCTGGTCTAACAAAAATGTTTTGCAGTAATAGCAATAATGACATTAAATGCGTATTGAAAAAGTCATACGTAAATTGTTGCACAAATCGCATTGATTCTAAAAAATTGGCGCATGAACTAACCAAGAAGTCTTCGTCGATCGTTGACGGCTAAAGTTACCGACAATAACGACTTATTATGAATGATAGGCCCATTTTTCTATTATGTTACGGAATTGGTAAGACATACCTTCAAATCATTTATATACATGTTATATAAATCAATACTAATTTTCGCTTGTTAAATAACTACATCAATAAATATAAAGCCATTGACAACGAAGTCAGAATAGACTTTGAAACGTTTGGTATTGCTGCAAAATACGTCGTTTTATTTCTATTGTGGTGTTATTGCCCAAAAAAACATAAACATAAAAGTAAATAACTATTAGTCAGAGGGTCCTGCTGAAACATATATTATGCACAAAAGATGAAAGTTACGAAGTAATTTTGATCAGAATAACAGAGTAAAATTATAATTACAATCTTTGTTTAGGTAAAATTCAGTTGGTTGAAATATTTTACTTACTGTTGTGTTTGTGTTGATTCAATTAAGTAAGTAATGTTAAATAAATTATAATTATACCTAGACTTTTAAATATATTATTCAAACAGATATGTTAATAAGTGGTTCGCTGATAATCTTCAACAGAGACAGAGATATTTATATTCAAATAAGTATTGCAAATCTTGAAAAATGTGAATAAAATGTAAATAAAGTTTTAGATTTATTACATTTTCAATGAAACATTACAAAAAATTTTAATTAATGTCGTAAACAAATATTTTTAAATAAATTACATCAACAACATCTAAAATTGTTATAAATTCATGTTTTCTTGAGGTAATAAATTGTGTTAATAAAAAAACTTTACAAAAAATTGTTAATCACTGCTGTAACCAAATATTTGAAAAGAACTCAAGTAAATGTTTCAGTGTCTCCATTGGCGGGTAATTTGTTTTCTACAATAACAAGCACTCATACTAGGTTCTTTTTATTCTTTGGAAATTTATAGATCACAATTTAACCATAACATTTTCCCTAACCCTTCTGTCGAAGAAAAAAATCAGATTGGACATTTTATTATGTAAAAAGTTGTTTCTTTATACTTTAGCACTTAAATAAACTAGCCTTTTTTTGTAACACACTTTAGAACACCAATATGTTTGCCTTCGTCTACAAGGCTCATAACTTTACACTATTTTTACATGACAAATTTAAAATAACATGAAATTTTATAACATACATCAATTTTGTTATGTTTCCATGTCAACAAAAAATATGCTTTAAACATGATATAGAGGTCCCTAACAAAATTAGTGTATGAGGAAAAACAGATGAAAGCGTGGTGTAAGTGGTTTAAAAATGAACTTAGGCCTGTGAACAGTGATACGCGTCCTGGCCGACCTTTAAGGAGGATTACATTCATGATTAATAATCAAGAAATATCGAGAGTGCTCCATTGAAGAAAACGAAACAACACTTTCTATAGAGGGAGCATTAATCCCAGTAACGTCTAGTAATAGCACACCAAAGTCGGAGAACTCTCAAATCCATATTGACTTGTTTTCTTGTTATAAAACACCACGATAATGCATCATCACATTAGAAGAATCTTGTACAAATCGTTTAGGTAAAACACAAGATTACATAACTTGATCCGCCTCCTTACAGTTCCGGCCTAGCATCGGTTCTTTCCAAAACTAAACACAAAAAGTCACCTGTTCAGCCACATAGAGACGATTTAAACGAATATGAAGCGCTGAAGATCATTCCAAAAATTGACAACCAGAATTGTTCAAAGGTATGGAAGCAGCGATGAAACTATTTTCTCTAGTCGAAAGAGGACTACTTCGAAAGACACCATTCCCCAAAGTTTTTAATTCGCGACGTGCTTAATAGTCAAAATATTAAGAAATAAATAAAAGGATAATTCATTAACGGGCCTTATTTATGAAATAAATTGCGATCCCCTATAATACTGACCGCTACTTCTGTTGGTGCGCAACACTCAGGTTGAGAAACGACTGATGAAGTAATAATACATGTTAATAACTGAGAAGCAACAACAAATGGAGTGATAATAATAAAAATAAAACATTGAATACAAGTGAAAACACACTATCTATGAGCTTATTAGTGTCTATCAAAAAAAAAACTTTACTATGTGATATAATAATTAGGTGTCTGCAAAAATTGTCACAAAAAACAATGTTTCTTACTCATTCTTGAAGGCGTAGAGCATTGCCTGAAGCCGACATTGGGTATACCCATGACTCCATCTGTAGCCGAGAGCGAAAAGTCGGCGAAGCTCAGAACTGAGCTCATGTAGGGCTTCTCTCTCCAGGTTATACCTAAAATGTTTCGCTACATCAGTCGAAATAAATGTATGATTTTATTGTATAGATCATCTTTAATGTTTACATATAGGAAAAATATGTGTTGGCAAGCCACTGTTGAAAAAAAAATCCTAAATTAACCACACATTCATTTCAGCCTTCCCTGACATTATCTAATACCATTATTATTCACTTTGTTTCAAAATCATGAAGTCGTTTGCTACATTTTTTAATTGTTTTAATTATTTACCTCTGTCATCTCTCTAGACATTTTAATTAATTAATTTAAACTTCTGTCCAAAACTCATAAATTAGCCAATTTCAAATTCAATTTCAAGCGAATGACTGGTCTGATGATGTATGTCAAAAAAGAAACAAATATATTTGTCAAAGTGATGAAGTATTCGAATTTATTTTCAGATAGTAAGCAAAGGGCAGTGACCTTCCTTGCTGAGCATTGGCGCCCAGAAATATTGTATTGTATATTAAACGCATTATTATTAAAATCATGTTAATTGTCTTTGATTACTCGAATACAATATTCAAGTAACTAGAAGCGAAAGCAGAAGGCTACGAGAATTATGCGAACCGACATGAAGAGGGCAGATGTGACTCTGCCGAAACGTCATTTTACCATCGATCCCGGCAGGAATCAGTTATCAACTACGCAGATGAATTCCCGGAAACCACCTGCAAGATTTAATGCCCGCGAAAACCGCGTCTAAATTTATTATATACTCGACGTTTCGACTCCTGCTTTGGAGCCATTATCAAGACACAAAAGTGAAAAAAGAATTTCACAGTCTAGATCGAACTCGGGGCCTCAATCTGCCTACTCCCCAAGAGTTACTAGGTAACTGAACTGTATTTGAGTCTGCTCTGCTTCTTATATTGATAGTTAGCGCTGGGTTAAAAGGGGATGTCACGTGATGAGGCTGTGTTGTGATTGGTTGGGTGTTGGTGGGCGTGTCTGCTTTGTTTCATCTGGCAATTACGGAGGTAAGCTGTCATCACGTCGGCTTAGACAGAGGGGTCATTTTAGGGTTCCGTATATACAATATACGGATACCCTTATAATATCACTCAGGATTTCTGCCTCTGTCACATCACAGCCATTTTCTCCTAAACTACTGGACGGAAGAGGTTGAAATTTGGTATCAATGTATAGTTTGGTCACCCGATTAGGAGTACATATCGTAAAAGAGAAAATTTTGAATTTAGGGGTACTTCTGGGGAGAAAAACTAAAAAAATCGACCGTTCCCCCCCCTGATCCCCGAAACTACTGAGCCTAAAATTTTGAAAAAAATAGGAAATATAGAGCGTTGCCCGAACTTTACAGGAAAATTAAGGAGAAACCATTAATGTTAATTTTGGGGGGCAAATTATAGAATTAAATAAAAATTTAAAAATAAAAAAATTGTCAAACGCATCATGTAATATATCAAATGAAAGGTCTCATTCTGAGGAACACAAATATATTTTTTTCATATTTAAAAAAATATATATTTAAAAAGATATTAACGAAAATATACCAAAATTTACCTATTACCCCCCCCCCTTTTCTCGAAACTATAAAACGTAAAGTTTTGAAAAAAAAAAGATTTATAGGTTCTGACCTGAAGTTTACTGGAAAAATAAGGAGAAACCTCTACTTTTAATTTTACAATTACAGAATTAAATGGAAAATATAAAATTAAAATTGTTTCTAACCCATCATGTTATATATCAAATGAAAGGGCTCATTACAACGAAAACAAATATATTTTTTTCATATTTTTAAAATAAATTAATTTAAAGATATTAACAAAAATATAAAAAAATTACCCATTCCCCCCCCTTATCTCCGAAACCATAAGCTGGAAAATTTGGAAAAAAATGGAGGTATAGCCCCTCATCTGGAAAATTAAGGAGAAACCCCTAATTTTATTTGGGGGGGGGGCAAATTATAGAATTAAATGGAAATTAAAATTAAAATTGTTTATAACCCATCATGTTATATATCAAATGAAAGGGCTCATTACGACGAAAACAAATATATTTTTTCATATTTTTAAAATAAATTAATTAAAATATATTGACAAAAATATAAAAATATTTATCCATTACCCCCCGAAATCATAAGCTGGAAAATTAAAAAAAACAATGGAGGTATAGCCCCTCACTTTACTGGAAAAATAAGGAAAAACCCCTAATATTTTTTTGGGGGGCAAATTATAGAATTAAATGGAAAATATAAAATTAAAATTGTTTCTAACCCAGAATGTTATATATCAAATAAAAGGGCTCATGATGAAGAAAACAAATATATTTTTTCCATATTTATAAAATAAATTAATTAAAAGATATTAACAAAAATATAAAAAATTTTACCCATTTCCCCCCTTATCTCCGAAACCATAAACTGAAAAATTTTGGAAAACTGGAAGTATAGCCCCTCACCTGAACGTTACTGGAAAAATAAGAAGAAATCCCTAATATTCATTTTGGGGGACAAATTGTAGAATTAAATGGAAAATAAAAAATTATAATTGTTTCTAACGGGTCATGTAATATATCAAATCCCAGGGCTCATTATGACGAATAGGTACAAACATATTTTTTTAATTTTTTTAAAAATGAATATTTTAAAATATATTAAAAACTATTTCAAAAAATTACCCATTATCCCCGTTATTCCCCAAACTCTAAGACCTCTTTTTTTTTGTTTATAGGAAAAATATGAAAAAAAATACCTAATTTTATTATTTGGTCTCCAAATAAGAGAATTAAACGGAAAATAAATTACTAGAAAACCTCCGTAGTAATTTTAGGGACAAATTATACAATTAAATGGAAAATAAAGATTCAATTTTCAAACGCATCATGTAATATATCAGATAAAAGGCTCATTATGTGAATTACAAATATATCATATTTTTAAATCATTTGTATAAAAGATATTAAAAATATTAAACATCGACTTAATTCCCACTTTAGAAACTACACTATTTAAAATTTGAAAAATATATTTTATTTATATTTTTAAATAATTTGAATAACAGATTTAATAATATATAATTTAAACTTTGACCTATTTTGCCGTTTTTCTTCCAATCTACAGAGTCTCAAAACTCAGACAGTAGATTAAAAAAGGCATTTCTGAAAGTTTATTAGTAAAAAACTCTAATGTTACTTTTTGGGGGCCAAATTAGAAAATTAAATACATATGTATTGTGGTAAAAATCAAGCGAATCCTAAAACAGATAAAATAAAAAGTCTATGTGTGGAAAATCAAAGTGTATATTTTTTATAAATTTAAAACGCTTCCTTTAAAAAATATAAGGGTAAGTATAAGAAAATGCAATCATTCCCTGCTTGTCTCAAACTGGAATTTTCGAATCTTGAAGGTGGTACGGAACCCTAAGTATGCGAGTCCAACTCGCACTTGACCAAATAATTTCTATTTCTATTGTTTGGCGAATAGTAGGTGCCCTAAGGGAGTTAAGAGATAGGATAGTCCTACTGTCCTCGAAGAGTGTCCTGTTTGGATATTATGATGCGCGAGAGCTGAAGTCGGATCTTTTTTGCGAACTGACAAAGAATGTTCATATACTCGATGGTTGATGCGCCTATTTGTACGACCGATGTAGCTTTGTAGGCAATCGCGACGAAATTCAATGTCTTTCTTAATTTAAAGCGCAATGTTTTATTAAATTTTCGTAGCCATGAAATAATGGTTAAATACACTGTCATGTAAAATGTGTTAATACGAGTATTGATAACAAACCTGAATAAATCATCTTCTTCGAGATCTCCATTCCTTGGTAAACACCTCCCGAATGCTAAATCTGAAAAATCATTTCAAATCAGTAAAGTTTCACCTATTTTCAATTTCAGTTTACGTAAAACGTGATAAATGTAAAACTGAAAACCTCCAATATAATAATTATACCTAGACAATTAGATTTTGCTTAAAGAGGCATGAAAGCAATGCATATGCAGATTAAATGACTTACCATCATAGCACCACTCCTCTTCTAAGCAAAGACGTTCACTAAACAAGCAACCTGGAAAACGTATATATGTTTATACTACACCAGAAAATACAATAGTGTTTTGTTTGAATGTGATAGTATCAAGGGTATAAATTAGATGTGATTGATGTAAATATAGGTCGAGATAATTCAATTTCAGTGGTTTATCCAGAAATATATATCACTCTTTTAAGTATTGTTAACCAGGTGGTTATGAGAGTATATATTAATCAAAATGTTATTAAAGATCTAAAACTCTTTGATGTCTATATTCTTGTCGCATTTATTGATTTTATTCAGTTGTACGTATGAAATACATAAATAATTATCCCAGATTTCAATTAGAAGCGCAACTGATGAGGTTCTCGACTAGAAACAATATACTGTCAGACTATATATTCAAACTGCTACATTTCTTAGCGATGAAGGTAATGGTACATATGTGAGAACTGTAGAATCCTTTACATTAGTTGTAATGTAACCATTTATATTTAACGGAATTGTCAACTCTCTTTATCAGTGGGTATTTTTAAATTTAAAGTAATTTCTTTCTAACTCATAGTTACTTCACTTCCGGATGAGTCACTGTATTATATTCTCCCTTTGCTCCCACTGGTCAGAACAATGGAAAAAAACAATGGCAGAGGACCCCATTTAAAATAGTCGGTGAAACTGACAGTAGGATGAAAGTACAGGTGAGGGTGGAAGTGAGAGTGTTAGTAAGAATAATAGTAAGAGTTGCAACATAAGATAAAACCAATACTAATAATGATAGATTCTTTTCTACCTAGCGGGTATTATCCAAACGTTGAAAATTTTCAAGCCTTACAGTCAAAATGTAACGGACAAAATAGCAGAAATTCTAACCCAAAATAAAAAAAAAAGAGCGGCAGTCATTTGAGACTGAACGATGGAACCGAAAGTTTCTTACGAATTATACTTCCCGTCTCTTGTTATCTCCTGTCTCTGATTCTATTTTCTAGTGTTATCTTTAGTAATGGTTATAAATTTCCGGAGAATTAAAATAATTGTCACTATTTTGTTATGACTCAAGTATTAATCGTAATGTGTAATTTAATTCTTAATTTAAATAATAAATAAAATTTGTTGAATTATTAACTCGCAAGTTGAAGCTCATATCCGATGAATTGTAAATGCTACAAAAAATTTAACAAAAGGTGTATGAAATTAATAGCGTTTTTTCTGACTTCTGACATTTGTCAAGTCCGTAATTTAATATATCACAAAAAGAGAATTGGGGTTTTTATTAGAAAAGCAAATTTTGTGCAGGTTTTCTATATTAATTAGATGTTAAATTAGTTTATTTCCTATATATTATTGATATTCTATACAAAAACTCATAATATATCTCTTTTTCGAAACACCTTGAGACACAAAGCTAAAACGGTCACCCTAACAGGTGCATCACACACCGAACATATGGGCACTCCCTGCAGGTTCGCAAAATAATACAACTTCTTGCCCTTAATTGTTTAGGAGTTCAGTACATCTAAGAATCATAAAATGGGAAAGGGACCTGTCGGTCCTAACTGCGGCGACGATTGCACTCACCTTTCTACAACAGCAACAATGATCAGAAAAGGTGGGGAAGTCAAAATAAAATAAGGCCAATATTTTCATATAGCGAGCGTTAAATAAACGCTCACACCCGACGATTTTTTTATACCGGGGGAAAGATTCTGGACAGATCACCAACTATGCCACTTCAACTTCCCTTGGGGATAAGCCAGAATCCCAGAGTCTTAAATGGTAGTAGTGGTCAAGTTTTACCTTGGTTTAACAGTAACCAAAGACAAAAGGAAATACAAGTTCTCTAGTATTGCGCCATGAAAAAATGTTAGAATTTGTTGCTATTTATAAATAAAAAAAAGTTAAGGTAAATTCTAATTGTACCGTTTGAAGAAAACAATAATAAGTACTAGACTTTTTGCAATTAGTACAACCTTTATATTTTTTTCTCCTTTGGAATTCTGTATAGTTTTTTTATCTTCCTTATAAGTAAAGGCGGAGTAGTGACATTGAATTTATTTTAATTTAGTTGCGCGTAGGATTTAGTCCGTTACTAAATTTTATTTAATGTAATAACGTTTATTCAACTACAGTAAGAGTATTGTTTATTGAACGGTATTATAAAAAAGGGAGATGTACTAATACTGCAGCACAGGTATCTAATGTAAACATTTTCACCAAAAACACTTCTCAAATAGATGGCCCCAAAGTTAGGGGAGAAGGGATCTGTAAAAACCGAAAACCAATTGCTACAAATCTAACGAAACAGTGAACGTTGCTGTTTTAGGACACGACAATATTGACCCTACATTAAGCACCAGGCAAGTTCTTTAGAGTTTGGCATATCTCGTACGAGTATATTTAAAGACACACAAATTTCAGCCCTACAATATTCATCTTGCACAACAATTAAACGAGAATTAATAGAAAATAATCCGAATTTCGTGTTCAACATTTCTTTTCCGATTGTTGTTCGTTTTTTCGAAATGGAACAATTATTTGCCGCATATTTCGGTATTGTTCTGATGAAAATTCACTTCTCTTCCATGAGGTTCACACTCAGCATCCTGAGAAATTAATTTTCTGGATTGGAAATTATGGCGATTAATTAACTAGTCCATATTTCTTCTCGGGCAATTTAAATGAGGAAATGTATCTGCAATTATTAGAAGACGCTATCGTTCCTTCATTGACAGAAACGCTTGAAAATAATAATAACTACAAAGGTGAAGAGATGATATTTCAATAAGATGGTGCACCTCCTCTTTTATACCCTTTCTGTTCGTATATATTTCAATCTAGCCTAAATCTATTCTGGTAGATGCATCGGTCGAAGAAGACCTGCAAGATCACGTGACTTGACCCCCTTAGATTTTAATGTATGGGGTTGCTTAAAAAGTAAGATTCATGAAATAGTCACAGTCATTAGATGAAGTACGTCAGGTGATCATTGCTAAAACTTCTTAATTTCCAGACCGTTTTGAATGAATAATATAATCTCTTCAAACATATGTAAACATAAACCATAAAGGTAATTTCAAAAAGAATTATTTTTTCCAGAATAATAATGTCGTTTTATCGATATTCAGCTATTAAACATCTAATCTCAATTAATTATTTTAAGCGTTGCAGCTTACCTCGACAGGAGTTTGAGTGTTGAAGTTGGAAATAAGGGGAAACAATTTTTTTTCGATATAAAAATTAATGGATCTATATGTTAGTCGATCGAGCACAATTTCTCCTTTTTATTGTTCTACCCTTTACCGCTCAACCCTCATTTACATTTAAGATTTTTGTTGTTGAAGTGACACGGCTGATGATATACGACAAATATTTCTCATAGGTTACACATTCGACGAGGTTTTGATAATAAATAGTTTTTAATTTCAATCTTGGGTAACGACTTCATCGACAAATTTCATTAATGATATAACCTATATATATATATATATATATATATATATATATATATATATATATATATATATAGTTTTAAATGATATAATACTGAGGATTTAAGAAAAATGTAAGAAAAAATAACTTTTACCCACTAACTTAAAAATATTTAAGTACCCCCTTCGGAGTAGCTGTAGCAATGAGGCAACCTTAGCTGTATCTTATAACCCTCATCCTCATTCTCAATCTCACTCAAATTCTAGGTAAAATAGCCCACTTCTCACCCTCGGGTCTCTGCAGTGCAGTAACTTTATTAGTGTATCGGAAAAGTGTCAATAACCTTTCCAAACAAGTTATTTGCATTAAAGTAATTCTGCACTAAATATATGAAAAATTATAACGTTTTAAAAATTAGGATAATGACAGACATTCTCAAGCAACAATTTTTGAAATTTGAATTTTTGTATTCAGTTACATTTTTTATATACAGAGTTTATTCGTAAACCAGCGGCATGATATAGCAAAAATAAAAAGAGATAAATGATTTCTTCAATAAAGACACACTAATAAAGGATACCTTCCTTTATACCATGAATTCTAACAGACATTAAAAATGATTACGTATTACTCGCCTTCCTTTGTCCACGATAAAGATTTTTCATTTATTTACTTCTACAAATTAGATTTTTCTGAGTATAATTATCTACTGTTTACAGACTTGTTAAAATTCCATCAGTTTTCTTTGAATGTAGATTGCAGCTTTGATTGTCGCTTCTTTTGAACTCGGTTTTTATTTCCAAGAAATCTTTTGTATCAAACGAAAGGATGAACAGAAACGTGAAACTTATGCTTGTGCTCAAGTAATTTTTGTTAATCGATCATTTGGAAAACAAATTACTAATATTTTCTTAGTTTTTACTCAGGTCTTTATTTCCAGTCATGAAAAGTCTGAGCAATAAATTTTTAATTTTCTCTATTTCTAGTTGTTTGCCTCGCATCAGCTACGACTGTAGGTCATGTTACTTAGAAGGGGGTCATTATTTCCAGTGGTGAATAATTTATTTATTTATTTAACCAATAGATATACAGAATAATATCAGGACATTATTACATAATCTTCACAGAGGTAATTGGAGTTACCTGTTCGTGGTCTTGGCATAATACCTAAAACTAATAATATATAAACCTATCCTATGGAAAATATATACTTAGCATAAAGGAAAATATGTAAGAATACATAAAATAAAAAAGAACATAAAAGAAAAAATAAATAAATAAAACATAATTTTTCAGGAAGTTTCAATAACAATGGTGACTTTTTTATCAATTGCCTATCTCATTCTGTTATTATCTTTATTAATTATCCACTTTTTAACTTATTTTTTATTGCACTTACATTACTTAATGCTTTTAGTTCATTTGGAAGACTGTTGTATAGATTTATTGCTCTTATAAAACTGCGTTTCTTACTGACTGTTTTTGATCTATGTGGGAGAAGAATGCTCTTGTTCCTCGTAATACTGTTTGAGTTCAGGAATTTTTCTTTCAGAGTAATGTAGTGATATTTAGTAAGTAGTAAGCTCCCCCCAGGCAATGATTCCATCGTTGATCATGCTGTGGAAAAATGAGTAAAACAACTTCATCAATGTGCCCGTTTTCATAATCTTAGAGAGATTATAGAATACAAATCCTAAATACTTTGTTTTTCTAAGAATGTATTCTACATATTTATCCCACTTCATTCTGTAATCAAAGATGATTCCCAAATATTTACATGATTCCACCCTATTCACGTTTTTTCCGTTGATTGAAATGTTTAGGTTTACCGGAACACTTATGTTGCAATTTCCAAATGTCATGTAAACAGTTTTGTCCATATTTAAAGATAGTTTATTTAAAGCTAGCCAGTTACTTATAGCTTCAAGATAGTTATTCATTTTGATCTCTACTTCAGACCAATTTTCTCCTATAGATATAACCGCTGTGTTATCCGCAAATGATATTATTACGTCATCAGGCATAGTAGTTATTAAGTCATTAACGTACAGAATGAATAACAATGGCCCCAGTACTGTTCCTTGTGGAACACCTGTTCGAACTTCACAATATTTACTTACAACCTCATTTACTGTAACACGCTGTTTACTGTCTTGCAAATAAGAAGTCATGAGCTTATACGCTTTGCCTCTTAGTCCATAACAGTAAATTTTTTCTAGTAATATCTTGTGATTGACAGTATCAAATGCTTTCGCTAAGTCAAGCAATGTAGCTGCAATTGGGGTACTTTTATCAAGCTTTTCATAAATTACATTTGTTAGAAATTTTAAGGCATCCTTTGTACCCATTTTCGTCATGAAGCCATACTGTTTTTTTTATATTATTTTACGCTTGTTCACAAGTTCGAAAATAATTTTAGCAATAAATTATTGTTTTGTTAACTTCAAAGAATTTTTAGTTATCTCTATATCTAGCATCTGCTACATATATATATATATATATATATATATATATATATATATATATATATATATATATGGGATAATCCATGTCAAGTGGATCAGGGTTGTGGCCAAAATTGTAGGTGCCCAAAAAAATCAACCGAGGGCTCATTTTGCAAGCAAGTCTATTTTCGAATGCCGTGTCCGCCTTTGAAAAATCAAATATGGCGGTTTCAATATGTGGCAAATGAATAGCTGGTGCAGATGGATAAGAAAATTCAAAATGGGTCCAATATAGGTGTGCAAAATCCCACTTTATGACCAAATTTTTCAAATCCAACCATTTTGACCCAAAATTTGTATACGGGGGTTTTTCGGGTCGCTGACCACGAATATAAGTTTATATTGGAAAAATTCAAACTAGCTGATCCAAAATGGCAGACGGTTGTTCTCGGAAAATCAACCGATTTGCACCAAATTATGTCAACAAGGGTTTTTGGGGTAGCAGACCACGAATATATGATTATATTTGAAAAATTCAAAATGACGGATATAATTTGGCGGATCGGCCATCTTAGTTTTCTTAGAAAATTAACCGATTTGCCCCAAATGAGGTAAGCGTGGGTTTTTGGTCTCGCTTATCACTAATACAAAGTCAGATTTGAGTAATTCAAAATGGTTGGTCCAATATGACAGACATTTTTTTCATAAATTGACGGCATTGCACATATAGGGTGGCCCTGGAAACTACCTATAGGGTAGTTTTGAGGGCCACCGAATAAATATTATAGTTGAGATCTACTAAATTAAAGATGACACATTTAATATTATATGGGAAATATTCATAAATAAACTGGTCTGAAATCATCAATATTGCAATTGCTTCTGCTTCCTTTCCTTTTTCCCATCATTTTTATGGTACATGTGTCCTTTTGTTCGGCATGATCCAACGAACTTCTTCAGATTCATAAAAGCGGAAGCATTTGCAATATTAATGATTTATTTATGAATTTTAACTATATTTATTCGGTGACCCTATATGTGCAAATCCGTCAATTTATGAAAAAAATCTGTCATATTGGACCAACCATTTTGAATTACTCAAATCTGACTTTTTATTAGTAATAACCGACTCCAAAAACCCCATTTAGGGCAAATCGGTTAATTTTCGAAAAAAACTGAGATGGCGGATCCGCCAAAGTATATCCGCCATTTTGAATTTTTCAAATATATTCGTGGTCAGCGACCCCAAAAATCCTTGTTTACATAATTTGGTGCCAGTCGGTTGATTTTCGAAAACAACCGTCCACCATTTTGGATTTTACAAATATAATCTTATATTCGTGGTAAGCGACTCCAAAAACTCTTGTTAACATAATTTGGTGCAAATCGGTTGATTTTCTAAAAAACCGTCAGCCATTTTGGATCTGCCATTTTGAATTTTTCAAATATAATCTTATATTCGTGGTCAGCGACCCCAAAAACCCCTGTATACAAGTTTTGGTCAAAATGGTTGGATTTTAAAAAATTTGGCCATAAAGTGGGATTTTGCATATTGGATCCGCCATCTTGAATTTTCTTATTCAACTGCACCAGCCTTAAAGAGCTCTTCATTTGCTACAATTTGAGTGGAATTTTCTTTTCTATAAGCTTTTTTCAAAAAATTTTTAATTTTCATTCCAATTCCGGTCGCCATTTTGAAACCGCCACATTTGATTTTTCAAAGGCGCACATGGCATTCGAAAGTAGACTTCATAAGCTTTAAAATGAGCTCACGGTTGATTTTTTTGGGCAGCTACAATTTTGGCCATAGCTCTGATCCACTTGACATGGATTATCCCATATATATATATATATATATATATATATATATATATATATATATATATATATATATTACATAAACTCTTCTAAGTAACATGCTGATGCGAGGCAAACAACTAGATATAGAGATAACTAAAAATTCTTTCAAGTTAACAAAACAATAATTATTGCTCAGACTTTTCACGACTGGAAATAAAGACATCTTCTAAGTAACATTATCTGCAGTCGTAGCTGATGCGAGGCAAACAACTAGAAATAGAAAAAATTAAAAATTCTTTGAAGAATATATACATATTGAAATGGAAATAACATAACACAACAATAAAATAAAAAAAAATAATATCTGTATGTGATACTTGTAGTATAATATTAAAAGGCAATAGAAACTTTGTCAGGATGATTCTAAATATGTTAATGCAAAATTAAAACATCACATGCAATTAAAAGTCATTAAACGTATAGAAATGATTATATAATGAAGTTAGTCACCGTAAACTGATGATATATAAATGCAAATTGCAACCAATACAATAAATTAAACACATTTTTGAAAACAGATGTGACAGTTTCAACAAAATTTATTAAAATAAAAGCATTTAATGAATAGAAAATATAAAGCTTTACCTTGATTTTGAGACATAAACATCCACACGGGCAGTAGTTAAATTCAATAGTCCAGAATTGTAGCAATTGCATATTTTAGGCACAATAGGAGTAATTAATTCATAAATTTAGGATTTAGTAGAATATTTCGGAGTAAATAACTTTTGAAACCTCAATATTTCCACTTAAAACAATCAGTTTAAATTTCATATGACAGAAAATCTTTGGAGCGAAATTGTGACAGAATCTGTGATCAAATCAGGTAGAAATTTCATAGCACAACACAAAGACGGAACGCGGAATCGAAATATTGCATTGTTGTATGCCAACAATGACAGATTTTATCAAATTTTAAGACAGGTTATGATTGAAACGACTGGTGGGAAAATGAGCAGAGAACAAAAAATTATAAAATTGTGGATTTTTAGAAAAATAGAAGGTATTATTCAAAATTGATTAGATATGGAATGAAATATTGGAAAAAGGATTATTATATAGAAAGATGGGATATGAAATATGCGGAATTACAAAGTTATAAAAAATTAGTGTTATGTCTGCTTTGTTTAATCTGGCAATTACGGAGGTCCATGTTGTGGGAAGACGAGAGCTGTCATCGCGTCAGTTTAGACAGAGGGATCTTTTCTCTATTTCTATAGCTTCGCGAATAGTAGATGCCCTAAGGAAGTTAAGAGATACGATAGTCCTACTGTCCTCGAAGTTGATAGAAGGTCCCGTTTGGATATTATAATGCGCGAGAGCTGAAGTCGGATCTTTTTTGCGAACTGACAAAGAATGTTCATATACTCGACTATGGCTATAATTTGACTGTCCAGTCAAAGTAGAGCCAACTTAACCGGGAACCCTAAAGATAAAGTACATAAATAGGATCAAGGAGTTTACGAAATTCCATTTCACTACTGATGTATTTGATTAAATAATTAATTTAATTTAATTACAACAGCTATTTTGAAAAATAGTCTGAAGACATGATATTTAAAAATTTCTGGTGTCAATAATGTTTCCATAATTCATTCTATTATAATTAAATTGACCTTGTTCTTTATTGTCAGAATATTAAATAAATACGCTTGAAATATTATAATTCAACAAACTTTATATTTTACTTAAACATTAACTTACACGTCATTTGTTCCTTTGCAGTTAAAGGTAAATTAAAAATTAAATTACACATTAGGATTAATACTTGAGTTGTAACAAAACAGTAACAATTATTTCAATACTCCTGAAATGTATTTCCTTTACTAAGAATGACACAAAGAAAGAAAAACAGCGCCAAGGAGATAACGAGAGGAAAGTATATTTTGTAAGAAGCTTTCGCTTCTATAGTTCAGCCGTTCTTTTTTTAATCTAGTAAGGTTATACAAAGTGTTTATTATTTATACAACAAAAATTGATGATTATTCCCGAGATTACTTTGAGATAACTTAGATAATTTAATCCATTTGTTAATGTTTTGTTAACCACTATCTTTCGAAGACATAGGGCGAAATTTATTTTGACAATATCAACATTTATCAACCAAAAATTCTACGTAAAGCTTCTTAATCTAAAACTATTCGAACTAATGAGAGTGAAATAGCGTGTACATCGTTTGTTTTCTAGGCGTGACTATCATAGTAAAACAAAGCTTAAAACAAAGCTTTAGAAACAGATAAGCAAATTCAGCAACGGTTTGCTCCGGATGGGATGAGCAAAGAGATAATGCATCTAATTTTAGACGTAACGATTAATTTACATGTTATTTTACATTTATTGTGTATACTAGAACCTTCCCATAATGTATTTATCATATTCAAAGAATCGTTAAAAACACAGGGTATACAGAGAAGTTTCCACTTTAAATCTGTGCTTTACTAGGTTAAAATCTAAAATATCTACTATGCCCCAAATATCACAGTTACGCATTTTAAGAGTAGTCCAGTTACTGGGCTTAGTACGTGTGCCTATTGACTTTCCCCAGTCTAGCCTCCCAGAGTTTCCAACTTAGCAAAATATAAAATGCTACCAGCTAAATAATCTAACTTTCATTCTGTGAGTTTAGAAAAAAATTGAGAATCAAAACGAACTTAAGACAGCGAACTGACAAAAAGGTACTGGTGGGTGCTGTAATCAACAGTATGACGAAGGTATAGAGGGTCCAAGATCAAAGAATTCACATTGGCAAAAAAATGGTTGAGAGAGAAGACAGCGAGGGGATGAAATCTCGTGGTAAGGCTTGTTCCAACCCGCCCAATAACCGATATACAGTCGGTAATCGACTGTCGCGGTTACGAGTTACCATATACAATAACGTCAGTGCGCACATTGTATATAGGTTATTGGTCGGGTTGGAAAGAACCTATAATAGACGGGAAAATCAGCCTCAGATTGAAATATTATTGTATAGAGACGAATGAAGTCATACTAAAATCGATCATACCGTATGACCATAGCTATGAAATAAAAAATTTTCTAATGTATACGTATTTCATAATTCCCTTCCCAAGAGATTAGGATTAGACATTATCAAATGATGGGAAAGTACTTTTGAACAATTCAAGAGTCCCAGAGAGGTTATATACAAAAATTGATTTCAAGAGCTGATTTTCAGTTATAACCTTTTTTTTTCTAGAAATATGCACGTCAGAATAAGTCATGGGAGGTTTGAAGAGAATTGTTTCCTAGTGATTTATTAATTTTATGAAATGAAAGACTTAAATATTTAATTATATACATACTTATGTAACTACAGAAAAAAGAACACAGTTAATTTAACTTACTTAGTAGTTTCCTCTTATAAACAAATGTCAATAGGTATTCCCTGATGTTAGTGCAACTTTAATTTGAATATCTAATAATGTTTATGGGACAATTTTTAAAAAAATCGCGTTTACGCAAACATCTGGGTGAAAAATTGAACCTTCTTTTTTTTGAAGTCAGTTAAAAACGTTGCCAGGCTGTAGAAGAGTTCGAATACAGTCGAAACTATCTCCAATCGGCACGTGATTTATAGATATAGAATGAATCTATATAATATAAGAAAACTTTTACTTTTTGATTTTAAATGTCACCCTTACAAAATGCAATATGTTTGTTCATAGAGTCCAATTGCCGATAATTCCAACGGTTTGAAGAACTCTCTGCCAGTCGACTGTTCGCACAGCGAATTGTCGAGATCACTGATTGGCGGAGACGTTTTCAAACCTCTGGAATTATTAGCAGATAATCTTTACCAACAAACCATTTGGAGTCACAAAACATGTAACGATTTTGCGTTCTATCGTAAGATTATAATATGATGATTTACAGGATACGGCTGCAGTAGTTGAATTTGAAAAAACACCCACAGCATCGGGAGTTCACTGTGTGCAAGAAAGAGCTGTTTAAAGAATACTCGAATACCGGCTACAGCAGGCGCGGATTCAGGATTTTCATTTGGGGGGGGCCTTGATCTCGTTCGAGAAATAAACAAACCTTTCACTATTGCAGCCCTATCTGCCCTCTAGCCCATAACTGTTTGGTGTGCACTTATACTTTTCGATGGAACCTGAAAGAATTTCTTGGAGAAGAACGACAGTTCGTTTACAGTGAACTCGAATCGTTAGCTTTACATCTTTATCATGTTATTTTCGTCTAAAGTTGCAAAGCACGAAAGGTTTATTTTTAACAAGATCGTGGTACAGGGCGAAATACGAACAAATAGATGGAAATGTGGTAAAACATGTTCACTACACCGCACATCTCAGATATGAGTGAGGTGCTCTGGGGGTCAGTATCTATCAAGAGATTTGTTACAGTGTAAGTTTATTCTGTACTTAAATCGAAATATCTTTATTTTCATAAATATCGTACTTTGACTTTGACGATAGCTAACAGATCGGTGGCATTTTAAGGATAACATGATATCAAATGATAGATATTGATCCCGTCATGTACAACAAATAGTTGCATACATTTTCATTTAAAAACGTTTTCCATATATTACCTACGTGCTTCCTTTTTCATAAAACTGCTTGACCAATAATTGTTGACGGCAAAAAGCACCCGTTTTTCATTTGAACGAATTTTTGGTCAGAAACTACGGTTGACATCTATTTCGCATCAATAAACAAAAATTCGAAATGTAAAATGGCAGTAATAACTTTATTACTTCTCTTATCGACCTGCTGCCATTCTCTAATCAGGTTATGAGGCATTGAAAATCGATACGTAATTTCAACTTTTAAAACGATTAATTTCATTAAAAACATTCCCAAAATTGTGTTCGGCTACTCAGGAATGTAATATTATACTTTAACAAATCTTCCCAATTTAATAATAAAAATTCTTAAATTCTTTCCGATAATTCTGCTACAATCTTAGTTCAAATTTGTCACTTATTACTTCTTGAAGTGTAACATGATTTGCTTCAAATTCCACACCGTATTCGGATTTGTATTCACAACGTTACTTGCATTATTAAGTTGTCTACATATTTAGCTACAACACGGTGTCAACAAGTAATGTAACACGTATGATTTAATGTAACGACGTATCTATAATGAAATTTGCGCTGACAATGTTGAATAAGCTGGGACGATTATGATGGCAGTAAAAGATATTGAGTTTACGCTAAAATATAATCAAATCACACTGCAGACATAAAATCCATACATAACGGTCCCATTATTTTTACTCATCTTAGTTTCCAGTTTTCTTCGTATTTCTTGGTATGGTAACTGAAATATATTCTAAAACTTTATTTAACTGAATTATCCCGTTACATAAACTTCTATTCGAAAAGTTTTTATTAAATCACCTTCATAAGGTTCCCATATAAATCAAAATGTCGCTGACGTGCACATGGTCAAAATTTGTTTAAACAATTTTAAAAAGCAAATTGCAAATACCGGTCTGTTTATTTAGATTCTTTCCCTCATCCCGAATGAAGCAACTTTTTTAAAGTTAACCGTTTTCTATTTATAAATTACTATCCAGCCATGAAGAAGTTTTTTAAGAATTCAAAACGTTTTATTTTTTAATTAGTTGAGTTACAATGTAAAAAGTATATTTTTACATACATCTACTTACCAACGTTACCCTCAGCACTTATTCCAGGTACACCAAAAGTTGCAGATAGCAGCAAAAAGACGAATCTCAAGGAATTGGCAGGCCACGGCATGGCCTGAAAATGATTATTACAATTACAGCAATTACTGCATTTTATTTATTTATTTAAGAATATAACAACATTATTACAATTGTTAATTAAATAAATAAAATTAAAAGAATAAAAGTATTAAAAATATTTGTACTTTTGTGTGCTCATATTCTACCCGAATATGGAAAACTCGTCAACATGAGTCGGCCTAGTGTTCTAAAGATTAGGTATCATTTTTTTACAAGCCGTTTTTCGTGTTGCAAATAAGAAGTAATAAGCTCTGTGCACTGCCGGCCCCTATATTCAATTTATCTATTAATATTGTGTGATCAACAGTATTAATACCTTCCCTAAATATAGAAAATACCTGGGGTTGGAGCACTCTACCTAATTTTTTTATTAATCTATACTGAGTTTTCGATATTAATTTATTCATGTTCACAAATTCTAAAATTTCATGGTAAATATTTGTTAGAATTACATTTTAGCTAGGTTAGAATTTAATTATATAAATTTGTAAATATAATACATTTTTTAGCTTTTGAATTATGCTCGTTTCAACGGTTCAGGCTAAATGGATCTTTCAGTACACAAATCCATGATATGTACAAGCGTGAGCAGGAGAAGGAGGGGCAGTAGCCCCTTAAACCTCATACTGATTACATTGACGCTTTGTTACTTGTGCAAAAATCCTATAACTATTTATTTTAGTTAGTAACTAATAAAATAAATGCATTTTTCTATATATGTATGTTAACAGAAAATTTGTTATTGCCGACTTGCCCCCCCCCCTCTAAAATTCAAAAACTGCCCCTAAACTAAAATTTCGCCAAGCTCCTATATTCGTAATAAACGCATATTTCTATATATGTATGTTAAGAAAAAAAAAATCTGATCGATGATCCCCCCTCTTTTTTAATAGCCAGAACCTGCCCATTTGTAGCCACTAAACCGAAATCTAGAGACTCTGTCTCTTGGTAAAAAAAGGTTCTGCCATAATTTTGGCGATTACAACACCTTTAATTTTTTTTAATACTTAAACTTAATACTTCAGATTCGATTGTTGGCGTATTAATCTAATGGTATTTGAGTTGTGTGTATTTCCGGCTTAGTTGGGTTGTTAATTTTATTGCTTATTTCGGTAAAAATATTACTTAAATTTGTCTTGAAATAGAGATTTTTAATAGGATAATACAATTTAAATGTGTTTTCATTGTAATGTAGCTACTTAAATCACTCTTTTTTATGAGTTTTGTTTTTGGAATTACTAATATTTAACTCAACTTGCCGTTTATTATAGATAGTTTTGATTCTTTTATTGTCTCGTCAAGAATTTTGCATTACTTTTATATTTATTAAACGATGTAACAAAAAAACATTCTTATATAAGTTTTAAAGTCACTAAGAGCTTTATGCAAACGAAACATATGTTTCATATCATCCGCGTAGTTGATAACTGATCCCTGCCGGAATCGATGATAAAATGACGACGTTTCGACAGAGTCACATCTGCCCTCTTCAGGTCGGTTCGCATTATTCTCGTAGCCTTCTGCTTTCGCTTCTAGTTACTCGAATACTAAGATTTACAGGAGCGCGCGTGCCGTTATATAGTCGCGGCTCGGCGCCTATCGGTTGGCACCGTGAAGGGCAGCGTGTGATTGGCCCTTGTCGCTCAGTGGCCACGCCTCCCGTTTGCTGAGTGTTTATATCCGGTTGAGTTGTTATAGGCCGGGTCCGGGCCGGTACGGTGTTTAATAGAATTTTCCAACAACGATAAGTTCTGGATTTCATTGCGTGCGTTTAGCCTCTTCGCTATTCCAATTGCCTCTCTTACGAGTCTTGATTTCGGGTGTTCTATATTTGCTAGTACTCTGGTATTCTCAAAGTCTATCCGGTGTGTCGTCGTGGTAGCGTGTTCCGCAATGGATGTTGTTTTGTCCTGTTTTCTTATGGCGTTCTGGTGTTCATCACTTCTAGCTTGAATTCTTCTGTTAGTTTGCCCCACATAGGTTTTATGACACTCCTTGTTGTTCTAAAGGAATCTTCGTCTTCGGAGTCCTCAAGGCCGTATATATATATATATATATATATATATATATATATATATATATATATATATATAATATGTCTCCATATTCCTTATCGCATATAAATGTTGCTTGTTAACACAAAGTTGCCATAATGTCTTTCGACTTAGTTTGGTTTCTTATATTTGTCTTAGCAGATTGTGTACTCTTAGTTATTAGATTAATAACAGAATCCTTATCTACAGCCCGACCTTCCATTGACAACATACAAATCCAAAATATTTTCCCAGCTGCTTTTAATAATTTGTTATAATTAATGGGTTTTTAAATCTTATTGTTCTCGTTGCTGATTTTCTTATTCCTTAGTACATAAAGAGGGTGCTAATGTGCACTTTTTAGAGTTTTCAGAGTTTTATTACACACCATTGCTAACGATAATCATACTCCTGTTATCGGTTATCCCAAGATAAAAAAATGGCAATCGTATAGTAGTTTTGTATTAAAAAAATGATTCCAACTTTGGCGTCTGTAGGCGCTCCGGCCATGCTTATGGGTATCATTGAACAAATTTAATAATTTATAGGCTCCAGTTTCTATAATGTTAATTTTTTCGTCTCTGATCAAATATCAACGTAATATTAATATTTCAATTAAAATCGCCCACTCGCAAATAATCAATGGATGGATGCTTTCGATGCTTTTAGTTGTAATTGAAATATTCGGAAAAACATATCGTGGGAGGCTTACGAAAATGTTTCTTCGGCGGTAAAAATATGGTAATATGCTAACTGGCAGCACCCTCGATTTCGACGGTTTGTACTCAGAAATTTACATTTTTACGGTTTCATTGCAAACTTATTTTTGAACAATTTAACAGAATACCTGGAAACCGATACTGAGTTTGTTCAATATTTAATGATCTCTGTATCTCTGTCACACAAATAAACACACTGATGTATATAACATTACTTTGCAACGCAGCCAGGCAGTTCAGAAGAAGATGAGTGTTAAGTCGTCGAAACGTCAACAAAAACGCACATACATATATACAATATATAGATACAAACGGACATCATATACAGGGCTTTCGTTTCAAAACTAGCCACCCAAAATAACTTTTAAAGTACCTTTAAAAGAAAAAGACAAAAACCCGTTAATTTATATTAATTATATTAATTTTACACGTATCAGTCACCCTGCTGTTTCAACCCCTATGCGGGGGGAATATCAGTTCTACAAGTTTAAATACAAACAAGTAGAATGTCATAACTCTTTTTAAAGGTCTCTTTATTAATCTTTAGACACATAATTTTTTTAAATTTGATAATTTTTTACAGAGTAATGACTTAAAAACCAGAAAAAATTAAAAATTTGAATTGTAATTGAAAATACCGCGATAAGCAAGTGAGAATAAAATCCTTAAATGTTTTAGGAAAGATATTTGAGACTGTAAATGTAAACAATTTATTATTAGTAGTGGTTTCGTTGTATACTGACCATCAAATTTCGACAATGGTTTATTCTTTACAAGAAAGAATTGAAATAATACGCCGAGTGCTCATGTTTTTTATCAGAGACATCCCTATAAAAATATTGGGTATAGTATGTGTTGGATTTAGTTCATAAATTTCAAGAAACTAGAAGTTTGTGCAATAAAATTGTCAAAAATCGTAGAGTTTAAACTAAAGCTGCACAGGTTGATATTTTAGGTCATTTTACCATGGATCCACAAACATCAATACCAAAAGTCTTGAGTTAACAAATATTTCCGTGGGCTCCGTGTTTAAAACGTTACGCCTAAATAAATTCTTTCCCTACAAAATACAGCTTTTACAACAGCTTGCTGAGGATGATTATAACAGAAGGTTAGAATTCCGCGAATTAATCACTAAAGGGCAAATGCAGACCCTAATTTTATTTAAAATATTTGTTTTTCTGACGAAGCAGAATTTTTTTAAAATGGATTTGTCAACAAACATAATTATAGATTCTGGGACTATACCAATCTACAAGTTTTTCCGGAAGAGCACAACCAACATCTTCAGGGTATCAACGTACCGGCCGGAATTCTCGGAAATAAAATTAAGTGGAAGAAAATTGAACTGGGGAATTGTATTTGGACTTATTAGAAAATGTGATAAATCCCCTTATAAACGAATTTTTAGAAAACCAAATAGGTCAAAATGGAACTTTGTTGCTAGATGAAGAAAACCTATACTTTCAACAGACGGAGCACCTCCACATTATGCCTTGCCTGTACGAAATTGGCTTAATGAAACATTTCCAGATTAATGAATTGGAAGAAGGAGCGCTATAGAATGGCCCGCAACATCACACGAACTCACGCCCCACGAATTTTTTTATGGGGACATCTAACACCTGTGGTGTACAAAAGTCAACCTCGAGATATTCCTGAACTTAGACGTAGAACAGTGAAGGAGTGTGAGCGGATTACACCAGAGACGCTTCAAAAAGTGCTGGAGGAATTCGAGCTCCAACTTTAATATTGTCTTACCAACAATGGCGGACATTCTGAACATCTAATTTAAGTACAAAGTAATTCTAATACTAATACAAAGTAAATAATAATTATTTATAAGTTTATAATGGCATTACTCTGTAAAAAATAATCTGATTTTAAAAAATGATGAAAAGATTGGCAAAAAAAGACCTTGAAAAAGAGGTATCCAATGATACCCCTTTGTATTTAAAATTTTAGAAGCGATATTCACCCTCGCTTAGGGGTTAAAACTGCAGGGTGACTGATATGTGTAAAATGTGTCGCCCAGTACAAATTAACATGTTTTTAGAGATATTTTAAAAGTTTTTTTGGGTGGCTAGTTTTGAAATGAAAGCCCTGCATATCCATCGTTCGTACATGAATAAAAACGCTCACAAATGAGAAATGCTATCAACTAAACAGTTTACCAAACAAATATATTTATCTATAATAGTTTATAAGCATGGTAAGAACGGTTTGAATTTGTACCAAAAAGTATTAAAAATATTGATCCAGCCACTAAAAAGTGGACTTAAATGTATGTTCAAATACTAATAAAGAAATCCTACTATGCCTCCATCCAATATACGATTTTTTAAATTAAGCTGCCGTAGAAACTACCTATAATAAAGAATAAAACATAGTACTTAACATTTTCAATCAACCCAGAGGTTAATATATTTTACTTAGAAAAGAGCTTTTATGAACCATAAAGTCTAATATAAAACCTTAGTATTACGCTTTAATATGTTTTTAAACTGAAACAGTGAATAAAGGAGAGTACAAACGATGTAATATACTTTAATTTAATTAATAAATATTATGTCTGTAAAATTCCATTTACAAAATTCTTTGAGCCTCAAAAAAAGCTTGTAGTAGCAGAAAAAAAATCTTTACCTGTCTTAATTTTGTCTACTTTGGCCGTAAACTACTCAAAAACAATTCGGGAATACATAAACTCGCAAATTTCCTATCATGTATATTTACATTATATTAATATACTAGGAGCAATTAATTAAAATACAGTATTTATCGTGAAGTATCGATAACAAAAACCATATGCAGGCTATATACAAGAATAATAAGGAACATAATAATTGTTGCGAAACAACAACAATTGTCAAACAAAATATAATAAATTTGTGAAAATTACCACAGTGGTTAGTGTTTTAATATAATTTAATCATATTATTTGACTAATCGTTTTTGAACCAATTCTTATCATATCCAGCTTTGCTGGCTTGCAAATTTTAATATAATACTTACAAATTATATTTCTATTACCGTAAGGAAACTCTTTTATTTGATTAAGTAGGTATCGAAAGAAACAAAAAACGATTCTTGATCTATTCTACATTTCTCAAAGTTCTTTAGATTATAAAGCTTGTTTTCCACATTTTCGTTGATTATTTTTACACAGGTTTTTTTATATTTTATAAAAAAAATTGTTATAATTGACTGATGTTGAGAATTTTACAAACTACTGGCCGAGCTATTTATGTACGTAAAATGCTCACTTTCCCTAAAATTTCTATTTCGTTTCCTTGGTTCTTTTATCAGACTTCGAACTGTAGGTATTCACATAAGTAATATGAGACCCCGTATAGTAATATTGTTATGATAAATACAGTTAATAATTTGCTTTACAATAAGTTCAGATTCTATTGTTTTATATTTTTCCGCGCATTTACTGCATGTTAATGAGATTTGGATTTTACACCATTTCACCAATTCTTCCGCAATTCTAACATTGTCTTATTTAGTTCACTTATTATTTTTTTACATTTTCAGTTACACTATCCTCATAGTGATACTGAACCAACTGATCAACATATATCAGCGTTTCTTAAATTTATATTTCTCGTTTTAGTAAAATAATGACAATTATAAGCATTTGGTGTACGTATACCATAACACATCATTTCATCAGTTAATTGCTTTCCTTGCTTAAATTATTATTTTTTTTCAAATAAAACGTTTTATTAGTTAATATCGACATAATATGTAGAAAAGAAATGGCCAGAAAGAAGCAAGCACAAGGAAACTAAACATATGGTTAACAAGTAATAAACATTTCCTGTAAAATCTACTGTAATTTTTACGGTTGTGGTTAAACTATTTCCAAACCAGATTATTCATTTCGGTTAAATTATTTACATTCTTAAGAAAAACGTTATTTTAAAACTAAAAAATATTTTTGAAGTGGATTAAAATTTCAAGTGAAATATATTTTTTTGAAACTGAGAAGGCAGTAAACAAATCGTTACATACACTGAGTTAGGTTAAGGAGAAGTTATAAAAATTGTCTTCATCATGACGACCTATAAATCCAAAGATCAATGTAGCCAAAGAAGGAACTGTGGCTATGATATTTGGATTCATGCATTTATCATTGTTTTAAATTTACAAATTATGACAATACGCATGTTGTATAACGCCAGATTTTATTAATTAAACAGTTACTCATTTCATTCATAATGGCGATTTTACTGACTAAAGGTCCTAGTCTTATTATCATAACAAGAAGTAATTCTGAATGATTAAGTAGGTAAATATCAAATACTTTCTTTGTCAAACAATGAAAATATTGGCACACCCTCTATACAGGGGCGGATACAAGAACCTAAAGGTTAGTGAATTTTACCTTAAAACGTGGTATTCTTACTATTTTTAATGTATTCGGAAATACTGTGTAACCAATAGAACTGAGAAAATTTAGTAGGAAATCGTGCCCCTTAGACATGAGATTCCTCCCTCCCCGAAAGTTCTTGCCTGGACACGCTTAATGAACATCAAGAAGGAAACTTCAAAGTTAATTAGTCAAAAACGAAACTCAAAATTGTCCAGCGAATTCAATCTAATTTACAAATTGCATCAGACCATTCTTATACTACGATTCCAGATATAGAATAGAAACCTCACGACTCAATAAACAGATATGTATTTTTACGTATTCTTGGAAAATAACACCACAATCGAAACAAAAACCTGTATATTCAAAGAAAAACCAAACGTTTCCAGGTCTATTCTGAACTCGTTTTCAACGGCTTTAAACATGTATTGAAAATATTGAATGCAAAATGAAAGTTTGATACATGGCATTTAAGTTGACATAAGAAAAAAAAATTGTGTCAATTTGAATCGCATACATATATCACACTTTCATTTTCCATTTTATATTTTCAATACATGTTTAAAGTCATTGAAAACGAGGTCAGAATAGATCTGGAAACATTTGACTTTTCCTTGAATATACAGATTTCTGTTTCGACTGTGGTGTTATTTCCAAGAAAACATAAAAATAATCAAGAATATCCCATAAATAACTTTTAGAAGACAAAAAAGATATTTATACTGAAATCTGCATTCACACACAGGCAAACTAGGTAGTTGACAAATTCATACACCAACTTTCCCTCAGTTAATTCGGCCAGAGAGTTTTTCTATAAGAAGGCAACTAGTGTTCCGGACAATTTCCACAAATTTCTCCCACTACACTTTAATTTCCAATTAATTACTTAATTTTTTTTCAGAAATAGTTGTGAGGAGAAAACTCACACGAAAAATGAACGTAAGCTTTAATACCAACAACATTTATAATACACAAACGTGTGGTACTTTAAGAAGGAGAAATTCCAAATGTCTTTAGCTGTTGATGAAGATCTACCACAATTCTAAAACTTGTAAAGCTACGAACACCCACTGATAAACGTAAGAATGG
Source organism: Octodonta nipae (assembly GCA_034190945.1). NCBI lineage: Eukaryota > Metazoa > Arthropoda > Insecta > Coleoptera > Chrysomelidae > Octodonta > Octodonta nipae. The sequence continues at coordinate 174,470,476 of CM067216.1, forward strand.
GCGAGATGCTTTTTAAATGAGAATTTTCGTCAAATAACACCCGGCACTGACACTGTAACCGACTTATGATACGGGAAGGATTAGTTCATGAAGGGGTATATCCGCGAATTTAATTAGTTTACATAGAATTTTTAAGGATTATGCAATTAGTAATTAAAAAACGAAATTAATAAGTTTGTTATTGCATAATTTGGACAGCTCCCAAGTCTAGCGGTGTGTAATTTAATGTAATCATTTCTGTCATAATTATATATTATTTTTGTTTTTTTTGAAAATAACAGCACACCTTAAAACAATAAAACATTTTTAAAAAAAATATAACCGACTTCTACCTATAACTAAAAAGCTAAAAATACAACATAGCAAATAAATAACACATTTAATGTTGTTAGGTACCTACCCAGGAAGTAAAAAATGTAAACATTAAAAGGTGCTCATTCTGTACAAATTTATTACCTACCAATCTAGTATATTTTGAAGCCGGTGCCAAGCAAATCTAAAATCCTTCATTGCGTACTTATTTACCACTTCATCAAACTTGATTGTTGCTTGGCACCGACTTCAAAAATATACTAGATTGGTAGGTAATAAATTTGTACAGAATGAGCACCTTTTAATGTTTACATTTTTTACTTCCTGGGTAGGTACCTAACAACATTAAATGTGTTATTTATTTGCTAGAGTTGTATTTTGTTATAATTATTTTTAGCTTTTTAGTTATAGGTAGAAGTCGGTTATATATTTTTTTAAAATGTTTTATTTTTAACTTTTTAGTATTTTTGAACTCAGGTAGTTTTCATTCTTTATTTTTTATTTTGTATGTATAACCTTAATAGACAGAACCAGGTAACATCGAAAGCCTCAACATTACACAATGATCCTTTATCATTTAAATTGACAGGTAAATCTTTACGAACAAAATGTACTAGTACGCGTTGACTTAATAAGCTCAAAATATATTTATGCCCTATGGACTACGCCATGTAACCTTTTTTCAACTTGACAACCCTGTGTAACTAGATAATTCCACTCCAACCTATGTACCAATCAGCCTGTACATACGACTGCCCACGGACAAGCATAAATTTGTTAGCTGCCTTCTGTAAACTAAAGGACGGAGTAGAATCCATCCTATATTTACGGAGTCAAATCCGTCCTATATTTCAACCATAGTATATAACTCCTTCTGGGCTACCCCATAAATTATTTCCTTTTTAACATTTTATGTTATCGCTCTGTGTAACATTAATTCCTCTCCACACTTTATGCAACTTCTTATGGGCTATAAAAGAAATAATTTTTTAATCACACTGTATAAATATAATTCAACTCCAGCATATATTTCAACCATCCTGTATATGATTTGCTTATGTCCACATCATATAACAGTTTTTTAATCACCCTATATAATTTTAATTTCACATTTTTTTCAACATTTTTATACGTTTTTTACGTCCAGTCTACCCTATATTCCAACCATCCTATATATACGGCTGCCTACGGACCACTATCATTCTAGTCCGTCCTATATCCCAATCTTCATATAAATGCAACTCCTTCTACCACTTTACTTTGTGATTGCTATAACTAAACACCCTGTCTATAAGCCGCCAAGTACCAGTTTAAAGTTTGACATGTGTTGTCACTGAATTTTCTATTAGGCCGGGAGAATGTGACAACCAAAAGTACCGTCTTCGCAAAATGGAAAAATTTGCATTTAAATAGGTATTTACCTGGTATACAAACAAAACGAGCTTGGTACTCATTGATTTAAGGAGCCGAAAATACTGTGCTTTACTACCTATATGCTTGAGATGTACATAGAAAATTTTCAAATTCGCAATTAAAACTTCCACTGCCTAAAATTACCGCACTATTACGTTGGAATAAATAAATATTTATGAGGAAATGTCCGTTATGTCATTTCGATGAAATTTTTGATAAGAATTTTGGAATTTTTGGCGATTTTCTGCAAAACTGCAAGTTGCACGTCGCAGAAAAGTATATGAGATCACCTAAGGATCTTCCTTAATAGATTAAACGTTAAAAAACTATAGACATCCATAAGGAGTTATCGAAAAATCGACTAAAATATTAGGGATATCATTACCAATAGAATTCTTTTCCAAAATTTGAAGTTTCACCAATCCGGATATATACTCCATTAAACAAGACCATATTCGTTCAAAACGGTGCACCACAGGAGAAGAAATCAGGTAACATACATACAAAAAAAAAGCGAAAAAATACACGACGAATTGATAACCTCCTCCTTTTTGGAAGTCGGTTAAAAATACAGAAGTTTCACGGGATGAATCTATGTGAATGGAATTACAAGCTGAAAACTGACGAGATTAAATTCGTACCTTAAAGGTTTGGATTTTTAAATAAACATCCTTTATTCTCAAGTGTGGTCTATCTTTCAACAAAAACATAAAAGCACATCACTGATGCCACAAATACCTTTCAGAAAAGAATGATAATTATGCTTGTTAACTTAAACACATAATTTTTTAGTACCTCGTCATTTTATAGACGAATCAGAAACCATCGCAAAAAAATTCGAATGTTCGTATAAAAAATTCGAAATTTACAAAAAACATTAAGAAATAGAAATAAACGCTAGAATTAATGAAACATATAAATTAATGTTGACGTAAGAATTGACCATAATAAGTTGGATGAATCTACCACTAAATATAAATGAGTGAAAGCTTAAAAAAGTGAATACTGAAATTGAGGTTTTAAGAATAGGAATACTCTACTGGAAAATGGTTGTTTTAAAGTTGTACATAAATATGATAATTTTGGACTTGAGTGCTTAAAGTTAACAAAAAGTTTGTATACCTGCTATTAAAGAAAACTATAATTTGGTTTTTGTCATTATAAACTATATCTTGACTCTAATGACAGTATATGCAGACAGGTCGTAACATGGGTATATGGTTAACAAACTCAGATTATATGATGAAAAACTTGTCTGTTCTTTGCACTGAAAATTATATTGTAGAGCTGGTGATAATAAACAAAATAAAAATTGTATCTACATCAACACCAATTATATAATAATCATATAAATACCTCCTAATAAAGAACATTCGTAACGGTACGGATGCTGTTCGTCTCGAGCATAGCGTTCAACGAAATATCACCTCCCGCGCCGCTGGAGATGTCCACTGCATTTGCAGATGAAACGTTCGTTAGTACCAAACCTTCTCTCACAGTACAGTTTGATAGAAGGCACCTTGTAAATAAGGATTTTTCGGATATACTTGGTAATGGCAGTGATTTAAAACGAGTTCATTGCAATTTACATTCCAGAATAATATTGATGTAGTTTAGAATACTAAAATATAGAATGTGCCTTAAATAACTCATTGGTTTTGTTGAGGCATTAATGTAGATTTATTATTTTGCCGAAGCTTCTTAAATGAGACTTCCATTTTACAGGCAAGATTGGTGAAAATGTCTTGTTAAATGGGAATTGTCTCTAAACGACCTTTATACCGACACCAAGATCTCGACACAACTCGACAGGTCATAGTAAATAAAGAAATATAACAGTGAAGTAAAATAGAATAACAAATTACTTTCATTTAAGCTAATAAATGTTTAAAGAAGTGAAGTATATCTACATATAAACAAAAAATACAGTAAATGTAAGAATAAATTCGTGAAAAATGATGAGAATTATTTCAGTATCTATGAATCTCATTTCGGTCCAGGTGAAAGAAAGGGAGGGATATTTGAAAGATGCTTTCACTTCCGTAGGACATTCTAAAGACTGACACCGTTTTTTAATTTATTTTACTAAATACAAAGGATAGAATTGTTTGTTACTGCATATCCATATAACAGAGTACACCACTTTCCATACTTTTCATAACGAACAAATACTACAGGTGCCTTTAAATACTGATGTTAATCTACTTAAGAACTTTAACGACATCAATAAGAAAAAAATACAGATTATAAAGCGAATTAGTAAAAAAGCGTACTAAATATATAACAGGAAGAATTGTGAAATAGGCAAAACTGTATATCTTGGTAAACAACCTGAACTAAGAATATGAAAAGGAATACTATGAAATTTATACCGACATTTTAATTCTGAATTAATTTTAACAAAAGTCTATTTTTCCTTGAAACGTAAATATTTGCTAGTGGACTTTATTTGTTTATAAGTTATCTTCATAAGAAATATCGCGAAAGCATTCAATTCTGCGGCATATTCACTATCATCTGCGAATCCCTATAAAATTTATATCATTTATCATCCTTTGTAGGTTTGTGATTTATTATACTTCACAAACTACCCTTAATCTTAATAAATCGTTCTATTAATCTTTATTCCTAAAATTTACATGGGCGGTGTTATATTTAGAACGAGCCGTCTCGTCAAGAACAATATAACGTCCTAGGTGACATAACAGGTGGGTGTTAAATTTGTTGAGCTCTAAAATCACGGAAAACTAGGGAATAAAAGCAAAAACTCACCAGCTATTGCCGATCGGAGCTCACTGCATCTCTGTGCGCTTAACAAACGTCGAAAACACACAGTATTTTGACAATATTTTTTTGAAACAGCAAGAAGGGCTTCGACTGATAACGTTGTAACGGCCGTCCAAGATATTACTGGTTCTCATTAAAGCCTCAGCATGAACAGACGCAAGCGTCGGCGTCGTGCTTTTCACGTAGGTCGAAAAAATCGATAACCTGTGCCGTTCGATATGTTAATCAAGTTTCGACAACGTATTAATTGTTTGTGGAAGGCAAATAATTTTTAGCAGTGTGCTCTGTGAAATGTTACTTGTAATGAAGAGGGGATAAATGATAATAAATACGTTTATCAGGCCTAAATACGAATTACTGATAAGGGTCTCTCCCCGCGAACAGGAAAATACGCGATTGTTTTATTATTAAGCAATGTAATTAGCCTACGGTATTTTCATTTAGCAGCCGTAACATTTGATTAGCGGTATTTATTGATAAAGAAGATCGGTTTGTTGAACACCAATAAATCAATTCACAACAATAATTTTCATTATGATTTCATTCTGATTTTGTTTCTTGACACATTTTATTGTGATGGGTTCAGCCTCTCAAATGTCTTATTTTTAATCTCGATCAATGCGCCTTACTTATTGACGTATAGGGCGACTATTCAAGGTTGCCTGATTCTGTTTCGTAGAAGTAAATCAGATTCACGTCAACTAAGGATAATTCTTGATAGATACGGTGATACCAATTTTAGATTTAGTCCGTGTCATTTATAGAAAATTAATACTCGCTATTAGAGCTTTCATTCTCTGATACTCTAAACATTATACCTACTTGAAACACGTAAATATATTTTCTGCTAGGATGAACACTTTTGGCTCAAAAATTATAGTTCCAACTTTACTCTCATAAAACCAGAGGTGCTATGGTTCAATATTTTGTATTCCCTAAATACTTCCGACCAAAGTTTTAGAATAAGAATGAGGGTGTTTCTTGAAATTCAATTAGCTAATTTTGAAGAGCATGGTTGAACCAAAAAGAGAAAAGCAAGGGGACTAGAACAAAAAACAGCCCGAAACATAAGAGGCGAAGCATTCCGAAACGTGAGAGGCTGCGTCATTTAAAATGGGTCACCCTTTATATATACAGCTAATAATTAACTCTATTATCTGCAATCAATCCTATGCCAAGTCAAGAAATGACTCGGGGCATATCTGAACTACAATATCTTTTTTAAATGAACTTCAAATGCCTCAATAAAAATGAAAATAGTTGATTAGAGTTTATATTGCAATTTTCTCTTACAAACATTCTGCATATCGTTCTACCTCTGAATAATTATTTTCTGACACATACTGGACTTATAAATTTGTATATTTGGAAAAAACTTTGAATCATGCTTCGTTGACGTTTAGGTTACAGATAACTACATGGAATTACTTCTAGAACAACCTTATTTAAATACAAGATATCACGGGAGAGTCAGTGAATAGCTGTCTTGGTTAACATTTTTCATATACCTATTGTCACTTACGTCATGGCAAAATGTATGGTACTACTCCAGGGTTCTCCTTCCTAGATACATAAAAAAATCAAAGATACCAACGAATTGATAATCTCCTCATTTTTTGTGAAAGTAGTTAAAAAAGAGGTCGATTCGGTTACACAAAATTAGCTGAACATTGAGCTTATTCCCGTCAGAAGGAGTGTAATCCAAGAAAACTGCGTGATCCTGCTTTATTTTTTCGTGACTACAAACTGATCACTATTTTGGGTTAAGTTTCAAATAAACCATCTTGAACTATAAACTGTGTGTTGTTAGATTGTTTTGACTGCCCAAAATCAAATAAACCCAATTAAGAACATATCCCTAAAGAATCTTCTATGAACAACTACCAATACAGATATGGTGGTCCAACCTCTGAATCACTCAAGCAACTGAAAATGATGAGGCTTATTTTATATTGAGACTGTTTCACAAAACACCAATTACAAGATTTACTGTGATATCAAGATTCTGAGTGGTCGGAGGGTCGTCTACAACAATAATAACATAAATAGTGAACAAGTGGAAAAAAAGCCAAATGTAAGGGTAAGAAGTATAAAATAAAGAGACAACAGAGCATGAACAATACCCGAACTATAGTAATTGTTATGTTACTAATAGTAAAAGTCCCACAAAATTGATTAATTTGATTTAATCAACTTTAATTATAATTATCTATGCAAGTGATGATTTTACTGTAATAATGTCCCAATCACACCAACTTTACTAATAGCTCAGTTTATGATATCTATTGAATCCTACTAATAAATTAGCCGTTAATTTTAGTAGTTTCTAAATGATTGAGGAGGTAAATGATTATTTTGAATGTTCATCTGGGATTTTCTCTACTCGCAATGGTTTCTGAAAAATACAGATAAGTTAAGTACTTGAATATCAAGCTGTAGTATCTAAGGGCAGTTTGTGGAAACTGCCCGGAACACTAGTTGCCCTCTTATAGAAAAAACTCTCCCGCAGGATTAACTGTGAGAAAGTAGGTCTACAGATTTGTCAACTAGTATTCCAGTATAATATGTGGTGTATTTTGTGTTGTACTTATCTGTTTTTTTGTGACGTTTCGATTCTTTATCCGGAATCGTTGTCGAACAATGTTTGCTTGAATGTTTTGCACTATATTCGCTTGACTTTTTGGTAATGTCAATTAACTGATTAATTGACTTTGAAGTTTCCTTTTTGATGTTCATTCGTCAGAAGTTGTTGCCATGCAACCGGTATCTTTACAGAGGGTGTCCCGATTTCTCCATTATTCAACAACATACAGACACTTTCTTTGATTTTTCTTTTTTTGGTATGTTCTTCTTTAAGTAGTATTTTTGTCTTATTTTGTGAGTACCATTATCCATTTTGTGTGTACCATTATCCGTGAGTACATGATTTGCCAATCTTGATCTGTCTATATGTCTTCTTGAGACATTGTATTGGTGCTCTTTTGTTCTAATTTGGAGAGGTCTTGATGTCTCACCGGTATATGTTTTTGAAACAAATAATACTTTAACATCAAATTTGACAAAAACAAAACCGGAAAACGGTACTCAAAGTTCCAAAAATTGTGTGTACAGTGTACCTTGTGCCTGCGGAAAAACATATACCGGTGGGACATCAAGACCTCTCCAAATTAGAACAAAAGAGCACCAATACAACGTCTCAAGAAGACATATAGACAGATCAAGATTGGCAAATCATGTACTCACGGATAATGGTACACACAAAATGGACTGGAACATACCAAAAAAAGAAAAATCAAAGAAACTGTCTGCATGTTGTTGAATAATGGAGAAATCGGGACACTCTCTGTAGAGACCGGTTGCATGGCAACAACTTCTGACGAATGAACATCAAAAAGGAAACTTCAAAGTCAATTAATCAGTCAATTGACATTACCAAAAAAGCCAAGCGAATATAGTGCAGAACGTCACAAAAAAAAAAGATAAGTACAACACAAAATACACAACATATTAAACTGGAATACTAGTTGACAAATCTGTAGACGTACTTTCTCACAGTTAATCCTGCGGGAGAGTTTTTTCTATAAGAGGGCAACTAGTGTTCGGGGCAGTTTCCACAAACTGCCCTTAGATACTACAGCTTGATATTCAAGTACTTAACTTATCTGTATTTTTCAGAAACCATTGCGAGGAGAGAAAATCCCAGATAAACATTCAAAATAATTAATTTTAGTGATCAGTTTTATATACAGTGAGGACGCGTGGGTTGGTACAAATTTATTTAAAATTCAGGTGTTGTTTTTTTGGAAAAACGCTCGGACACGTCGGTTTTTGTGATGATAAACTCATTTATACAGGGTGGGTCAGAAATAAATTGCGACCATCAACTTCATTTTTTCAAATGGAAACATTTGTTTTTTATTTTATTTTTTAATTCTGCACTGAATTCTAAGTATTTTTCATGTACAATGTCCTATACCGAAAATTAACAGTTATTAAAAAAAAATACATTTCTTTCTAAAGTTAAGAAAACAACGGTAAAAATAAGGTGTTTGTTGGTTTGAACCCATTTATTTACGTCCAGTTTTTATGATTGTTGGCGGTATTTTAGTCGCATGAATGGAAACCCTTTTTTAATGCTGAAGTTTTTAACACTTGTTTATTTCCATAGAAACTGTACTATAATTTTACTTCAAATAAGTAGTTGTCAAGTGCACTGGCAAAGTTTCAAAGTATGGCTTGTTTAACTGAAAAGCAGCGAATAGGAATTTTGACGATATGGAGGATATGGCGATAGAACTCGAACACAAGCTGAAGTTTGTGAATTTTTTAATATGAAGTACCCGGAATGGCCTATTACACGATCAGTAGTTAGTAAAATAGAAAATTTTGGCCACGTAAGAAACAATTACTAAACCAAACATCTTCCAGAAGATACTCAATTAAATATGTTGCTCGATTTACATGAAAATCCTCACAAATCCACTAGACAAATAGGCCGCAGAACAGTCAAAAAGTAAATCTTCTGTTCTAAAATGCTTGCATAGAATTAAATGGCACCCATACAAAGTTCGATTAGTTCAGGAACTTAGTGAAGATGATTTGGACCGGAGAGTATAATTTTGCGAAATAATGATGGATAGATGCAATGCCAACCCGCACTTTTCAAGTAAGATAGTTTTTCCGACGAGGCAACATTTTGTTTGAATGGTTCAGTAAACAGGCAACATTTTCGATATTGGGCATAGAAAACCCAAATTGGATTATGGAAAGTTATACACAGTTTTCCAAGAAAGTTAACGTAAGGGTCGGAATTGTGGATTCTTCAATTGTGGGTCCTTCTTTTATAGAGGGAACACTTAGCTCGGAAAAGTATTTAGATCTACTACAAAATGACATAATATCCTGTTTAACAGATCTTTACCCGAATGGTGAAAACCTCAATTTACTGGCAAATTCGATATGGTTTCAACAGGATAGAGCGCCCCCGCACTCTTTGCGAACAGCGCAAGATTATCTTGACAATATTTTCCCAAAGAGATGGATAGGAAGGAGAGGTAATATAGAATGGCCAGCTAGGTCTCCAGATCTAAACCCGTTAGATTTCTATCTTTGGGTTACGTGAAATCGAAAGTCTACTTCAATAAACCGGAAAATAAAAGTATTTAGTTGTTGCAGAAAAAAATTATTTCATGCGTTTTTGTTAATTTTTTTGAAGTCGGTTTTTGTTTTTTTTATGTATTTAGTTTACAATTTTTAGTCATGCAATGGTTTAATTGGCTGCAGTTTTCAAGTCTAATTAACTTTTTCGATATTGCCTAAAATAAGGTATTTTACTTCAAAGCATCATTTATTGGCTTGACCAAACTCGTTTATTGTTGAATAGAATGTTTTCCAAATATGCATATGTATTAAAAAAATAGACGATCTGAGAATCATCATTCTTTAGGTCTGTGGATTATACTGACATTCATTTAATAGTCTTCTCTCCGCGGAATCGTATAATAAATCGTTATACAGTTTTAATTAATACAGTATAATAGGACGTAGTTTTCAATTCTAATAAACTTGAATTTTATATATTATGAAAGGTATTTTAGTTTTAAGCAAAATTTATATTGGCTAACAAACCGCGTATTCAGTTGAAAAAGTGACATGTAATGATTACAGTATACGCTTCTGTTCATGCAAATATTTTTATGAAGAACAAGTTTTTTTCTAAATAATATTCATAAGAACGTTTTTGAATCCAACATATGAAGCCACACTGTATATAAAAATCAACTGAAAACCTCCATCTTGAAGTTGATTAACTGACATTTATTTCGATTTATTCCCAATCAACTTTTAATTTATCACAATTTTTAATAATACAGCACAATTTCATGCAATTTTCAGTTCTAGTAAACTTTGTTTGATTACAATTTGAGATATTATAAAAAAATAATTTGGTCAAGTGCATACTTAGGGTTCCGTACCACCTTCAAGATTCGAATATTCCAGTTTCAGACAAGCAGGGAATGAGTGCATTTTCTTATATTTACCCTTATATCTTTTAAAGGTTGGCGTTTTAAATTTATAAAAAATATACACTTTGATTTTCCACACATAGACTTTTTATTTTATCTGCTTTAGGATTCGCTTGATGTTTATCACCATACATATGTATTTAATTTTCTAATTTGGCCCCCAAAAAGTAACATTAGAGTTTTATTTTACTAATAAACTTTCAGAGATGCCTTTCATAATCTACTGCCTGAGTTTTGAGGCTCTGTAGATTGGAAGAAAAACGGCAGAATAGGTCAAAGTTTAAATTATAAATTATTAAATCTGTTTAATATTTTTGTTAATATCTTTTATACAAATGATTTAAAAATATGATATATTTGTAATTCACATAATGAGCCTTTTATCTGATATATTACATGATGCGTTTGAAAATTGAATCTTTATTTTCCATTTAATTGTATAATTTGTCCCTAAAATTACTATAGGGTTTTCTAATAATTTATGTTCCGTTTAACTCTGTTATTTGGGTCAAATAATAGAATTAGGGATTTTTTTTTCATATTTTTCCTATAAACAAAAAAAAGAGGTCTTAAGGTTTGGGGAAAAATGGGGAGAATAGGTAATTTTAATTTTTTTTTTTAAATATTCATTTTAAAAAAATTAAAAAATTATATTTGTATTCGTCATAATAAGCTCTGGGATTTGATATATTACATGACCCGTTAGAAACAATTATATTTTTTTATTTTCCATTTGATTCTATAATTTGCCCCCCAAAATGAATATTAGGGGTTTCTTCTTATTTTTCCAGGAAAGTTCAGGTGATGGGCTATACCTCCATTGTTTTTTCAAAATTTTCCAGCTTATGGTTTCGGAGATAGGGGGGGATGGGTAAAATTTTTTATATTTTTGTTAATATCTTTTAATTTATTTATTTAAAAAATATGAAAAAAATATATTTGTTTTCGTCATAATGAGCCCTTTCATTTGATATATAACATGATGGGTTAGAATCAATTTTAATTTTAATTTTCCATTTTATTCTATAATTTGCCCCCCCCCCAAAAAAATAAATATTAGGGGTTTCTCCTTATTTTTCCAGTAAAGTTCAGGTGAGGGGCTATACCTCCATTTTTTTTAATTTTCCAGCTTATGGTTTCGTTGATAAGGGGGGGAATGAGTAATTTTTTTAATATTTTTGTTAATATCTTTTAATTAAGTTATTTCAAAAATATGAAAAAAATATATTTGTTTTCGTCGTAATGAGCCCTTTCATTTGATATATAACATGATGGGTTAGAAACAATTTTAATTTTATATTTTCCATTTAATTCTGTAATTGGCCCCCAAAATTAAAAGTAGAGGTTTCTCCTTATTTTTCCAGTAAACTTCAGGTCAGAACCTATAAATCTATTTTTTTAACTTTACGTTTTATAGTTTCGGAGATAAGGGTGCGGGAATGGGTAAATTTTGGTATATTTTCGTTAATATCTTTTTAAATATTTTTTTAAATATGAAAAAAATATATTTGTGTTCCTCAGAATGAGACCTTTCATTTGATATATTACATGATCCGTTTGAAAATTTTTTTATTTTTAAATTTTTATTTAATTCTATAATTTGCCCACAAAATTAATATTAATGGTTTCTCCTTAATTTTCCTGTAAAGTTCTGGCAACACTCTATATTTCCTATTTTTTTCAAAATTTTAGGCTCAGTAGTTTCGGAGATCAGGGGGGAACGGTCGATTTTTTTAGTTTTTCCCCCCAGAAGTGCCCCTAAAATCAATTTTTTTTCTTTTACGATATGTAATCCTGATCGGGTCACCAAACTATACATTTCAACCTCTTCCGTCCAGTAGTTTAGGAGAAAATGGCTGTGATGTGACAGAGGCAGAAATCCTGAGGGATATTATAATTTGATAACAATTTTAGATCTTAACACAAATAAAGATACTTTAAGTTGTAATCAAAAATCCTTTTTGATGACCAACCTCTTCTGAAGTTAAATAATTTCGATTTATTTCCAATCAAATATCAATTTATTACAATTTTTAATAATACAGCACAATTGGATGCAGTTTTCAATTCTAATAAACTTTGTTTGATTATCTTAATATATAAAAAATCCGTGTCACTGTGTATGTTCCGAATAAACTCAAAAACGAGTCAACCGATATTCATGAAAGTTGGCATATATATGTAATTTGGTCCAACTTAGATGATAGGATAGTTATTATTTAAATTAATGGTCTTAATAATTAATAATAAACTGATCATCAACGTTGGTTGTTGTTATTAATCGTACGTTCCATAAGGCAGGAACAGATGGCGCCTTCAGCGAATTTCTTTACAGAGAACGTTGCCCTTTGCACCCCATAGATGGCTCCACACTTGAATGTGATATATTTTCTTAGACTACACACTATAGATGTCTTATTCTGCGTCAAATTTTGTGCGTTTTGTGTTAAATTTGTCTTTCAAATCTGTCTTAAATCACTCAGCCACAGCAACGCGTGGCCGGGTCTGCTAGTTATTATATATATTACATAAAAAGGTACCTCATTTTTAAACAAAATTGATATATTTTTTGGAAACTAGTATATAGTTGGAAAAGTTACAGAAATATTTATTATACTGCAATACAGTCCGTGGGTTCAATTTAAAATTATAAAACTAATATTCACTTTCACTTTTCTAGAAACTTTTATTTACATCGAATATACAACAGCTGATTCAAATATCACAATAACAATTTTACATATAAGCTCTTCGCTTAGAAGAAGCTAGAAGAAGCATAGAAAATTCTCGCAAAAATTATCATCACTCCTACAGGTGCCGAGTCTTTTCGAGAACCATTTTTTATCTCAAAGCGATTGTTGTCGTACTGAAATTAAACAGGGTCGGCTTTGGGAAAATTTCGTAACAATACATTAATTCTAATTACTTCTATTTGATAACAATTTTAGATCTTGGCAAAAATGAAGATACTTTAATTTCTAATCAAAATTCCACTTTGATGACAAATCTCGTCTACAGTTAAAAAAGTGGCATGGAATGATTACTGTATACTTTTTAGACCATGTAAATCAGTTTATGAAGAAAATTTTTTTCTATTAAAATTATTAATAAAAAGAAATTGTTTGATTTACGAATACACACTGTACATACATATTAACTGACATTTATTTTGATTACTTCAATTTATTTACAGTTTACCCCAAGTTCCGAACAGTTACATTTTAAACCAGCGACTCCACCAAATTTTATTGTATAAGAATGTCGTTAAACATTTTTTTAGCGATTTTCTAAGAAACGATGCAAGCTATGTTATTGAAAAAAATATGGGACCACTTCGGGATTTCCCGGAACTAATCCAGGTTCCTCTCAATTTATCCCATGTTCTGAATAATTGTTTTTTTAATATTTTTAATAACGGCGACTCCACCAAACCATGGTGTATAAGAAAAAAGCTTTTCCCCATTTTCTAAGAAACGGTACAAGCTATGTTAATGAAACAAATATGAGACCACTTCGCGATCCTTCGGAACAGGATCCAGTATAAACGGTCGAAATTCTTTGATCCGTTTGCGAGTAATCGGTGAATAAACATAAAAAAATAAATTCAGAGGAATTGAGAACCTCCTTCTTTTTGCAGTCGGTAAAAAAGGGTTTGTAAGACTGTTTTCTTAAAGATTACTAAATTGAATGGAGGTATCCATAAATAATAGAGCAAGGTCTTATTCGTAACCAGATTGACACCAGAAAAATAACGATAATAATTGTGAAGACGCGAGATGTAAAGACCGACATCTATCTGCTATTTTCCCCGAAAATCCTAGATGTCGGTCTTTACATCTCGCGTCTTCACATTTAACGAAATGTATCAAATACATAAAGAAGTATATATATATATATATATATATATATCATCATCATATGCAGCTAATTTCAACCATTATTTTATGGTGTAGCCTCTCTTACATATTCTTACAGGTTATGCCTGCTATTTTCTTGATGTCATAGTCCCATCTTACATTGGGGCGTTTCCTTGGTCTTTTAACACCCCTAGGATACCATTGTGTGATTTTTGTTGACCACCTATTATCTTGTCTTCTTGCCAAATGCCTTGCCCATTGCCACTTCAGAGATTTCACTCTGTGGATAACATCTATTACCTGCGTTTTGTTCCTTATCCACTCTATTCTCTTCCGATCTCTTCTCGTTATTCCGATCATGCATCTTTCTATAGACCTTTGTGCTACTTGTAGTTTTCTTGTAAGTTCGGTTTTCAGAATCCAGGTTTCACAACCGTATGTCAGTACTTGTAGAACACACTGATCAAATACTTTCTTCTTAAGGCGGAATGCCATTCGTGACTTGAAGATTATGGAGTTTCTTCCAAACATCATCCATGCAAGTTTGATCCTTCTGTTTATTTCTGGTAGTAGCGAACCTGATATGTGTATTAATTGACCTAGGTATATATATTGTTCTACTATTTCCAAAACTGTGTTATCTATTGTGATGTCTTGTGTGTCTATTAGTTCGTTGTACATTATCTTTGTTTTTCCGATATTTATTTTTAGGCCTATTTCCTTGCTTACTCTACTAAGTTCATTGATTTGATTTTGTAGTTCTCCTGCGTTATTGGCAATTAGGACAATGTCATCGGCGAATCTCAGGTGGTTTAGATATTCTCCATCTAGGTTCAGTCCTTTGTGGTCCCAGTCTAATCGTCGAAAGATACTCTCTAATGCCGCTGTGAATAGCTTCGGTGATATTGAGTCACCTTGTCTCACTCCTCTGTTAGTAGGAAATTCAGGGCTGCCTTCGTATATTCTGATTTTGGCTTTGGCTTTCTTGTATATATTAGCCAACGTTTCTATGTATGGCTTATCTACAGCTTGTTCACTCAGGGCGTTGATTACCGCCTTCGGATATATAGTGTCGAATGCTTTTTCGAAGTCAATGAAGGCCAAGGCAAGTGGTATTTGATATTCTCTAGTTCGACTGATAACTTCCCTTATAGTGTGTATGTGATCGATTGTGCTGAAGCCACTACGAAATCCGGCTTGTTCTCGGGGTTGAGCGGAATCTAGTGTACTCTGTATTCTGTTTTGTATGATTTTAGTGAATATTTTGTACACTACCGGCAGGAGACTTATCGGTCTGTAGTTCCGAATGTCTTCTTTATTGCCTTTCTTATGGATTAATACTATGAGGGCGCTATTCCATTTTTCTGGGATGTGTCTGGTTCTTAGGCAATTCGTATATATTTTGGCTAGGCGTTTCCATGCTTCTCTACCAGCGTATTTTAGTAGTTCAGCCGTTACTGCGTCGTTACCTGCTGTCTTGCCATTTTTCATTTTGTTGACCGCTGATTCCACTTCCTCCACAAGTATTTCAGGTATTTCTTCTTTCGTCAGCTGTATTTCCAGGGATTCGGGGGCTTTGTATAGATCCTTGTAGAATTTCGTGACATGCTCCATTATTTTGTGTCTATCCGTTATTCTGATATTTTCTTCTGTCAATGCGATTACTTGTCTTTTCCCAATTATCAATGCTTTCTTAGCGTTTTTATAACTTTTCCGATTTTCAATTGCAGTTTCTACCAATTTTTCGTTGTATTTTTTGATGTCCTCTGCAATTTTCTTTCTTATTGTCTTGCATAGTTCACTGTATTCTATGCGTTGGATGTCTGTTGTCCTTTTCAGTTCTCTTCTTTTCTGAAGCAACGCCTTTGTTTCCGAACTAAGCTTCTTGTGTTCGTTTCGTTGTTGGCTTCCGCCTATTTCTTTAGCACAGGTCAGTATATAAATTCATTAGTTGTGTGTTGTCTTGTTGTTCCCGGAGCTTCTCTTCTATCAGCGTCTGATATTTTTCAGAATTTTCTTTCAGGTTGTTAATGTCTATGCTAGTATCGGGCGTCTTCCTAGTAAGTTTAAATCTCTCCAGTTTCGTATTAAGGACAATCCTTGCTCTGACAAGTCTGTGATCGCTTCCTGTCCTGAATTTATTTAGCGTGCTTACATCTTTGATGGTATTAATCTTGTTTGTCAGGACAAAGTCAATTTCATTTTTGACTGACGCATTTCGAGTTTCCCAAGTCCATTTCCTATTAGATTTTTTCTTGAAGAAGGAGTTTGATATGTACATGTTCTGATAGTGTGCGAACTGTACTAATCTCTCTCCTCTTTCATTTCGTTCACCGAAGCCGAAGTTCCCCACTGATCCTTCTCGGTCTTGTTTTTTCCCTATTTTCGCGTTGAAGTCGCCGATAATGTATTTGAAATGGCTGTTATTGGTATCTAAGGCCTCTTTGATTTCGCTGTATAGTTGTTCGATTTCTTCGTCAGAATGGCTAATTGTTGGGGCGTAAACTTGTATTATTTGAATAGAGTATCTTTTCGAAAGCGACAATGTTAGACATGCGACTCTGTCTGATGTTCCGGACACGCCTATAATTTTATCGGTCCATCTCTTATGGATGAGGAATCCAACACCACTAGTTCTTCCTGTTGGTGTTCCTCGGTGGTATAGGAGGTTGCCTGATTCAAGTGTTATTAGCTCTTCGTTTTTCCTCCTAACTTCACTTATGCCAATGATATCCCACTTGATTTTTACTGCTTCTTGTTCTAATTCTACAATTCTAGCTTGGTTCGAGAGTGTTCGGCAGTTATATGTTGCTAGACGTAGTGTAGTCGAATGTTTGCCTCCCCCAGAATCCTTGAGGCAGACCGGTATCCCGGTGTGGGATTGCTTACCCACCTGGGGTACAATTCCGTGAGTTTTGTAATTCGACATGTTTGAGGTTCTGAGGCATACCTTACCACGCTGCCTCAATGCGGGTTGGTAAGGAGCAATGATTCTCTTTCTCATGGATTTTGCCAGTTACCAGAGACGACCGTACCCCCGAGATGACGTCACGTCTTTTTATTAATTAAAAGCCGTGGCATGGCTGGGATTCGAACCCGGGTACGAGACTCGGTTCAGCCTCCGAATTGGTGGAATTTTGGAGGTTCGAGCACATTCCCTCTGCGCTACCGGGGGTCTTATATATATATATATATATATATATATATATATATATTTGTTTTTGAGTTTTCGCGGGCACTAAATGTTTTAGGTGGTTTCCGGGAATTCATCCGCGTAGTTGATAACTGATCCCTGCCGGGATCGATGGTAAAATGACGACGTTTCGGCAGAGTCACATCTGCCTCTTCAGGTCGGTTCGCATAATTCTCGTAGCCTTCTGCTTTCGCTTCTAGTTACTCGAATACTAAGATTTTTTGAAGCGAGCGCGCTGTTATATAGTCGCGGCTCAGCGCCTATCGGTTGACACCGTGAACTGCTACGTGTGATTGGCCCTTGGCGCTCAGTGGGTACGGCTCCATCCTGCTGATTTGTTATTTCCGGTTGAGTTGTTATTGGATGAGTACGGGCCGGTACGGTGTTTAATAGGATTTTCCAACAATTCGATAAGTTCTGAATTTCATTGCGTGCGTTTAGACTGTGATGTCTCTTCGCTATTTCAAGTGCCTCTCTTACGAGTCTTGTTTTCGGGTGTTCTATATTTGCCAGCACTCTGGTGTTCTCAAAGTCTATTCGGTGTGACATCGTGGTGGCGTGTTCCGCAATGGATGTTATTTTTTCCTGCTTTCTTACAGCGTTCTGGTGTTCATCACGTCTAGCTTGAATTCTTCTATTAGTTTGCCCCACATAGGTTTTATGACAGTCTGCACATGGAATCTCTACACTCCCTGTTGTTCTAAAGGGATCCTCGTCTTCGGAATCCTCAACACCGTGCTTATTTTTCTGTCTGTATTGAAAATAGTATCGATATTGTGTCTCCGTAGAATTCATGCAATACTGTCCGTGGTCCCCTTGACATACGGTAAATAAGCCTTGGTTATTGGTGTCTCATGCTCTTCGTCTGTTTGTCTCGGTTTTGACTTTAGGGCTCTTTGTATATTTCGGTCTGTAAATAAAGTCTTGACGACGGCTTGTAGTTGGGCTGGGTGGTGATGAGAATTAGCATGAAGGTATCTGTTGGTGTGAGTTGCTTTCCTATATACTGTATGGCCAAGGGTTCCATCTTGCTTCCTATTTATGAGAACATCAAGGAATGTCAGTTGATTGTTGGCTTCAACCTCCATGGTAAATTTTATTTTGTGATGGATGCCATTAAGGTGATCTAAAAAAGTATTGAGGTGTTCCCTCCCATGAGGCCAAATCACAAATGTATCATCCACATATCGCAACCACAAACTGGGTTTAAGAGTTGTTGTTCTTAGTGCCAACTCCTCAAAGTTCTCCATAAAAAAATTCGCTATAACTGGTGAGAGTGGTGATCCCATTGGAGCTCCTTCCACTTGTTTGTATCGTTGGTTCTCGTAAACAAAATAGGTGTTCATCAGACAGTGCCTTGTTAAGTCTACAAGGTGTTGAGGTGGTTTGTATTTTTCTATTATGATATCCAAGGCTTCGTCGATAGGGATGTTGGTGAAAAGGGACATTACGTCAAAACTTACAAGAAGACACTCTGGTTGTAAGACCGTTTTTCTAAGAATTTCGAATAAATGTGTCGAATTTTTTACATATGAGTCTGCCCCCTCTGCAAACGGTTGAAGTTGTTGGGCTAGGTATTTGGCTAGGTGTTGTGTTGGGGATCCAATTGAGCTTACTATTGGCCTCAAAGGTGCACCTTCTTTATGTACTTTTGGCAACCCATAGAATTTCAAATTTCAAATTTGCTGTAATCCATAAAAACTTTAAAATTTGCGATAAATTGAACTTTGGTCTCAATTAACTCTAAAACTATTAGGTTTCTCGAAAAATCGTAACAGACCTTTTTTGTAGAGCGTTCAATTCTCTAAAAAAAAGTCGGCGGCAAAATGATCTTTTATATGATACACGACAGGCTAGCAGTAAAAGTGTAGAAAACTTTTTTCCCATGTTATTCTTATGGAAAATAGAAAAACGCGATGCGGACTGTTTAAATATTAATATTAAGATCTCAAATTTTAACTGGTATCTCTTTACGTCAAAATGAAACATTTGAACCTATTTGCAAGACAAAAATAATTTTTTTTTTAATTTGAATCACCCTAATCTATATATATATATATATATATATATATATATATATATATATATATATGTATTTTATATTCACTTTGATTCAATTCACTTTTTAAAAAAAAATTATTTATTTAGAAACATACAATATTAAAAGTGAACAATTAAAATAGTTAAAGTACTTGAATAACTTAATGCTATAAATGATATTATTTGAATGACTTAATACTAAAAGTGATAATATTTGAATGACAACACGAGAACGTTTCCAGTTGCTTTTATAACATTAACAAAAGTGCTGATGCAAGTCAGCGTTTTTACTGGTTAAACGGACTCGTGTAGGTTTCCGGGAAGTTGTTTGCATATAATTCAAGATGTAATTTGATATCCCTGAGAAGTCACGTACGCTTTAAATTCCGTTGACTTCTCGACTGTGTGAATTAAGTGCTGATATATTTTGCATATAACAACTCCCCTTACATATCAAAAGTTGATGCTATAACATCAACTTTTAGGAACAGAAACATAAAATAGTATAAAATGATGTTTGAATGGTATGAATAATAAGTAATAAGTGTATAAAATATGAATAAAATTAAGTAATAGGTAAAAATCAAATTGATATTTGTAAAATAAAATCAAAATATGTTAAAATAAATGAGCAATAAAATAATACGAGTAATAATTAAATGCTTAACCTAAACATATCAAAATAAAATATAAAGTAAAAGGAAATGTGAATAAAAATAATGTGTAGGAAAATAAAAAAGTTAATGATATAAATTAATATCAAAAATGGTGTTTTTAGAGAACATAAAGGGTATACCTAAACTTGCGTCTCTAACCTTTGTTCTGTTTTCAAAACAGGCCTAAGCTTGGGGAAGAATTTGAGTCTTGGCTGAGGCACTGAAGTCTGGTCAGGATTGCAGTCCTTTGGAGGTTTTACCATCCTCTTTTTGACAGCTTGGAAGGTGATGAGTGCTGCTATGATCATGAGAGCAGCTATGGTTGTATAGGTAAACCAAGAGATATTTTTGGTTACAAACGGCTGGTTTATGAGACCATCGAGGTCTCTGGAATATTGTTCCAATTTGTGATTTGCTACGTCTAATTCTTCTACGTTAAGCGTGTTCAGCTTCAGGGGCTGAAGTTCAGGAATTATAATTTTTTCTGGCACTGCGTCGCAACAGTTGAACGGCACTGTTACTGGTTGGAAGGTTTCTAGAACATCGGTTTGTTTACCAGATTCGGCTTGAACTTTTGTAATTCCTATAAACGCACTACACTCTGATTGAAGAGTCAATATGGAGTTGAGGGAGATTGTAAGAGTTTTTGGGTTTGTTTGAGCGCAATTCACTGTAACACTTATGGGTTCAGAAGTAATTATGAGCCATGTATTGGGTTCTAGTTTTTGAACGTTGTATCCTTGAGTGAATATTAGTGAGCTTTTACAGTTGTCGGGTACCTTCTGGACATTCTTTAGAAGTTGAGCTTCACATAACGCGTTTGTGTCAATAGGATATGCGTAAAGTTCAGAGCACAGTTTCTTACGAGTGGATAACGGTTTACACGCACTTAAGTCTTTGATCGGAATAAACATTAAAGAATCATCATTCTTTGCAAGATATTTTTGAGTGAAGGATAGCATATGATGTAAACCTGTTCTTTCATCGTATATAGGGATAGGATATAAATGAAAGACTGTGTAAGGATGTTGTTCGACTAAAGGGATTCTTAACACAAATATAAGATCGGTATATGTTTGAAATGCCTCTAGTTCAATAATTTCCAGATATTGTGCGATGCTCGAGTACTTTACAGCCAATGGAAGGTTACTTTTGACTAAATTTTGCGATACTTCCTGTAATGAGGTAATAAGATGTTCTGGTGTTAAAATTGAAGAGTGAATTATTTTCAGACGCGCGAATGTGATAGAATTTAAAACATCATTCAAATTATCTTCTAAGTAGAGATAATTCTCCATAAGTTTTTCACATATTTCAAGTAGTGCGAGTTTTGATTCGACGTAGGCGACCTTATCATTAATTTTTCCGATAGTGTTTTCCAGCTTTATCATGTTATCGTTAAAAAGTTTCTCGTCAATTCTAAGATTTTGGATAGTTTCGTTGAAGTTTTTAATTACGGATGTGGTGACACTTATTTGGTTTTTTTGTAAGTTCTCAATTTGAAGTTGGCCTTGATTTAAGCGGTTTATGCTTTCGGTAAAGTATTTTCCGTCGGCGGCGTCTAAATTGCCGGTGATTGCCTTAAAAAGGGTACCTGCCCCATCAAGTATACCTCGTTTGTGTCTTTTAGTGTCCATGTGAATGTCAGTAAATTTCTGTTTGATTGAGTTAGAAATTTGATTGAGAAGATTAATGTGGGTTTGTACGTCTGCGCGAAAGTAGTTCATAGCAAAAGAATTGAAGTTAACAGTTTTTACAAGAGTTTGTAATATTCTGTTATTTGTTGTAAATACTTGTTCTAGTGTAGAAATGTTTCTGTGTACTAAAAGTGTCCATTTATCATTGGATACAGTTATTTCTGCTTCGTTATGGAAGTAGATACCTAAAGTATTGTTTATTGGTTGTATTTGAAATTGGGGTACTGCTGACCCGAACAGCAGGCAAAACCTGAAACAGAAATTAACTTTCTGAGAACGGTTTCATTCGGTCGAAATTTACTTTTGATTTTTGGTTAGTTTTAGGGTTTAGTACTGTTGCGGAGTTTCTGTGAATCTCCAGGATTTCGAAAGGACCATTGAATTTATTTTGGAGTTTGTCCTTGATCTGGGATTCTTTAATATAGACTTTATCGCCTATTTGATAGTTAGGGAGATTTTCAGAAACGTGTTCATCAAATCTGACTTTCGCTTTATGTTTTTGGATTTCCGTTCTTTCGCGAGCAATTTTATAATAGTGAGAGATACGATTATTGAGATCTCTGATGTACTTAGTTATCAGGGCTTGTTGGTTGTAGAGAGTTTCTGGAGTCCTACTCGAAGTATGTCCATAAACAAGTTCGTAAGGGGTGAATCCATGAGTTTTGTTTACAGAATTGTTATATGCAATGATTGCATAAGGGAGGATGTTAAAAGGGTGTTCGTCAGGATTTTCTAGTTTATGGATTCTAATCATCTCTAATAAGGTCGAGTGGAATCGTTCTAATGAACCATTTGACTGGGGATGTCCCACACTAGAATAAGATAGTTTGATGTCAAATAGTTTACACAAATCTCTCATTAGTGTGTTGTCGAATTCCCTGCCATAATCACAATGTATCCGTAATGGAGTACCGAAGTGTTGGAAATAGAGTAGTAAGGTACTAACAACGGTTTTTGCGGATTTGTCGGTTATGGGGTAGGCCTGAGAGAATTTTGTTAGTTCGTCCCAGATAGTTAATGCGTAGTTTTTTGTCGGGACTTCTAGAATATCGATGTTGACGCGTTCAAAGGGTGTCCGTGGGGTTTCAGTAATGACAAGTGGGCTGTCGAGATTTTTCCGGTAAACTTTTGCTCTCTGGCAAGATTGACAGTTTTTGATAAAATTGTCAACGTCCTTAGTTAGTCCTTGCCAATTGTATTTTTCTTTTATTCTGCGGATAGTTTCATTGATACCTCGGTGTATATTATTTTTGCCGTTATGGAATTGGTCAAGAATGATGGGTATTTGGTCTTTCTCAACCGTTTGGACGATATTTTGGCAAACTTTCCATTTGATGTCGATTTCGGAAAAGATAAACG
Organism: Octodonta nipae; assembly: GCA_034190945.1. Taxonomy (NCBI): domain Eukaryota; kingdom Metazoa; phylum Arthropoda; class Insecta; order Coleoptera; family Chrysomelidae; genus Octodonta; species Octodonta nipae. Next base: position 174,493,816 of record CM067216.1, read on the forward strand.
AAAGCATTTCCAAAATGGGCAGTTCAATGTTATTTTCAACACAGAATACTTCATTTTCAGTAAACACATCTCTACTATTATACAGAGATGCGAAAAGAATCTCGTTGACTATTTCTGGGTCAGAAGGAAGAGGGACGATGTAATAGCGTCTTTTTCTGACACTTTTGCTTGCAAAGACATTTACTCTAGGGGTACGGAAATCAGCATTTTCCTCAAAAATGTCTTCGATGATGTCATGGTGAAAATTTTTCATGAGAGAGCCTTGGGGAAATACTAGGATGTTTTTGTTTCCTCGGTCTAGGAGTTGGCAATTAGAAAATTGAATTTTGTCGTAATCTATGAGAGAGACGGTTTGATATCGCTCGACAAAAGTTTTAAATTCTTCGGAGATTTGTTGGAGATTAATAGGACTTCTCGTTTGGGGTTCTTGTGAGTCATCGTCAGTTTCGTTTGTTGGGAGTACTGGAAATGGTGTTAGATGATTGTTTGCTTGAAATGATATGTATTCATTAAAGTTGTTAACTTTAATGCGAGAGAGCGCGTCGGCGTTTTTATTTACTTTGCCGGGTTTGTAAATTATTTGATAGTCGTATTCCTCGAGCTTAAGGCGCCATCTTGCAAGTCTACTTCCAGGATCCTTTATAGAAAACAGCCAAGTTAACGGGCGGTGATCGGTCAGCAGTAAAAACTTACGGCCAAAAATTATCGGACGAAAGTGTTTAACCGCCCACACTATTGCAAGGAGTTCTCGTTCTATGGTTGAATACTTAGTTTCAGCATTGCAGAGAGTTCTGGAGGCATAGGCTACGGGTAAATCTTTACCTACGGGGCCTTGAGAGAGCACTGCGCCGATAGCAAATGAACTGGCGTCGGTTGTAAGAATAAATGGCTCTTCAAAATTAGGGTATATGAGTATGGGAGTAGAAGTAAGGGCTCTTTTTAATTCGTCAAAAGATTTGACACATTCTGAATCAAACTGGAAAGGTGTGTCTTTTTGAAGTAATCTTGTCAAAGGTTTTGAAATCTTGGCGAAATTGGGGATGAATCGCCTGTAATAACCAGCTAACCCTAAGAAGGACTTGATATCTTTTGGGTTTTTTGGTTGGGGAAAATTTAAGATACAATCTACCTTTGAGGGGTTAGGCTTCACGCCTTCGGGAGTTATAAGGTGGCCAAGATACGCGACCTCTTTGCGAAGAAACTCGCATTTGTCGGGTTGGATTTTTAGATTGGCTTTTCGCAATCGTTTGAAAACTTCAGAAAGTCGGGTTATGTGCTCATGTATAGTCGGAGAATAAACGATAATGTCGTCCATATAGACTAAACATCTCTCGTTTTGAACACCTAAAAGAATATTATCCATTACCCTTTGGAAGGTGGATGGAGCGTTTTTAAGACCGAAGGGCATTCTAACAAATTCGAAATGGCCATTATCAACTGTGAATGCTGTTTTTTGGATGTCTTTAGTATCGATTTCGATTTGGTGAAACCCGGAAGCTAAGTCGAGGGTGGTGAAGTATTGGCATTTGCCAAGTTGGTCAAGTAAATCCGAAATGTTCGGTAGGGGATATTTGTCGTCAACAGTAAGTTCATTTAATTTACGATAATCGACGACGACACGCCATTTTTGGGTACCAGATGCGTCTAGTTTTTTGGGAACTACCCAAACCGGGGATGACCATGGCGAATTAGACGGACGTATAATGCCTTGGTCAAGCATCTTTGATATCTGACTTTTTACCTCTTGTTTGTGTATTTGGGGGTACCGATATGACTTTGTGAAAGAGGGTTTTGCGTTATTAGTGTCTATCGAATGTTTGATTTCGTTTGTAAAGGTCAGTTGGTCACCTTCTAAATAGAATATGTCGGAATATTCGAGGCAAAGTTGAGAAATAAGTTCGGCTTCCTCCTCGTTCAGATGTTCTAACCGAAGTTGTTCCATAATTGTAGTTTGTCTATCAGGCTGGGTCAAGTTTTGAGAGTAATTTTCAGAAAGAATGTTTACGGAAAAATTGTTTATCGGTTCGAGTTTCAAATTGTCGAAATTAACAGTCTTGGGGATAGCATTTGCATTTAAAACTGAAGTAAGGAATTCGCCTTTTTCATTAATTTTAACAAGGGCACGGGGAAGATAAACTTTTTCTATTTCGGCAGATGATAGGAAAGCATCAGTATTTTTGAGGTTACATTTTAATTTGCATATTTGTTCTGTTCGGGGTTCTAAACAGATTGTATTAACCGGGATGCAGTTATTGAAAGTTGAAGGGTTCTGAGTACGCATGACAGTATCATCCGTAACTTTGTAGAGAGGTAAAGTTTTAAAATTAGTGACAAGTTGTTTGCTGTTAAAGTCTATAACGCAGTTATAGTGTTCAAGGAAATCTGAACCCAGTAATCCGTCGAATTCAATGTCGATGTTGCAAATATATACCTTGTGTGGGTCGGCGACATTGAAAGGTACAAGGGTGGATTCGTTGATTAAGATTTTCTGATCGGTGATTCCTTGGATGACTACGTTTTCGGGAAATCGTTGTTTGAAGCGTTGGCAGGTTTCAGGTTTAAAAATTGAAAGTCCTGCACCCGTATCGATAAGAAGTTTATAAGTGTTTGAAGAGTCAGTAATATAATAAAGATTCTTTGAGTTGACGGAAAGAAGGGGTCTTACAGAAAGTTCTGTTCTGGGAAGTTGACATTGGGGCTGAAGTCGTCCAGATTCATTGTCTGAATTTGGGTTTGAATTTCTGAAATTTCTTGGTCTGGGGGTTCTGACTGAGTGGGGGTCGAATGAAAATTTACTTGAGAAGAATCAGGTTCGTCTGAATAAAATTGTTCAGGATGTTCAGTGTCGAAATATTCTGGTTCACAATTTTGTTCGAAATCGTTAGGGTAATATTCTTGTATGTTTCCGTACTCATTGGTTAAAGGGTAGTATTGGTTTTCGTTTTGAGAATAGTTATAGTCGTTGTGATATGGACCGAAATGTAAATTGTTCAAGTGATGAGTCTTTGGTTGCTGATGTTTAAAGAAACTCGGGTTCGGTCTGTAATTGCCAGACATTTGGGGTTGTCTACTGGTAGATGGACGAAATTGTTGGTGTGAAAATTGTTGACTGGGATTAACGTTTGTAGATTGATTTGCAGGTTGATTGGAAAAATGAGGGCGGTAATTCGAATAGTTCTGATTAGAATTCGGGTTGTGTTGAAATTGTCTCATTCTCAATAAGCATTCGTTGCTTAAGTGGCCCATGCGTTTACAAAAAGAGCATTGTTTTGGAGGTGGACCGTTATTTGGTTTACGAGGGGGTTGTTGGAAACTTCTATTACCTGAAAATTTCTGGGTTTCTAAATGTGATAGTTGTAGTTCTCGTTTAATTCTGGAAATGGCAGTGAGAATACTGCATGGGTCGCTAGCGCGAACGAGTTGACCAATTTTGGGCTCTAAACCCGTAAGAAGGCTATTAAGAGCCATTGACTCTATTAAGTCAATCTGTGCTTGTTTTTCTTTGATAGTTAAATTTTGCTTGTTTATAGCTGCTAGCATTTTCGCTTGATGCGTCTGGAGTCTAGCAGAGAAAGTGAGGGGGGATTCATTTGGAGTTTGCCGCATTCGTTGCAAATCCTGTATGAGAGCCGAGAGATCCCGAGGATCTCCAAAATGATTTTCTAGGAGGGTTTGAATTTCGGCTAGTTGACTAGGGTTTCGCGAATTAATTAACTCAGCCGCTCTACCGCGTAACTTATTTTTGATATGGAGAATTAGCAGTACTTGCTGATTATCCGTTGCCATGCTGTAAGCAGTATTACAGGAGCATATGAAAGTATTCAAAAATATCGGATTACCATCATACTCAGGAATTATGGCAAATATTTCCGAAAGCTTATAGGGTTCTACAGTTGGTGTAGCTGCCTGTCTAGTCGTTGCCATTTTTAAAATTGTATAGATTTGCACAATAAATCGAAATTAAACGTTGAATAAAAGTTTTAAATTGAAATGGTAGAAAATATACGGTTTATCGATTCAGTATTGAGTAATGTTTAATATAGTAATAACAAATTTAAAATAGGAATGTATAAATGGTGGATTAATAATAAACTAGAAATAATGTTTCAAATACTTCGAAATATGTGAGTCGAAGTAATGGAAATAAAATAATATGATTATGTAAAATGTATAGTTTCAAAATAATTATTTAGGAATGTAAGGTTATGAGGAATAAAATATTATATAAATGAAAGAACTGGTGGTCATTCAAAATAAAATCAAAAAAAATAAAAAATAGTTACTTTATGTGATTCTTACGTTATTATTCCTCGCATCGGACTGTTCTCCGCGTCACTGGTTAGCCTGGTTGCGTGTTCCCTTGCTAGTACTTGGTAGTTGTTGTCCTTTTCAAGTAGGTTTTGTCCACAATGATTTAGAAATCTCCACAGTTAGTTAGTATTCACGTGTTCTAACTGTGTTGGACAATCCTACTGACTGCGCCAATTTTATATTCACTTTGATTCAATTCACTTTTTAAAAAAAATTATTTATTTAGAAACATACAATATTAAAAGTGAACAATTAAAATAGTTAAAGTACTTGAATAACTTAATGCTATAAATGATATTATTTGAATGACTTAATACTAAAAGTGATAATATTTGAATGACAACACGAGAACGTTTCCAGTTGCTTTTATAACATTAACAAAAGTGCTGATGCAAGTCAGCGTTTTTACTGGTTAAACGGACTCGTGTAGGTTTCCGGGAAGTTGTTTGCAAATAATTCAAGATGTAATTTGATATCCCTGAGAAGTCACGTACGCTTTAAATTCCGTTGACTTCTCGACTGTGTGAATTAAGTGCTGATATATTTTGCATATAACATGTATATTGTCTTGCGAACAAAAGAATGACACCTCGAAGAGAGAATGATAATAATTGTATTGCATCTCATACTTATGTTAAAAGCTATTACCGCTGCGTAATACAAACAATCGGGAGTATATGCCCCAAGAGCTGAAATTTACAAACTCAAGAGTAATAATAGTAAGTCAAATTAGGATATTTCTAAAATAATGTAAATATACATTATAATGGTGGCTATAGCACTTCACGAATCAAAACAAATAAGGATTTAATTTAGTCAGCAAATCTTTCAAATAATAAAAGTTTTGTGTTATGGGCTACAAAACATTGTATTTATTTCTGTTCATTATACACTAAGTGTTTTACAGTAATTATATATTAGCCAATAGAGCAAAAAAAGGTATTTTCAAGTATTTTGAGATATAAAATTCAACAAGTCGCTTATACCGTCATATCAATAATAGGCAATTAACTCGAGTGAATACCATTATTTCGAAAAAGGTGTTAGATAAAATTTGCAGGGTTTCAAGTAGGCCATCAAATGTCATTTAAAAATATTATAATTTCTAAAAATATCTAATTTTTAATTAAAATATCTAATTTTTACCCATGGGTTTTGAGAGATAAATGAATAACAAATGCTTTATGTTCTTGTCAGTTTTTAGATATTTATTATTATCTATTATTTCCAAAAATGTTTCAAATAAAAGTTGTAGGTTCATCAAACGACCCATATTACGACTTCCGGTCTTACCTTTTCTGCCCGGAAGTTTTTTTTTAGTGGCAGTACCCAATTTTTATGCGGTACTTACACTTTTTGGTCTTGCCAGTTTTTCGATTGGATTCATAATTTGGAAGTTTTGAGTTGTATTCATTAATTTTTCGAAATCCACAGTACACTTCAATAAAAAAAACACTTCAGGTCGGAAAAGGTCATTTCCTGCCCAAAATTCAAGCTGTATTATGGCCCACTTAACACTCAATAATTATTATCTGAAACTTTTTTTCGAAATAATGAATTCCACTCGAGATACACTTATAGCCATTTATGGCTAATTTCTGAATCTAATCGAAAAACTGAGAAGTATAAATATATTTAAAAATCCGACTACAAAAAAAAACTTAACTAAAAACAAAAAAAAATCTGCAACATTTAAATACTTGTCTTCTAAATGTTGTTTGTGGCATATTCTTGATTACTTATGACGTTAATGAGATCACTGAAACAGTAGAATTCTTTGATCGCATTTTTGACGAATGCGCTATCTTATAACAAAGTCGTACCTAGGAACGCCACTTATAAATTCTAAAGACAACTCTTTCAAATTCTTCTAATTTGAAACCTGGTTAACTATAATTCATGATCTTTAGAATTTTTTATGCTACCTGTATATCTAAAAACAACAAATTTTCTAAAGTCAATTTTAAATGTCATAAATCAAATTTTCATTTTGCAATCTACATCAATAAATATAAAGCCATTGACAACGAAGTCAGAATAGACTTTGAAACGTTTGGTATTCCTGCAATATACGTCGTTTTATTTCTATTGTGGTGTTATTGCCCAAAAAAACATAAAAGTTATTTAAATACTCTTTCTGAAGCCGGTGCCAAATATACTTCCCAAACTATTTCCATTTTAAGAAAGTTTCGCATATGATTTCAACTTACGTGGACCCACTGCATTGTAGGCGATTTGAGAATCTTGTTTTACGTCAGTTAATTATCAGAGGTATTTATTTAAATCCAATTACATTGAATTAATAGTCTTTCCTCCCCTAAATTTTATAACAAATCTTTTTTATTAAAAAAAATTATTCTTAATACAATTTTTAATAATATTGCATAGGTACTTGGATGCAGTTTTTCAATTCTACTTAACTGATAAAAACTTGAGATTCAAAAAATAAAGATACTTCACTGTCAAGCAAAATTGATATTTTTTGTTGTGTTTTTCAATTCTACTTAACTGATAAAAACTTGAGATTCAAAAAATAAAGATACTTCACTGTCAAGCAAAATTGATATTTTTTGTCAAACCTAGTTTACAGGAGAAAAAGATATTAGAGACTTAGGGCAAGCACTACGTATTACGTTTTTGTATTCCTAACCGTAAGGAGATATGTTTGGCTCCTCACACAGTACGTTTCTTTCTCCTGATACCTTTATAAAACGAATAGGAAGAGCACTGATACGTTTTACGTATCCCGTATGAAATGACGAACCATAGAACAAGAAAATGAGTTTCTCTTTAAGTTCTTTGGATATAGGCACAAAATAATCATAACGTGATTTGTGTAAATGTTGTAACTAAAATTGAAACCAACCGTATACTTAAACGTACTTGCGGTTCCGGATACGTAAAAGTCCTTTATTCTAAGCAAAATTCATATTTGCTGATAAACCTCGTGACATGTAATGAGTACAGAACATGCTTCAGACCATGCAAATCTTTTTATGAAGAATAACTTTTAATAAGTTTTGCACTTGATTCCAACTTATGAAAACACACTGTATATTGCGAACCTCCATGTTGAAGTTAATTAACTGGCATTTATTTTGATTTAATTCCTCTCTATTTTCAATTTATTACATCCCAGTTTCCGAACAGAGACATTTCCTTTTTTAATACTGTCCCCTCCACCAAAGCTGAGAAAGTCGACTAAAAAATAGTTGCCGATTTTCTAAAAAACTGTATAAACTATGTCCTTGAAGTAGGTTAAAAGTGTCTGTTTTTTATTTTTCTATGGAAATCCATGGTATTTCATTAAAAAAATAACTTCCGGTCAAAAAAGTCATTCCCTATCCAAACCGAATATACATCTGAGTAACACCCACAAACACACATTAGGTTCCCATATACTTTTTTTATTGGAATCTATGGGATTTTTTCCGAAGGTACCTATTGAAAACATTCATTGGATTCCCATACTGATCCACAGAAACTGTAATACTTTGTAAGCAGTTTATCTGGAAAGACCTATCGGAATCTATCTGCTAGTACAATACAATTTTCTTTAAAGACATTTGTCTACGCAAATATACTGTATAAGTTCTTGGAAACAACAATTTAAAGTACACGTACTAATTATAGTAAACACTATACTACTTCAAGTGAAAAGACCATATTGGTTAACATGTATTGTATGAAATGCAATATTACTAAAAACGAGTCCTTTATAATATGTGATGTATGTGAGCGAAAAATTCATGGAAGTTGCTCTAAACTTACCGGCTCAGAACAAAAAATAATGAAGCTTCGCAAAGGCAGTCTAAAATTTTATTGTGAAGACTGCTTACTTGGAGTTAGTTCCAAAACTCATTAAAAAACATGACGTGCTGCAGGAGGAGATAAACTCCCTGAACTACAGAACTTGTCTCGCTCACGCGAGAGTAAACCTTGGCAACAATATAGCTAATGCAGAAAGAACTATTAAGAAGTTTTACGAAAGATAACTTAGGACTTCTAACCTAATGATCTTTAACATACTGGAAATTTTCCGAAAATGAAGCCGATCTCGCCAGAAGCAAAACTCTTATTCAAGACATAATACATGTAGATGTACCAATCGCTAATGTCTGTAGAGTGGGCAAGAAGTACGAAAACGGTTACAGAGCCCTGATAGCAGATAAATCACCACTTCAGGGAATGAATCTCTTCATTTCTGGTGACTTACCGCCAAGTCAGCTATCGAATTTGCGAAATCTTAGAGGGCAAGCTGAACGGATGAGCAAGAACGGGGAGCAGGCTGTGGTGTTAGAGGAATCCCAAGTATTGTTCCAGCAACAAAAAACTAAATGCCTCTGTTGGTGCGTCTAGTGACTGTCTGGAAATAAATTGCTACTAACAAAATATAAGAGGCTTAAATACTAAAGTTGATCGGTTTTAACGGTAAATGAGAGAGAGAGTATGACTTAATAGGTATCACTGAATCCTGGCTTAGCGAAGATGAGAGTGATTCGGAGTTATTTCCTGATAGTTATAATGTCTACCGCAAAGATAGGAAACTAAGTGTAGTGCATACGTGTTCCGGAGGTTGGGTTTCACTAGCCATTAGAAGGGATATCAGGACAGAAGTTTTGTGTTATTTCCTGAAATTGATTTGTTAATTCTAAAATGCAATTTTAATACCATCTGTTTATATGTAGTTCTGTTATATATTTCGAAGTGTCTCTCTGCAGAGAGCTATGAATCATTCTTTGACTGCCTCGAACAATTCTGTTTTTTAAATGAGAGTATGGTTTTGGTACTGGGTGATATCAATGCTCTATTGTACTCGGAACAAGTAACCATAATTGACCAAAAAGCCGCAGCGATAAACAGTTTTTCTGACCTGAATAACTTTCATCAATGTAACTTTGTAAAAAATAAATGCAATAGGTTATTAGACCTTATATTCTGCTCTAAGAAATTTGTAGTTACCCACGACACTCTACCACTTGTCCTTGAGGACGATTATCATGCGACATTGTCATTCTCTATGTCCACGTTTTATATCAAAGAAAGCAAATTCAAATCAAGTTGTCCCTCAAAGACTTACAACTTCAAAAAAGCAAACTATCTTGAGCTATATGATGAATTGCTACTTGTTGATTGGTCAGTACTAAATGATTTTAGTACGAAAACGATGCCGTCAATAAACTTCTGGCTGACTGTGAGGCGCTGCAGAACCAACTTTGTTTTATTGAAAAATGGTGCACTAGTAATTATCTTGTCCTCAATGTACAGAAATACAAAGTTGTTCGATTTACAAGGCGACATTCGACAATCGAATTCAACTATAGATTATGCAGTTTTAACTTAGAAATGTGCAATACAGTCAAGGACATTGAGTAGGGTTTCGACTCAACTTTGTCTTTCAGACACTGCATATCAATCAAGGTTTCTGAAGCCACGAAGTCATACGGTTTCTTAATTCGTAACTGTAGACATCACAAACATCAAGGCTTTAAAAAAAACCTAGGAGAAGATCCGCGTCGCTGGCGTTACTGTATAAAGTTATTCATGGACAGATCCACTGTTCTTCTATATTAAATATGCTCAATTTTAAAGTACGTAGTCGCTGTACTAGAGCTGTGAGTACCTTCAAATGTAGCAGAGCTAGAACAAACATACTGGTGAGTTCACCAATATACAAAGCGTGCTATAATTTCAATGTACTATGTTCTACAAGCGATATTTTCGCGTGTACTCTCAGTCCTTCGGAAGGCTGCAGGGGAAAATTTGTAGGAGTTTTACATATAATTTTTATATAAGTTTATATTACTTTCACATTTTAACTTTTACTGTTTTTATTCTTTAATTTTTATTTATACTTTACTGTATGCTTATATTCTTTGCTTTCCTTATTTTAATTTTGCAATTACCTTAGTTTTTCAATCATATACTTTAGGTATAATTTAAATTGTATGTTATTCTGTAAATGGGCAACTGTTGAATAATAAAGCTAGTATATATATATATATATATATATATATATATATATATATAATTTAAACTACTTTACAGTCACTCTTTGTATGTTTACTGTTTTTTTTTGGTTAAGGGATATTGACTAATTGTATTTGCTTTATAACTCTTTATTCCATGAACCTAGCTTTCGGAGATTGTTTTCTCCTTCTTAGCGTTTATGTATACCAAGAATAGGGTAGGGCCAAGCACCGAACCTTGGGGTACACCGTAGGACATTTCATAGCGCTTCGACGTTTTATTTTTGTAATTTATTATGTTAGAACTTTCCTCTAGATAGTTTTTAATTATATTTACACCACTTGGTCCGAAACTGTAATGAACTAGTTTATGTAAGAGTATTGGACAAGAGACGCAGTCAAGGCCTTTTGTAGGTCACATAATAGGATTCCATTGAAAACACCGTTTTCTAGACTTTTACAAATATTATTTGTTAAGTCTCCGATTGCGATTTAAGTAGATTTATTTGCCCTAAAACCGTATTGTTTCTGATGAAGCAAACTATTGTTTTCAGATGACTCATCATTTTTTTGTTCAAACAAGATTAAAATTTTTTACCGATTATTGAAACTATGGCAATGGGTCTGTGATTATCAACAGCTTTATTATTCCCCTTTTTAGTTATAGGTATAACCAGTGTAACTTTTTAAAATATCTGGGAAAATCTCCTCATTAAGACTCATATTAAATAGTTTGAACAATGAAATATTTATGATATTCACGATTTTTTTATCATAAGCATTTGAACCATGTATACCACATCAATTTTATCTTTCATTTTTATAATTGCATCTCTTACTTCAACGATAGTTAGTTCATTCAATTCAGAGTTGGTAACATTATTATTCTTGTTTAGCAAATCGCATGAACTAGTTGTACCCGTTTCCATATTTTCAATAATTTGGTCAGGAACATTCTTAAAATATGTTTTGAAATCACCAGGTATCAAACTATACTTTTTACTTTCTTTTGGTTTAATTTTCTTTCATTTGTTAATAACATTCCATAGTTTCTTTAGATTATCTATGGGATTCTCGATATATTTAGAATTCGCTTTTTGTTTTGCTAATATTATTTCACGTGTCTGTATTTTATTTTACATTCGTGATACAATTTTTTATTTGCGTCTGTCGGTTACTTTTTACTAACCCCAAGCAAAAAGAAACTCGCGGACTTTTTTAGATCATCGTTAAACCACGGTACCGGAGTGATACCATACGTTCTATGTTTTTGTCTTTTTAAAGGAAAACATACATTAGCCGCATCTGATAATACATAAATAAACTTATACATTTTATAATTAATATTTATCATGAGATCATCAATAAAACTAAAATCTGCTGCATTTAACAATAAATAAAATAAAATTAACCCTTTGTAGGTTACAGATTTGTATAGGCTGCATTCATATACTACAGAATTTATTGGCATTTGAAATTCATTGCCAACTGCACTATGATCTGACAATAACAAAAGAACTGTAATTAGTTATGTTTTCATATATACTGAAATTAATAGGTTTTAATGTATCCCGTAATGGTAGGGGATTCTATATGGAAGTAACTTGTGAGACTGTATGTGTTTCTAGTATAGTATGTTTAGAATTATGGAGCTATTTCCTAATACAGCATAAAAAATATTGCTATATTGAATATATAGATCTTAATGTTTCGCGTAGAAACTTGTATATGTGGATTGACAGCTACAAAAACACATTTGTTCTCAAACACTTTTTTGGAATATATGGGATTTTTTCCACAGGGAGAGGTATATTGAATACTTTTCAAAAATTTCAAAGATATTTAGACTTTTTCGTTTTTCTACAACTTTTGGAAAAACTCAATCATCCAGATTTTTTTTTGATTTGCATTAAATTCTAATTATTTATACATTTTATAAAAGCCCAGTTAATTTAAGATCTACTTTCTTTTTTCCCAATTATGCGTTAAATTATTTGTCAAAATCTTATTTATCATTGAAATTTCCAACGTTAATTTTTACACTTCTTTTTCTATTTCCTTTGGGTCCCACATTAGAAATTGCTTACCTACAATTTAATTCATTTTTGACGTGTATGACGCATTTTTGAGTAGTAAAACTGTTACAAGAAAATCTGTTTGACAGTAAACTTTATATACTTACTGACAAAGAAATCGCAACACCTAGAAAGAGATGTTTAAATTTAATATTGTTTTGGTAAACATAGATGCTATTGTGAGGAGTAAACGATTAAAATTTGAATAAAAAATACCAAGGAGTTTAATTTTTTTTTAATTATGTTTCTTAATAATGTGTTTGTCAAAAGCGGTTATCTATACACTTCCCTAGTCGTCTTGACATTGATTCAATAATATAGAAATACTATCCCAAGTAACCTGTATTTCATGTCTTTGAACCTATAAACTCCGTGGAGGCTGGAGTCAACTTCCGAGCAACCCATCACATCTCAAAACATGCTCTATTTGCGAAAGATAGAGGGATTTGGGCGGCCATGGCAAAAAATTCGCATGGGTCTCTTCAAAAAAGTTTAAACAAAATCAAAATTTAGAGCACCTTCTACAGGATCCGTACTAATAATTTTCCAACTCGTTTGGTACCTACTTTATTGATTTTTATTTGATCCCAGTTTGCTTATGTACAAAATCTACTGAAACTGAGCAGTCGTAGAAAAAATGATTTTTTTAATCAGATAGGTTTTTCATATATTTTTGAATAAGCCATAAAAAAAAGAATAATATTATTAAACAAATTAAATAACATCACAAATAGGCAAGTTGCCTTCATCAAAAATTCAAACATCGAAAATGCCATTCATGTGAGGGCTATGAAAAATTCTTCAAAATGTTTAGGCCCTTTTTTAGACCTAGACAATGCATTCGATACAGTAGACCGACCACGCTAAGTTAGTAACTAAATTGGAAAAGTATGGCTTTAGAGGAGCAGCATTAAAACCGATGAAAAACTATATACCTATCAGGTAGGGCTCAAAAAGTGAAAATTGTAAATACTACAGGCTCTTAAGCTACAATAAACATTGGGGTGCCCCAGTTATTGGACCAATCTTTTTTCTAATAAACACATATAGTATGTCTAACATAAACAACGCAAATGGACACTTCATATGTTATAAGATGATACTGTGCTAATGAGTACCTACCGTAAAAGCCTGGGATTTGGTAAAACAAGACATAGAAAATAATTGAGGTGTATTTATATCTAAAACTCTATTTATTAACACTAAAAATAGAAAAATACCTATTAAATCATCCACAAATTTATAACGTACTTACATGACCAGTCATTTAAAAAGTTTCCCACATATAATAAATTTACTGTCATCGTCTCCATCATAGAAATTCAATATTAGAACTAGTGAAAACTAAATTTTACTTCATTAAAATATATAAAAATTTTACAGTAGCCAGCGTTTGGATTGACATTATAACATAGCTATCTATAAAGTTACTTAAGATAGTTTAGACAATCCAAACGCGGAGTCAATGAAGATGTAAGAAGAGTTTTGAATATGTTTCCTTCTTGAGTGCAGTGTGCTCTTATTTATTCATTTATTTATTAATTTTCTTCATATTCCTTACAACTTTAAGTAGTAACTTAAACCTGTAAGAACTGTATATGGAAAACTATAGGTCCATCTTAATGTCTGTTCATATATATCGTTTACTTTGAGTATAGTGATTGATTTATTTAACATTAAGAACTAGACGGCAGACACACGATTTTGTTGTAGATCATATTACTGAGCTCTAGTATCAGGAAAAAAATAGTTTATCAAGATATGAAGTTTATATTAAAATGTGAAAATTGTTACTGATTAAATGTCACATCTTTGACCTTATATGTCTAACAAAATTACTATTATACTCTGGCTGAGCCATAAATTGAACGTTACGATGTATTTCAGCACAATATATGTATGTTTAATTTTATCTATTTGTGTTATTTTTCGTAGTTTTTTATTATTGTGGTAAAACTTTTCTACTTAAATGTTATGTATGTAATCAACTCTATTAGTATAACAAAGTAAAGAGTGTTATTAATTAAAATTAAAAAAAATATTGAATAATATTCACTGTATTATTTAAACTATTTGTTTAGATCCACAAGTATACCTTGGAGGAGGCATAGGTAACGTACGGCCCGCAAGCCCAATCCAGTCCTCGATGTGATTTTATCATGGCCTATGTCTCTCCAATATAAAATTTAGTACATTCACATGCGATTTTATAGATTCAATATTTTGAGAGATGAGTTATGTTTGTGTTGTTCAAATAATTTTAATAATGCGATTTTATAGATTCAATATTTTGAGAATGAGTTATGTTTGTGCTGTTGAAATAATTTAATAGTGATTTTAGTGTATATCTTGTTTTGAATGTGTTTTCGCATTAAATCAGTTACATACTCTCTTTAGTCTTTCTGACAATCCGTGTATATCTGGTGATTCCTTACATGAAAGGGTTTGTTTTAACCGCCCGCTGGTGGTTCACATGTTGGAGGGGATAGACTTTCGATCTGATACCTAGCGTTAATATCGTTCCTTCTTGCGATTTCTTTTGGCGAAAAGAACAGTAGGTCGGATCTGTCATCGCGAATTTAGAGTCCGTGTGCAATTACTTTCTTGAGCATTATTTAATGGAAACCGATTAGATATATTAGTCGTAAAATGTAGTTGGGCTGGGAGTATAGTTCAAATACGAACCTATGGGTGGAGAATTATAAGATTGGAAGTATAACCCTCTATTAAAAGGTGAGTGTGTAGCTATTGTGAAATGGAACGTCATTGAAGCAATTTGATATTTTAGGGTTTTTTTGTATTTGCTCGAAGAATGTTGGGTAGGCCTTATACTTTATTTTTGGATGGGGTCGTATATTTTTGGATTTGGCCGTAATTATCTCACGCTGGGACCATTTATTATATTGGACCTTATATTCTTCCAAGTGGTCTGTTGAGCCATAATTGAAGAGTTTGGCTGTATACCCATTAAGCTATTTCACAGTTTAACCACTTGGTACATTTTTACTGCGATTCGTGGTTGTACTAATTTTGTCATAATTTTGGATGTTGCCACGTTTTGTAAATGGTTATGGTTTGAGTTTTGATGGCAGTAAAGTCTTGAAATATGACTATAATTTGGTTGGATCCAATGGCTTTCTATAAAAAATTGTCAAGTACAGAATCAATATTTTTTTCTGGTTTATATATGGTCAAAGAGTTTTTAATCTTCAGATGTACAAGGTAAGGTAATACTGTTTAAGTACTTCTTGGGAAATAACACAAGTTACGAAGATTGCGGTATATTTCAAACGTTTCGTGGTCTAGTTCAGACCCCGTTGTCAATGGTTAAAAAATTATGAATTAAAAAATCACAATTCTAGATGTAAAATTAATATGTTTGACAATATCTATTATTTGACTTCTGACGTAACTAAGAGAATTTTATTTGTAATATACAGAGGGTAGCACAGAGACGTCTAAAAATCATATAATCATAAAGTTCCTTTCAAAATGGAAGAATTTGAAAAGGAGATCTTCAGAATTTTATGTGGCGCTCCTAGGTGCGCTTTGTTATAAAATAGTGCATTCGCCAAAAATGCGAAAAAGAATTTTGTTGATTCAGTGATCCCATTAAAATCATAAGGGAAAACCTGGAAAAAACCTTAGGTAATACTGTAAAAAATTTATATCCATATCTTTTTAAATACATGTCGTAAATTCCATAGAGATATAATACATTAGTAGTATAGTCATACTTGCTGATTTTTCAAACATAATATATATATATATATATATATATATATATATATATATATATATGTTCTGAGAGGCTTCCGCGGTCATTATTATGAACTAAGCTAGGTTCCGGGTGAGAACCGCGTCTGAATTTATTGAATACTCGACGTTTCGACTCCTGCTTTGGAGCCATTATCAAGAGACAAAAGTGAAAAAGAGTTTCAGAGTCTAGATCGAACTCGGGGCCTCAATCTGCCTACTCCCCAAGAGTCACTAGGTAACTGAACTGAATTTGAGTCTGCTCTGCTTCTTATATTTATAGTTAGCGCTGGGGTAGAAGAAGATGTCACATGATGAGGCTGTGTTGTGATTGGTTGGGTATTGGTGGGCGTGTCTGCTTTGTTTAATCTGGCAATTACGGAGGACCAAGCTGTGGGAAGGCGAGTGCTGTCATCGCGTCTATTTAGACAGAGAGGTCTTTTCTCTATTTCGATGGCTTCGCGAATAGTGGATGCCCTAAGAGAATTGAGAGATATGATAGTCCTACTGTCCTCGAAGTTGATAGAGTGTCCTGTTTGGATATGGTGATGCGCGAGAGCTGAAGTCGGATCTTTTTTACGAACTGACAGAGAGTGTTCATATACTCGATGGTTAACGCGCCTGTTGGTACGACCGATGTAGCTTTGTGGGCAATCGCGACATGAGATTTCGTAAACTCCTCGATCCTCGTTAGGTACTTTGTCTTTGGGGTTACCGGTTAAGTTGCCTATAGTTTGAGTGGTGTTGAAGATAGTCTTTATTTGATGTCTTTGTAAAATCCGTGCTATTTTGTCAGTGACTCCTCGAATGTATGGAAGTACGGCTTTTTGATGTTGTTGTTCTGTTTCTGACGGGGTTGATGTGATTGGGGGTTGTTGAGATTGATGAATTATATGCGCAATGTGGTCCGGATGATAACCGTTTTGTCGAAGGATTTGTTGAAGATTATTAAGTTCGTTTTGTCTATTGTCAATATCTGTTAAACGAATAGATCTAAGAGTCAAAGATTTCATTACAGAACTCAATTGGGCAGGGTGGTGGTGTGATTGGGCATTTAAGTATCGATTGGTATGGGTTGGTTTTCTATAGACGGTATGTGAGAATCTGTCATTGTTGGTTTTTGTTATGAGGACATCAAGAAACGGGAGAGAAGAATCGGACTCGATTTCCATTGTAAATTGTATATTAGAATGTATACCATTGAGGTGTTGTAGGAAGAAGTCTAATGAATCTCTGCCATGAGGCCAAATGACAAAAGTATCATCTACATATCTAAGCCAACAGGAAGGTTTTAAATTAGACGAGTTTAGGGCCTGGGTTTCGATTTGTTCCATGAAAATGTTAGCAAGCACTGGAGAAAGAGGTGAACCCATGGGGGCCCCACGGACTTGTTTGAACAGAGTGCCTTGAAATGAAAAATAAGTATTAGAAGAACAGTGTTGTACAAGTTTGATGATGTCAGAAGAGATATTGTGTTTTGTTTTTAGAATATCTAACGTTTCTGAAATGGGGACATTGGTGAAAAGAGATACAACATCGAAGCTAACTAGGATATCATTTTCTGAAATTCTGTAACCACTTAGGATATCTAGGAAGGAAGAAGAGTTCTTTACGTACGAGTTCGATCTAGACTCTGAAACTCTTTTTCACTTTTGTCTCTTGATAATGGCTCCAAAGCAGGAGTCGAAACGTCGAGATTCAATAAATGGTAAAATGACGACGTTTCGGCAGAGTCACATCTGCCCTCTTCAGGAATATTCGAACTAATTACTCGCCCGTAAATGCAAACTTTAAACGGCTATATCTGCCTTAATCTGTCTTATAGAAATTAAAAAGAATAGAATAAAAAAATCTACAATTTGCTATTCTACCAAAAGGAGAAAAGGTCCATTTTGCGAAATTGCAAAAACCGACTTTATATTCGTTAACACTCAGTTAATTTTAGAACAGCTTTATGCCTTTTCCTCAAAAAATTCATCGATTCTCGGTTATTTAAAGTTGCAACTTACAATTTTACGGTTTGACGAACAATAGCCAACATTTAACAAGCAGTATAACAGAAAAAAACTTTTCGAGTTATACGCGAGAAACCTTTTTAAAAAAATGACACTAGTAGTTGCTAATAATTATATAGAAAAATTTTTGCTTAGCATTCATTTTCCTATTACTGTGATTAATTTGTATATTACAATTTCCACCTCCCAGATAGGGTTGCAACCACCTCCAGGGGGTTTTTGATAATGAAGCTATTCTCTACCTACTGTCCAAAATGAGGCAAATCGATGCATATAAATAAATTCCCAGAAAAAAAACCGTCATATCCTGGGTTAACACTCTCATATATTCTCTTTGCTGAAGAAGTTATCTATTTTAATACGGGGAAAAGTAATTTCTTCTGAAGGAAAAGATATAGACATCAAATAAATATACAATGAGAGTGCATAAATTGAAAATATATTTACAAATTTCACAAATTACAACAACACATATTTATGTACTTAAAACTATAAAAACAATAACAGGCAAGAGATACAAACAGCCTAGCATTTTAAGGTCTTTTCCACCACATATTGTGATAAGAATAATTTTTCTATTAAACACCATTCTGTAAGCATTAAACATTTCCTTCGATGAGATTGTATAACTTATATACAGCTTTTATTTTTACTACAATTTATTTTGGAAATTTTCCTCAATTAAGATTAGTTTTTGGCACAGTATTTATATAATACTGTAAACAAATAAAAATGTATCGTCGTTATTCAAAGACTAATATTTAAGAAGTGTTTGATTCTGTATTTTGAGCGCATATAACAATAATAATAGCAATTTCAAATAATATTCATTCATATAAATTAGACAATAAAAATTATAATATATTAATTTATTTACAAGCCTAAACTAGCATTTTATCACAAATTGAATTGCTTTGAATTGGAATTACATTTAGTTTAGAATCACAATAAGATTTAATAAAGCAAAACTAAAAAAATAGAATAACAAATAAATGCGCAAGCCACCGTTCACTTTCTTACATTCTACTAATTCACTTCTAATTTCGAACGAGAAATTTGATTTCTCGCGTTAAGGCGTAAAAGTTTCATTTATAATTAATTCTGTTTCAAATATATTCACTAGGTGAGTTTGAGAATTGTTTATTCATTGTCATTATTATTGCACTTTTTTCACCGAATTGACTTTTGAGATTTATACATTATTATTAGAGAAAATCTCTCAAGAATTGAAATCGAATCAAAAGAGGAATATTAACAATTAAGCTTCAAAGATTCAAAATCTAAATAATTTTTAATGGGTCGAATATACTTGTTATAGTTCAGGTTCAAATCAAGGATCCAAATTGTCTTTTTCCCTAAAAAAAACTAAGTATGCAATACATCCTAAAACGGAGCTTTATGTTTCTTAGTTTTCTGAAAAATATTTACATGTACTTCAAAATTAGATTTCTTTAAATAATGAGTTGATCTTCTGAATACTAAATATTATATTAACAATAATATGAACAAGTTTGTTTTATAAGTACTATTTAATTTCATTGTTCGTCAATTCTTTTTTTGTACTTTTTGAATTGTAGGCGTTTAAAAAATGTTCTAGTCAAAAATAGTGAAATTTGAAAAGATTTTATAATTTATACAATGAAAATTTTAAAATCAGATAAGGAAACATTATTTAAGATCACTCGATTCCAAGAAATTAATAAGGGCTCAACAAATTGTACTTAATGACTTGCTATCACTAACAAATCCCAACAACTTTTATTGGCACTCAGTAACGAATCCAGAATTGTGGAAGAGAAGGGTGGGGGCTTGAATGCCGGGGGTTGATTTTACACATTTTATGATGATGATAGTATCCTAAGATTTCTACAAATAACTTTCGTCAAGAGTTTTTTTCTCCTAACAATTTACTTTAGATTCGATAAACCTCAGCATGAAACGATTTCAAATTTACATAAAAATTGTGTTAGCAAAGTATTAAACAAGTGACTTTTTTCGAAGATTGGGAGCATATTCCCTTCCATTTGGAGTTGTTAAGCTAATATAAAATGTTCCTTGTTACAAGAAGTTATATGAAGTTTATTATTTCTTCAATCTATGTTATTAGAATTACATTTTCAAAGTTGTACATCAAAACAGTGAAGTATGTATATAATTTGGATATCAGGTAATCTTACGATTTACAATCACATCAATTCACTCTAAGAAGAAAGTGTTTGGGAACTCCAGGAAGGTTACTTCGAAGATAATCTGTCGATTAATTAAATGAACTGATTTTAACATTAGGGGAGATTAAGTTGAATGATTAAACTGTTCCACAAATATATCGCGTTGATTGATGACCATGATGAAAACAAAAACAAAAAAAGTAGAACGTTTTTATTGATTGGCGCCTTGTCGAATGCGTAACAGTAATTTAATCGATATTGGATGAAGTATGAGATCTTTTATGGTTAGCCTGAAAAAATATTAAAAAAGCGGAGGTTGAAAAGCACAACAACTTTACTCCTTCAGATTTTTTTGATAGGTGTAGTAGTTCAGAACAGCAAGGACGGTTTTGTTATGAATAACAATATTGTTTAACATTTACTTAAACCCAGCATGTTCTGCCTTGAAAACCCCAAAAGAATATAAACTCAATAGGTCTTACATCAAATCAGTTCTTTAGATACTTTGCTCAACATACTCTTATTTCATTTTACTTACTTTACTTACGAATCCGCTAATATTTGATTCTCAAACTCACAATTATTTAAAATAATTTGCGTCGTGTTAATATAAAACTTATTATTCACAAATAAATAATGGCGAAATGCACAACTAATATTGCACACTTGAACCCAAGGTCAGTCGCACTTTAGATAACACATTCAGTACTTTAAGGCACACCACGCACTCTTTCAAACGTGAGATTCTAACGGTACTTTGTAGACGGTCGATTCTGTAAAACTTTGCGGCCTGCTGCCGATCAAGTGCTTTTTCAACGCCACGACCATATTCTCGGGACAAATTAGATTAATTTCGAAAAAAATATTTTCTCGTCTTGCCGCACTGAGATCTGGAGAACTGGTTCGTAAGTTGGTGTCTTTGATGTTTTCCAGATCTTTGGTACCGCCGACGGTGTGCCTCCGTTTAATAGAACGATCCGGCATGCCGTTCTTTCTCTTGTTTTTCGTGCAATCCTTTAATCTTTTGTTCGATAAAGAGAATTCTCTACGTTTGTTAATGTTGCTCTCTGTTTTTTCCCATTTTGTCAGACTATCGGACCTCTTTAGTTTGTTTTCTGCTTTGTTAAGGCTTTCGGAACGTTTTACTTTGTTCAAAGAAGCCGTACTCCTTTCGGGTTTGTTTAAAGATTCCGATCTCTTCAATTTGTTAGTACTCGAAATTAATGTTAATTTGTTGATATGTTTTTCATTGTCAGGTACGTTTGCAGTTGCTAATGTATCCTCTTCTTTTTCCTTTTCTTTCTTTTGTTCCTTCTCTTCTTTTTTGTTCAACTTCGATGAGCTGTATTGATTTTTATGTAAACTCGGGTTTCTATACAAGTCACTAGCCTGTGGAATATTTTCCTTTCCAGCATATGGTATTTTTTTGCTAATAGGCTGTTTTTCGGGTGATTCATCAACGAAGGGTATGTCGTCTGAAGCTATTGCTAATGGTAAGGAATGTTCTTCTTTTAATTTCTCATCTATCAACTTAGTCATTGTGCTCAACAAAGAGTCTGAAAAAATAAATTAGCATTAGAAATAAGATTAATATAAAAATAATTCTAAATTTAGTTCAATTTAAATGCATTTTTATGGCAACAGAAATGAATTTAATTGACCTAATCAAACATTTTTTGTTATGGATTTTTAAGAAATCAACTAGAGATACAGCTTAATTTCAATGGGCAAAGAACTTAGAATATGTTTTGATATGCTCAGTATTTGTAATACGGTTCATGACTGAAAAAGAATCCTGCATTTGTTACAGACTACTAGAATAACAACTATAATTGGAAATTATAAAACAATATAGTTTGCTAATTATCCTCATACGAAATTTCTAAATTTGTTCATTGGTAACATCGTAATGAAATATGTAAATGACGTTGATTTTTAAAACCTACAAAGTAGTTATATTAACTGTCATATCAAGAGATAAATTTTAAACAACACATTTATTATTTATTATTAGTATAACACCGTGTAATTGTACAATTGATATGAAAACACATTTTTAACGGGCATCTTACCACATTTTTACAATTTTAAGAACCTAAAATAACTGACATTTCATATTGAATCATTATCATAAATTCGTGCCACAGCTACAATCTTTTACATTCTAAGTTTCTAACTTTTACATGCTATTGATGGCAATTCAAATAAAAGTAAGTTCTTATTCCTACAGAAAAAAATATATTTCCGGTCTTTAATATTGTAAAATAATTTACGCCATACCTATTGCTTGTCGTCTAAATAAATAAATATCTATTGCTATTGTAAATAATTATTTACCTCTTTTCGTTTGCCTAAGAATTTATCTGTAGACCCTTTTTAGATAATGCACAGCACTCCTATAATCTACTACATTTTTGCAAAAGTAAGCTTTATGCTTAACCAATAAATAACTTTAAAAAAATAAAATGTCTCATAAAAAAATTTCGCCTGTACAACGCCATTTCCATCCGTAAACCAAAAAAAAGTACATTCATACTCCATTTTACTTAACTGAAAAATTATATAATATCCTTTTGCGGTATATATATTTCTAAACCAACCCATGAAAAACATTATACAATATTCATTACTACTAGTACTGTTTCAAAATAAATTATCATGTTAGCACCCTATTTTTTACAGTATTAAAAAGTCGAAGTTAGTCAATAAAATAATATATCACTTTTTTATCAGTTTAAGAATTTTATTTATTTTAATTCAGGGTGTCATCACTAGCAGAGATATTCGGATTTGCACGTAAAAACTAGAAACGTACTATATCAAATTTTGTGGAAATTCATAAAAGTGACAATTTCGAAAACTAAGACACTTTTTTAAGATCATATCTAGTTATTTTAGATAGTTGAGCCGACCTATTAATCCTCCAAGGGATATCGTTGACTTTTGGCACACCTTGTATGCTGGAATTGTTTTTTAAGAAGCTATGGAACATTTAAGAGCACGTTTCGAGACGAGCCCAACACACGATTTAATAGCAAAGGTCTATAACGTATTTTATTTGAACTGCAGCAATGTCTTAAATAAAAGTGACTTTTGTTTTGAAGTTGATAAACCAATTAGAAATGAGTTAGTTTGATTGGAGAATGGACAAGGGTGGTTTTGTTTATTTTTTTCTGAATAAAACCAGTACTGTTTTTAAGGAACTATTACAATCCCCTACAAAATAACAGTTTTATGAAAAAGAGGCTAACACTCGTAAAGAAATTGTATGTCGCATCTTAGTGAAGGACTATAATGGGATCCTAAAAAAAATGCTATTTGGTGGACCTGCCATTGCTCAAATTTCTCTGTAACTAGATAAAAAATAAATCATGATTGTGAAGTATCATCAACACAGTGAGACTCGTAAAGGGCTGAATTAGTAACACTGGAGATAACGGATAGGTATCTTAACAAAAATAATTGTTTTTTTTTTCGTATTGAGTCGGCAATAGATTTAAAATTATAGTTAATTTTGCTGAATCATATAAATATATTTGTTATTATTTTTACGTTGCTTATTTGCCTGGTCTCTCTAAATCGAGGGGTCACGCCAAGGCTAACATATTTGAAAATTACTTTTTTACATATTCATATTTCAGAAGCATATATTCAGACATTTTGTAACTTTTTAGTTTTCAAATAACAATTGACTTGAAAGACTTAAAAGAGGTATAAGAATGATAATATCATCAGGAATAGTTATCTGAAAATCATCCAATACTTAATTAATTTTTTGTATTATCTAACCAATAGTAGAACACAAAGTGAACAGAAAATCTAAACGGAGAGCTCACAAACATATTGTTACAGCGGACACACTAAAATGTTATAATTGTTAATTTTAAGATGATTTTTAGCAATACGGAAGATCACGTTCATTAATTTGGAGAACACAAAACATGGAATTAGTTATCAATTAACTAAATAGTGGTGAAATTGGTATTATGCAAAGCGGTATTTGCGATAAGCTAGGATTATTGTTTTGTCGGCCATTAGCGCGTTGCTACCTCTTTTTATAGTCTGTTGTACATTTGGCGCGCCCTGGGAGGCCTCTGGGGGGTAACTGATGGGGGTCTCACTGACCTCCAGCCTCTCAAAGGAGGAAGGGGTGTGTTATTTCCTAAGTAGACAGACAGAAATAAGATAAAGATACTGATACATACAAACTCAAAGCAGTAATTATATTCAATACATGTTTTGAATACAAAGATAAATAATAGTACAAATACTTACCATCATCATTTTGGAGCTTATTCAAAGAATCTAATGAACCTGTCTTTTGCATGCCACCCTGAAACAAATTATGTATTTAATTTCCTTAAGCAAATAAATAAGGCTAGTATTTATAAAATATATTTTAATAGTTAATATATTTTTGCAACATTGCTATTAGAAAATTAATGCATATATATTGTGATGAGAAGCTTTGTTTTCAAAAAAAGTGTCTCCAAACTTGAGAAGTAAAATTTAAATAAGCATCAATCTAATGTTTGGTAAGTGGCTTCGTGTCTACAAGCGTCCAACTTTTCAAATTGCTAAAAATTTAGAAAACGGTAGTGAAATTTTCTGGTAGCCATGAAACAAGGCGGTTACCTAAAGTTTATGAGCATTAGAATGTTTTCAAGTTAAATTGTAAGATGACTAAGTAAAAGACACGGAAAATATTTTGTCCCACGAACCCGATGGAATGAATAACCAACCCGAACGAACATGTGACGATTAGATGGGGTTATGTTTTTATCATCTTCAATATTGAATTGAATATTAATTAAAGGTATTTTTAATGATTATTATATTGAAATTGAAAACTAATTAATTACGAATATTTTAAGAATATTATAGGTTGTAGTTGTAGGTTTCATCATAATCTATCAATGATACTACTACTTATTCGAGTAACTAGAAGCGTAAGCAGGATACGAGAATTATGCAAACAGATCAAAAAAGGGCCCATGAGGCCAAATCACAAAGGTATTCCACTCTCACCAGTAATAGCAAAGCTTTTTATGGAGAACCTTGAGGAGTTGGCACTAAGAACAGTAAAGCTCAAAGCCAGTTTATGGTTGCAATATCTGGATGATACCTTTGTGATTTGGCCTCAAGGGAGGGAACACTTCAACACATTTTTAGATCACCTTAATGGCATCCATCACAAAATAAAATTTACCATGAAGGTTGACTGGAAATACTGTGGAACCTTTGGTGTGTCACAAATGTAAAAATACAGTTTTGCACTCTAATACCAAACCTTTATTTAAACACTCCAAGACGTTTTAACAACTCTAAGTTGTCATCATCAAGGAGTAACGTTTGGTTTACTGAGTTTTACCGGCTCCATTTATATTAGTAGTCATTGGTGTCTTTGCATTGAGGCAGAATAGACAAAAGTTATGAAATGTAATTGTGAACGTGCCCAATTCAAAAAGAACCCAAATGCGGACATTATATTTATTGAAGATGAAAAAACAAAAAAAGCGAAGTGAGATTTGTTTTAGTATTGAAAATTAAATGTAACATATGATTAACAGTATAAACTCCAGTTGAGGAGAAACAACTCACAGAAGTGTAATACTGACTACTAGAGACCGGGGGTTTATTAATTAATTCTAAAAACTCGTGCCCATAATTTTGACCCAAACGTAAGTAAAAAGTCTGCCTACTTAATTTCTCACAGTAATGTGAGATTCGAGTTCACTGGGATATTGAATTAAAGAATATACTTTTACCTAGACTGATCTGACTCTATCTTGTAGGAAGAGCATATAAAACCACTAGAAATTAAGACACATAATATAAAATAATTTGAAGTTTCAGAAATGGAGTAAAGCAATAACAGAAAAACGAGCTTAGATACATACAAAAAAGTCATCATCATTTGCAGCTATTATAAAGTATTTTTAAAGGGTTTATTTCTTAACTGCAAATTAATCAAATACATAGAAACGTTTGTTTGACAAATCTGAGGGATCACGTCAAAAGTTATTAACTGATAAATATTTTGATTATTCACAAGGGACCACAGGTTGCTAAGACAACCTTTCTTTCCCCCTATCCTGTGCCAACGTACTATAAGAAAGCACCTACTTATACATATTATTTTCCACATTATCCCAAATTATAGAATACGATACTTCTGATTTTTTTATAATATACGGTAAGTATTGCAATTATGCGTTCCTTTCTTTCATGTACCCACTTGGAAAAACTACTTCAAGGAATCTAGAAAAAGAGGAAGTATGTATAACAGAAACTGTATGGAACTTGAAAACTGGAAAGGCCTGCTAATGAGTACAAGGCGATTGAGTTGAAATGTAATGAATATATATGCATTTTAAAGACGATAAATGAAATACCAGAAAATCAGAAAAGTAATCTGATTATATTCGGTACACGAAATAAACTTAATATTAAACGAATATCATACAAAGGCAGCATGCACAGCTACAGAATTCATTACACAATAACATAAAACAACATTTGGGAACAGGGAAATAAAAGAGGAAACTAATCGAATAATTTATAAAACAATTATGGCTCCAAGACTGACATTCTTGAAGAGAATTGTTGAAAATATAGAAGAGGGTGAATGTAGAAATAAAATTATTATACAAGATTTTAATAAAAAACCAGTATCACTAGAACAACTATTCGGAATACAATATACGAGTGGCTTAGACATGTAAGAATGGAAAATTGAGTCAAGTATTGAGCAAATCCTAAAAAATGTGGCAACCGGAAAATATATAGAAATGAAATAACTGGCACAACACAAATATATTGTAAGAAGTGACGAAACCTCAATATCCATTGGTGTTGATGAGTTGCTTAGGACATTATTCATTGACATTTTGTTATTGTTTTTATGAATCCTTGACTTGCTCATATGTTCTTGGGTTTCCTTCCAGTTCTTTTTTACACATTTCGATAATTTGCATATCATATTAGTCTCTTTTCTGATCCATTCTGGAGTTATTCTTGATCTCACATAAAAGTTTAAGGAATCCCATACTGCATTATTCTATTAAGTATATTATAGATAGGTCCAGATTGCATCACATTTACATTTCCAGGAAGCCTAGTTCATGGCGGGAAAAATATATGCCAGAGCAATTTACACTGGTTACTTACCTCATTTTCATACTTCACTTTCTTCATATTTCCATTTGTTACACCAACAGAAACAGAATTGACATTCTCTATTGAACCAACCCTACGAACTGTACATTTCGAAGTTCTTTTATCACTTGAAACACCGTCTGTTACATCACTAAAAGCTGCACTTTTCTTAACATTATTTACTGTTCCGAAACCTAACCTATCCTCACTTTTGTCATGTACATATTGCATTGAAAAAGCACCACTGTCCATAGAGTTCAAACTGTTTCTAGCACTGTCCGCATTCCGGGCACGCGTAAAAACATTTGAAGCACTATGAGTCTTCGTAAGCACATGAAGATCTTTGGGTTTCATCATTGACAGCCTCAAGTTTTGATTGACGTTCCCAGCTGAGGAACTGAAGTGGCCTGTGGGTCGAGAATCTGCAAAAAAGACATTTTAAAAGTGATTTATGCCCAAGCTTAACTGTTTTTTGCAAAACATTTATTGTAATAAAAATACCTTACCTATGTTTACGGATATTTCAGTTTTTCTTGGCCTCTGCAACATGGCTTCAGTTTCTTGCCGGAAATTTTCTATCCTTCTATGGAACTCATCTTTGTCAGTAGAATAATTGAACCAAGGTACTTTGTCAGCTGGTTTATTTTTGTTCTCGATATCTTTAACAGTTGTTGGAATAGGTTCAGGTGATTTACAATCAGTTGAAGAACTCTTTAAATGCAAAAGAGATAATGAAAAAATTAGTTTTATATTACAGTACATTATAGTTGTATATTTTGATAATTATTTGAATTCTATTAATCATTAAAGCATTAAATACCGATATACAAGTACTTATGATGGATTCTGTTCAGTAGTGGCGTAGATAAGAGAGGATAAAGGAGATGTATCAGCCATAGCGATCGTTCTTTAATGAAGAATTTCAAAACAAAAATTAAAAACAAAAAAATGTACTGCAATTCCGCTACGCAATCACACATAATATCAAACGCAACCATCAGTACATAATTTTTGCGAATCACAATTTATTTTTCTAATATATCCCCCAGGACAAAACTGTATCCACGCCACTGCACCCAGTAACAAATAACGCCAGAATCTAAACATTATGAAAAAATGTGTCAGTTATTTGTTATTTTAAGGGACTACTTTACCGTATTAACTAATTTCATTTCTTTTAACAAAGACTCGTTTCTTCAGTGACAGTATTTTTATTAAGCTCCTACCACAAAGAAAAAGTCGTAGATTTGAAGAAAGGTTTAAAAAAATTTTCGTTCATTCAAAAATAAATTTCTATACTTGAAACGTCTGAAAGTTATCATGAGGAATAAATACCCAATTTTTTTTAGAAAAACAACTTTTACATACTTCATGGAGGCAACAATTATTGTTGAATTGTGACTTGAATGTAAAAACAAAAATATAAATATATTTGATAAGGTTATCCTCCACCATTAATAACCGATCGAAATGGAGAGTCAATCTATGAGCTTATGGTAAGGCATGCATCTAATTGGTTTCTATATTGGCGTTGTTTGGATCGGATTCCATAACCATTTAAAGGTTATTATCGATTCGTATTTAAATAAATGTGAGCGTTAATGACGTGAAATATTTGTTGTTATTAAATATCTACTTGTTGGTTTTTTACTATTAAAGATTAACGTTTAACTCTCTTAGCTGGAAACTATCAAGTATTATGTGATTTGAACCAGTCCATTGGCATATTTATAGGAAATGCTGCCTAAAAAGAAATCTGACATGTCTCTTTGCGAAACGATCACCAAGAAGAGTGAAGTTGCTACTATGGTCAGATTGCCGGGTCAGAGTAAGAATGACTAGTACTGAATCCGATTTAAACGGGTTTAGCGTCGGTCAAATTTTAGTACAGAACAACGGAGGAATTTAAGTGTTCAACTTCTGAAACGCCTTCAGAATGAACCAGAATTATTGAGTTTGGAGTGAAAATGAACAAAGTCAAAATCAGATGAATGCTTTTTTTCAAGAGATTATTCATAAAGAATTTGCACTTACAGCAGAAATTGTTATCAGAAAGCACTTGAAACACTCAAGATAAAGATAATACTTGTTCGACCCGCCAATGCACGCACAATTAATTCTTGACACAAAAGAGCCATGATATTCGTCAGTTCTCTGTCATTGTGCCTTAATTGTGTTCCTCGAAAACGACATGAAAAATGTGTTTGGTAGTTTGGATAATATCATCAGAGCGTTAGCGATGACTTGATAACCTACCGGAACTGCTACTAATGCAAAAATAAACCACTTGTGGCTGTATAACGTCGAAGGGGAGAATTTTAAAGGGGACAATCTTAATGTGTAAAGACAATCAAATAATAGTTACAACAATTGATTGACATTATTTTTCTACCCCACATTTACTTAATAAGACAAATGATGAATACGTAGATCATAGATCCAGTGAGGATAAATATTTTGTTAAAAATCCGACAAACTGACAAACATTTTGTTTCATAAACATGCAATTGTTTACTTGTCGAGATGGTATTGATTGCCACCACGTATATTTCCAACAAATTAACTTCTTCAGCGGTCGATTCAATACTGTTCTGCATTAACACTTTTTCAAACTACTTACCTCTTTGATGTCGCTAGTTGAAAACGATTGTGTAGGGAAAACCTTAAGATTTGTAGGTGAAGAAGGCTCATCCTTAGACTCGGATAGTGAGTTACTGGGTTTGTTTGGTTTCCTTTTTACTTTCCTCTGAGCAGCTGAGATAATGGAAGAAAATAATGCACCGTTCTTTTCCTTCGAATCTTTGAGAGCTAAAAATAATGCTTATACTTATTTGAAAGTATTACTAACAATATAAAGAACTAACCTTCATACTTGCTAATGTTGTGCAGTAATAAAGCTTGATTGGTACTAGATTCAAATTCTTCAGTTTCATCTGGCACAGGAACTGGAACTGGCATATTTTCTTCATTTTCGTTTTCTGGGAAGAACCAATCCGCCTAAAATTCAAACAAACGGCGCATGATTAAATTATTTGCTAATATTAACTTGTTTGTTTAAAAAAAATGTGTCAAAAGAGTAAATTTCAAATGTCCTGAACTAAAACGAAGTCGAGTTTGAAAATGACTTATCTTACAGTACTATAAATAAATGTAATAAATGTACAATTAATTGTAGCTAAATAAGCATCAATATTGAAAAAAAATCATATAACACAGTATACAAATTTTTAAAATATTTTGTATATATTGTATAAATGGGCGGAATCCAATTTTACTTGTGGCATACACTTTTTACGCAAATAATTTTTTGCGACATCATTTTACTAATTTATTTTCTTCATAATAGTTTATTCCCAAAACTAGCATCGAAATTGTTAACAAGCTTTCAAGATATTAGCTCTATACTTAAAAAAATAATTATTTATGATTTCTTATTAACAAAAATATTACAATGTCTAAGTGCTTCTTGGGAAATAACACCACAGTTTAAAGAAAATTGCTGTATATTCCAAACGTTTTGGGGTCTAGATCAGACCCCGTTGTCAATGGTTAAGAAACTACGGATTAAAAAGGCACAATTCTAAGATGTAAATTAAAATATTTGACAATGTGTATTATTTGATTTTTGCCGTCAACTGTGTTGTTATTTCCCAAGAAGCACTTAGACATTGAAAAGTATGCCACAAGTATCATTCAGAAAACAACTAAAAATATTACATTTATTAAGCTATCTTAGAGTAGATTAATGTTCACATGGATAGTTTAAATTTGTAAGTTTGGGTATTTTTTTAGTGTCAATTTAAAATTTTAGTTTCAAAAATAGTTTTGTTTTTTTTTATTATTTTTATTTGTGGAAAAGTTCAAAGCTATATATTTTTGTTTAACTAATTCTAAGTACGAATTTTTAAATTAACAAGTAATTTTCACTAAATCTAATCGCACAGTTTTGCGATTTTTGTGAGTTAAATGAATGCTGTTTAGACTTCGGAATCATTCCTTTAGCCCATATCCCTATTCAGTTGGTTTAGTTGGATTCAGAACAAAATTAAACGGAACTAGGGAGTGGGACTATATACAACGGATGCATTATAGTTGTATACTTTTATTAAGTCATTCTAAATAATCTAGCTGTCTCGGTGCCATTAAGGGTGATTTAGGTGGTGGAAAATTATTATGTGGTGAAAAATTAGTGAAAAAAGAGAAAAAATATGAAACAAGTTAAATGGGATGCCCAATTGACACCGCCAGCTTATGATAACGTACTAATAGAATGTAAGGTTTTGTTTATGCCAAAGTCCATTAAAAAATTAATTATTGATTTTATTAATCCTACTTACGTGGAGTAGAAGTGTTTCCACAATCTTACACTGATTCGTCATATCTGTTACAATGCTCTCCATATTTTCTCCTTCGGTTCTAACGATGGTCGGCCCAAAAACTATAGCTAAATTTTTCGCCTCCATTTTGTTAACGGAACAGTTATCAGCTACTCTTCTCAAATGGTAAATAATATGTTTCAAAGTGTGATAATTATGTTTTGGTAAATTCCTTACGAGTTTTCTCAGTTCCTCCATTCTAACTTTGGGATTTTCGATCTTATCCGCTTTAATAAAACTAGGATACAGCTGTACGGTTATTAGAGAATCCGGCATTTTCCTAAAGAACGATTTGAGCAAACTACTGACTACATGGAGATCGTTCCATCGCGGATCTTCTAAAGGAACATCATCATAGTTTTTGTTTACTTCTTCTGTTAATGCAGTTATAGAAGCATTGTTTCCAGGTACACGATAAATTCCTATTGTTTGCAATCCCCTTTCATCTATAATGTCAGTACAGATTTCGACGAATCTCGGTACGTATGGATTCGCAGATGACGGTATGCAATCTTCAATTGGAATACCAAACGTTGAACCCTCAGGTGCGGTTGGAGAACTCGGACTATTGGCTCCTGGATTGAACTTCTTGAATTGTCGTGCCATTCGACCCCGCCACGTCTTCGATTTCGGACTTGTCGATGGTGGTTCCAGAACTTGTGATGGTTTTCGACTTTTGCTAACAGGAGACTGACCAGTGGGTGAACGATTTCGTGACGACGTTACTTTAGATTTGTTTAGTTGTGGTGACAAGTGACTGCCTTGCACTTGAACGGTAGTCAAAGCAGGTACCGACTGAGGTACCGCTTGTTGGTTGCTGTTTATGGGAGCCTGGAAAATAGAAAATTAAATAGTATATTTTAAAGACATAAAAAATATAACAACATATAATAATTAGTATTCAATATTCAGAGATACAAACATAAAAAAATAATCATAAAAATCTGGTGGGACGAAGATTGTCTTAACTACACTACACACACAAAAAAAAGACAAGGATAAGCAGAGCAATGTGCACCTTACTTTGGAATGAATTGAAGGAAATATATAGTAAATCTTGGCCGGTGACTAAAGAATGAGACTATATAAGTATTTATATGCTGAACCTATTGAAAATAGTGTACAACTGCTCAGAAAAATCGGGAGGGAAGCAACATAAGTAGCGGAAATCAATCAGGATAAAAAATAACAAATGGATATACAATGCCAAGTAAGGAAAACTCAGACTATCGCCCTGTAATACATTATATTCTAAAAAATAAAGTCAAAATACACTAGGTAGGTACATATTCGAATGGTACTGCTTATCACTGAGCAAAGAATTCAACAGGGGATGAACCAATCTTGAAAATAGGGTGCTCATGATCAACTGCCGAAAATAGACGGATTCTATTTCAACTTTCTTCTGGTTTATATTAGTAAACGCATGAGACGAAAAATTAATATAAACAATTAATTAATCAGGGTTTTTCGCTAATAAGAAAGGAGGCCGTGGGTAGAGATTCATTTTTTTCATCTATTTTTTAAATATCAAATTTTAAAATATGTACTGCAAAACCAAACACTATTCTTCAAACTTAGTGGAAAGTGAGTAAAAAAGCAATAACAATTATTTGTAACAATTAATCCATTGCATAATTATTATGGATAAATTAGTGAATACTAATTAGTTAATCTATTAATCTTAATCATGTAAAGCCCATTGTTAAGAACTCTTCACTATAACATCCTCAACATTATGTGCTTACATTAGAAAATAATTTATCTTAAGATAACATCACAATGCGTGAATATTTTGCAACCTAGTTGAGGTTGTAATTTTCATGAATAGCGGAGAAAGTTAAATTAATTATACAGGAAAGTGACTTATACTTAGCCGAGGAAAATTCTTATAAAGTAAGATATTGGTCTATTTTTATAATCACAGTATTTGATTATTAAATATAAAGTCCAAGTTTAATGAATCAGACAATACTTTTTAAACATAGATTCTACATTGTATAATTTAACTTGTAAAACGATTATTACATACCGGAACAAACACCATCGATTTCATTTGCTTCGTAATATCAGATCATAAACACGTTTCATCCAATTAAAAATGTAAGTCAAAGCAATTATAAAAATATGAAGTTTAAACTGTTGAAATTTTGGTTATTATTAATAATTACCAAATGGTTCGTGTTTACAGCATTATTAAATGCTGAAAATCACTAACGCAAACAAAACTTACTAATTCCGCATCTGTACTAGCTGCGACTTGTTCCTGTAAGGTTTTCACCCAATCAGCAAACTCTTCAGTGGTTTCAGCTTGTAGAAGAAACTCCGATCTACACGGCTGAACGGCTGAAACTCGCAATACATTTTTTCTTTTGGTATAGTCTTCAGCCACTCGAACAACGCTTGTCCTCATGTCGACCCCAGTCACTAAAGATTGATCTAAAGAGTCTGAAGTTCCAATAGGGCTCTGAAATCAACAAAATAATAGTGAAGAGATGGAAACATTTGATGACTGGACAAGCAGTATAAAATATTTTATGAAATATAAATTCCTAGTATGTGTAAATACAAGATTGAAACTTATTAAATGGTTTACAACTAATTATGTCAGTAGTGCTGAATATAATTCAAGAAAACATTGGTGTTGTTTTAATGCAGGTGTACTGTTGATCCCTATTAGAATTTTCTTTCCCAGATACTGTCATTCACTTGGCGATTAAACCGCAATTTGCGTCAGCAACGAGTTTATGAAATCTATTTATTTTTTGGTATTTCCTCGTTTTTTGTTCAAAACTTTTTTCGTAGTAGCCACTATAATATTAATAATAAAAAAATGAATATTTTAATGCGAAAGGAATCTCGACATCTAGGAGTTTCATGGAAAACGAGCCCCAGAGACCCCAAATCGGGAATCGAACTGTTTGTAAACCTAAGATGCAAACAATTGAAAAAATTTGTGGGTTAACAACAACCAGTCAAAGCAATTATGATACTATTTTTACAGTCCGTTCAACCTAAATTATTTATTTTGTTATTTTATTTCATGCAACCATTTATGGCACTATTTACTAAAGTCGTTTTGATACAGGAAAACTAACTGATCCTTTTATGGATTTCCTTTTTCAGATTGGACGGTCATTTGAGAATTCAACCAGATTTAGTATAAGCAGAAATTTCAATTTGAAATTTTGTTTTTATCAAATTTCTCCGTTTTTTTAAATAGAACTTTCGTATCTACAAATTTTCTTTACGACTTTTTTCTATAATTTTAATTGGCTACATATTTGAGTAGATTTGTTTAAATAAATTGCGTCCCTTATTCACATATATATACAATTTAATTTTATCTTATGTTCAAACAATGGCATGTGCCCTTTTCTAATACAAAATATTTTTAAAATTATTTGTTTCATGGAAGTGTTTTATCACAGATAGATATTTAAATTTCAGGATAGTTTAGTAAATTAGCAGGAAAAATAAATTAGTATTAGAACATTGTTAGGTTAAGTTTCTAAAATTGCAAAGGTGCTTTCTTGATAATTAACATTTGTTCACTGTAAAATAAATTCTACACTGCCCTTCCAGATGTATTATTCACGTTAATAGAACAAATTCGAAGGCTCATTTGGCCATAAAATTTAACAGCAATTAGCTTATACTACCACTTTAGTAATAATTTACGGGATATAAATGAAATGATTTTAACACCTAATTTAATTCATATGAGCAGATTATTTTAATAATAAAACCCTAAAATAATTCATAATTTTGCTTATATAGTGAAAATTAATGAAGCTATTATAATGACGTTAATGGAAAACTTGTAGGAAATCAAAAACCTTCAAAATGAAGCGTTGTCCACTAATAAAAGTCAGAAAAACAGTAAAAAGTGGATTTTTTAAATTGAATTGCAATTATAATTTAATTATATAATTTGCAAGTATTAACCAGGATAGCCCGATCGGGATATATCTCAGATAGTTTGAAAGTTCATATAATGCACATCATTTTGTTTTTTACAATGCGGTGAACTAGGTTTAAATAATGATGGTGAATATTCCACTAAAACCCGACTTTACCACAGACGGTCGGCCAGTGAAGCCAGCACAGTGGCTGTCAAGACATAAGAAGGTGAGTAAGGTAGATCGTTTAACACAATATTTTTAAAGCACTGTAAGGAAAATTCAAGATATTCAAAGTGAATGTATTTTACAAGCTTTCCGTATATCCATTTTAAGCCCAATTAACTTCAACATTAGATGACAATTGAGGTTCCAGTTTTTAGTGCAACAGAGTTTTTAAGAAAATATATATATTTATATTGAATGAATTGAATAGTTTTTTGGGTTTAAGATAATCGCTTGGTTGGCGGGAACAGTAGATCACCCGTTTTAGCGCTATTTTTACGGTTAATTTAAAATTATAAATATTGGTGGTAGACTTTTAGAGACGCCCGGGAAAAATGAACCTCAATTTTTTACCAAATTTTATACATTTTGCAAGGTTATGACTTGGATTTTTTCAATCGAATAATCCCTTGACCCAAATTTTGTGGAATTCGTTAAAAGGGACATGTTGATTCGATTATATGTGGTTTGCCTTGGATATAAGGAAATATAAAAACCCAAATTTGGATGAAAACAAGATAAGATAAAATATTACTAAAACCTTTTGAATGACTATAATTCATGGCATTAAATGAAAAGAATGGAACAGTTAATCATTTTACTGTTCAGAATGAATAGTACAGGATCCGTGGCCTATTTTTTCACTTGATTACTATCAAGCTAATTTTCCGTGAGTAGCTTCATTTTGATAAGACGCCCAACAAATTCCTGTGCGAAAATTTTTGATTGTGGTAGCTAACAGAGGTAGCAATGATAAAATATGTCGATTTGATGATTCTTCAATATTTATTACTAACTGAATTGTTTTTATTAAATCTTATGATAATTATCTAAATTATTTGAAAAAATATTTGTCCTACAAAATCTATGGTTTCATCAAAGAGTCCTCCCCTCCAACATGTATTGATAACGAGATCACCAAAAATGATTACTAACCAGCTGATTTTTTTTTTTTACTTAGTTAATATTTATATAATGTAACGGTCATATTGTCCTACAAATTCCGTGGTATGTTATCCCGGTTCCTACGCTTAAAAGTAGTAGTACAGATCATTGATGTAAAAATAATTACTATCAAGCTGAATCTTCGTGAATAGCATCGTTTTGATGAGACGCCCAACAATTTCCTGTGCGAAAATTCTCGATATTGGTAGCTAACAGAGGTAGCAATAATAAAATATGTCGATTTGATGATTCTCAAATATTAATTACTAACTGGATTGTTTTTCATTAAATCTTAAGATAATTATCTAAATTATTTGAAAAAATATTTGTCCTACAAAATCTATGGTTTCATCAAAGAGTCCTCCCCCTCCAACATGTATTGATAACGAGATCACCAAAAATGATTACTAACCAGCTGATTTTTTTTTCTTTACTTAGTTAATATTTATATAATGTAACGGTCATATTGTCCTACAAATTCCGTGGTACGTTGTCCCGGTCCTACGGTCAAAAGTAGTAGTACAGATCCTTGATGTAAAAATAGCGTGGTACGCTATTGCGGTGCTCCAATTGAATATATATTGGAAAGTCATGAAATTAAAAATCAATTTATTTCTCAAGCGTGAGAAAAAAAAATGTTGACTTTTTGGTAGATTTCACTCAACAATAAGTTAAAAAATTACTGAACGTCAACTGAAATTAAACAAAACAATAACAAAGAAAACTTTGTGCCGCTTGGGTTTCTGTATTTTTCTACAACAGCTGAGTCACGCCGTTACGCGTGCGTAGAGCATTTTTACTCCGTCGTAGTAGGTATCCCACGTTTGTGTCGAGTATATAAGGCCGGCCGCATACGCTCGGTTTCCTGATTAGGTTTCCTGATCAGGAATTCAGATTCGGAAAACTGAATGCTCCATTTACATACAAAATGTTCAACAAGGCGCACACGTACTTACTATTTCCGAACGGAAAAGAACCTGACGTTCGTTTCGGAATTTATTCCGTGCGTTCGGGTAGTCAGAACGGAAAAAACCTAATGGCGTCTTCCCGAACGCAGCGCTCACATATATTTCTTATCATTCGCCGCATACGCACGGAAATTTCCATTCGGAACCGCGATCAATTCATGTTCGTCGACCATTTGTGCTTTCACAGAAGCGTCTCTATTCGAACTGACCGTGTAAATTCCTAATACAAAATAACGAATGGTTTGCGCTAGGCACGCGGAATACCGGATCTGAATTCCTGATCAGGAAACCTAATCAGGAAACCGAGCGTTTGCGCCCGCCCTAAGCGTGTTAGTAAGCATTTTTCAGTTAACTACGTTTTATTTTTTTTTGTCTTTCGAGAAATTATTTGAATATATTTTGACGTGATAATATAACGTCTTATAAATCGATGAACGCCAGCAGCACGCACGAAAAAGTATGACTCATTTTCATGTTCCGCCTGAGCCGAGCGTGCAAGCGAGAGCGCCGAAGAAGCGATAGAGACGCACGATCGGCCTAAGCGTTCGGCTTGTGACGCATCTATCTCTCTTCCACTCCATCGGTCGATGTGTCTGAGTAGAAGAGAGACAGCGGCAGCACACAGCTTACATGTGAACTGTTTTGTCAACTGTTTTTAAAGTGAAGTAAAAAGTAAATGTGGTTTCCATTGTTTATTTTTATGACGTGCTGCAAAATAATTATGGAGTGTTTTTTGTGTAATTTTTTCACTGTATCTTATGTTAGAAATAGGAAAACGAAAAAATGACAATTCTTGTCGGACTAGTGATACATACCTGTTTTTTTGTAGGACATTGTTTTATTTGGGC
This sequence comes from Octodonta nipae, assembly GCA_034190945.1. Taxonomy (NCBI): domain Eukaryota; kingdom Metazoa; phylum Arthropoda; class Insecta; order Coleoptera; family Chrysomelidae; genus Octodonta; species Octodonta nipae. The sequence goes on from CM067216.1 coordinate 174,532,532, forward strand.
ACTGAACACACTAACCTATTATGTAATATTTTTGTCCTACAGTTAGTAATGAGAAAAATGGTCTTATGGTATTAACAATTTCTGAGCGTAGGACCGGGATAACATACCACGGAATTTGTAGGACAATATGACCGTTACATTATATATATATATATTAACTAAGTAAAAAAAAAATCAGCTGGTTAGTAATCATTTTTGGTGATCTCGTTATCAATACATGTTGGAGGGGGAGGACTCTTTGATGAAACCATAGATTTTGTAGGACAAATATTTTTTCAAATAATTTAGATAATTATCATAAGATTTAATAAAAACAATTCAGTTAGTAATAAATATTGAATAATCATCAAATCGACATATTTTATCATCGCTACCTCTGTTAGCTACCACAATCAAAAATTTTCGCACAGGAAATTGTTGGGCGTCTTATCAAAATGAAGCTACTCACGGAAAATTAGCTTGATAGTAATCAAGTGAAAAAATAGGCCACGGATCCTGTACTAGAAGTATCATCTTGAGAAATGTTTGAAACTGTAAAACCAATCGATATAAATAAACATTGCTAAGAAATGTCCTCAACGTTGGCGAATTTCAATGTTACCTGTAATTTACGACCGCCTTCAAGTTAACATCATTTAGGTATGCGACGTGCTAATCGATCATGTTATTAACGAACTAAATCTTTTCAAATAATTGATTTAACCGGAACTGAAAAGTCTATCAAATTATAATTCTGCTATCGTTAATAGAAGTAATTCAGCTTAATATTGAAACTAGCAAGTAACTCAGTTTAATTTTGATTTAAGAAAATCATTTATCATTACATTTTCACCAGTTATTCTTTTTTACCTCTCACAAATATATTTTGATACTGTAGATAATTAAGAAATAATCAGGCTGATAGCAAATATGATGCGCTTATGTAAATTCATCGTTACTGCAATTAAACAGAGGTCAAGTTATAGCAACCAGCAGACCTTGCTTGAAAGATTGGATGATGAATATCTTAAACATCTGTTCGTACATTTGTTATTTATTTGAAGGTGCACGTATCTAATGATTTTCGCTGTAGATAGCAGCCAGTATCAAAAAGGAACTTATAAATAAAATTTACAGAATTGAGTTTACTAACTCAATAAACAACTGTGTTTGAATCTAATAATAACACATAACAATGCTAAAAAAGACAAATATTTACATTTTGTTGCAGGAGAGTTTACGTAAAGTTTATTTGATGTGCTTTCGAAAGTATTAACTTGGGATCTTCTATTTACATGTATTATAATAGTCTGAAACATTTTCAATAATGCATAATTTAAAGTAAATTAATGCAAATGATTTCACGTTTTACTAAGATTGAATCCTTCCTCTGTTTTGTTAAAGTTGATGCAGTGTCGGTATTTCAGTGGCTTCTGCATACATACGTTGAATGTAAGCAGAGGTTATGGCTACAATCTCCGTACACTAAAAAAAAAAAAAAACAATATTGTGTGTGATTTACACCAACTTTAATAGAGCAGATAAAGTTTGTTATCTAAAAATTGAACCCAGCACTGAGAAATATTAAGACCGTTTGTCACAAGATCCAAAAGCAGCGCCTGCTCCGAATGTATTATAACTGCAGGGACTACAAGCGGTGCCGAAAACAAGAAGTACAGAACAAAGAGACCCAGCAAGACGCTAATTCAGGAAGATTGCACTAGAAGTATCTTAGGGAATGAAATATCTTAAGGAATAGCATAGGGTATTGTAATAGATTAGCGTTTATTTAAGTGTAACTTTAGGAAACAAATGAGGGAAATCAAAAGCATGGACTAGGAGTAAGGAATTTATTGTAAAAATTTTCCTCTGATAAATAAAGATATGACATTGAATGAAACGGTTTCTCACTCACTGATAAGCCACGGAGAAGATCCTTCATACCATTACCCCTCGCCTTTGAAAATGGCGGCAGCAGCAGTAGATGAATCGTTAGGTAGAAGTTCTAACAGACCATGGAAAATAAACCAGAAAATACTTTTTTGCGAATATAACCTCGGTCATGAAAACTTACACTGACTAACCAATTTGGTTGATTCCAAACTTCTTTAATCCCAAGAAACGACATATTTACGGTAAGCACTTAATTTTCGTGCAGTAAATTTTGAAATGTTTTTATTTGTTCTTATACCTTCAAGATGATGATGACGTCAGTTATTACTTTGACCAATGGCAACAGGGTCGTTCTATAGTTTCAATGCTATGTTCTAGGTTATTGTTAGGTGTAATTCTACGAAAACCGGCAATGATGCCTGCGGGATACAAATGGTATTCTTTAACCACGAATATTTTGTTTCCGAGTACACCATGTACACCACACAAAGGTAGTTGTGGTATGTGGAACCATTGCTGAAGGTAGTAAACGCATGTACTATTCTGCCTCAAATTACTTCGCAATCCACTGTGAAGGATGGGTGAGCTTGAGCATTTTCAATCGATTTGTTCCTTTAGTCATTAAGATCTCCCGATCCTTAATTGGTAGGGTATTTATAGGTCTATAAAAGTACATAACTGACAAATGTTTTCCATTCACAGTTTACTGCATTAGCACTTTACTGTGAGGAAGTATAGAATTCAGTTAAAGTGCTCAAGAGGGAATTGAATACCTTTTAGTAAAATGCTAACTATGCATAGCTCGATAAGGTGACAAACCCTTATTATTTTTTATTCAATTCTCTTCATCGTTTATATATTACAAACAAAAATGTAGTCGTAAATAGTGAGTTTTCTATGTCAAAAATTTAACTTATGGTGAAAAAATTATTTATAACTGTGGAGAGCTCAATAGAATAACACAGTATCTACAGAATATATCGGAAAATACGAAATGCAGAATATATTTAAAAAAAAATTAAGTATTTAAGGATGGTCAAGTTGAAGTTATACGATATATAGACATTAGATTGGTTGAATATGCAAATCTCTATCTCATAATTATAGTTCCAGTAACAATACTATATTATTTTTGTTTTGCCATATTCTCCCACAGTTATGTAAATATAATTATTTAAAGTGATATAAGCTCAGGTCAAATGAAGAGTGGGAGGATTTTAAATAATTATTCTATTAAATTGAAATGACATACTTAAACAACAAAACGAGAAACACAATAAGAAGATAGGAAAATGGCTAATGAAAAACTAATTTGCTTTATATTTACCATAGTATTAAAATTCTTGGTGGCTATCCCAAAACACACAATGAATAAATATTTTTTATCTATTAAATGTCACAAAAAATAAAAAAATAAGATTTTGTTACTGTGTACCAAGCCTATAAAACTTAGCTTATCTTATCAGTGTCTAAGTTATCATGATTTTAAAGTGCCCATAAGTGACAAATTCGAATATTTTAAACCCTGCTGCCGTACGGCAATAACATTTCCTAACCGCCTCGAAGAATCAACAGGGAGGTTTAATAACTTTGATGAACACTCAACAAAACACCCTTTGTCCGTTTAAGATCACCTGCAGTTCACATGATACGTTTCAACTAGCACGAGGCATGTTACAAACATACATGAGTGCCAAAAACTAATTTTAGTTTATTTGTTGTGTGGAGCAATTAATACACTCATTAGCTTGTGTTATATTAATTAGAATATCAGTTAACAAAATTTCGTAAATTCATTTAGTTATGTGTCGAAAGATGGTATCAGCGATATGATTTGTGTTTAAATAAAGTACCTGAAATTTCTATAATTTATTTGCAAAAAGTAAAAATTTGATTAAGCAAGTCGTGTGATAGTAATTTAGATTAGGAAAAAGACATAGTATAAAATTTCTATGTTTATTTTTTGAAACTGTACCGGGATATTTGTAGAGTGCGAATAAACGTCGATACTTAAACAGTGTACATTTTGATGTATAAAATTGAATTAAAAAGAAACATAAAACTTGAGAGTGATCAAATTCAGCCTTCTCTATGAACTTGTTTCTTGCTGTTCTTTGTCATTGCGACAGCATTATCGTCATTAAAATAAGTTTTAATAGTTAGTCCATATCAAGAATGTATCGTATTAACTTCAATTCCTGAAATACATCACGTTTCTAAGTAGGCGGCAGTGGAAGCGATAACCGAGGATAGTTACAGGGGGTTAAAGTAGTATTTTTTTTGGTCAAGCTCGTGATCGAGCAAACGTTTCAAAATTCATTGCATACAAGATTGTGATGTATTTAAGCAAATTCCCGAGGGGCGTCTGCCTGAAGCGTTACGATCAGGGTGGCGGTAAGGGGTAAATTTGTCAAAAATAGGGGCGAACCTCGTTATTGAGAAAATGGACGCCATTTGCACCAGTTTATTGTTTACACATAAGAAATCATAATCCAAAAGGGTGTCCAGCTAAGAGTTGACGAAGGACCTTGAAATGGGGTAAATTTGACTCACCCGGTTAAACACTCTTTATCGAGAAAATGGAGGCCATTTTTCCTAGTTACTTGGGCTGCCCGTTTTTTTTTAATTATTATATATATATATATATATATATATATATATATATATATATATATATATATATGTAATTTCAGCCCAAGATCAGTTAATTTATAAATATTTAAACAAAAGAAAGAGTTTCTATTTCTTCCATTTTATCAATTAACACAATCAAGTACTTTCAGGAAATTGCAACATTATTTTGCATTTAAGAATTGGTTAGTATTCATTAGCAAAGGGGATGTATTGAATTACACATTTGCTACCTAAGGTGAATTTAATTGTAAAACATATCAGAAGTAGATTACAGATCCAAATTACTCCTAGGGACTATAGATTGTACAATCTTTTTGTAAAATGTATATCAGATATGTTACTGGTATTCATGGGCATAGTTGATAACTGATCTCTCTCTGGGTCGGTTCGGATTCTTCTTGGGTTCGTCTAATCTATATATATATATATATATATATATATATATATATATATATAAATATGTGTGTGTTTATACATAGTGTCTAAATAATACAACCTTTGGGAGGTACTGGAAGAATTTATTTATCTGGAACATTTAAGTCGGGTTTGCTACTACCATAAATAAACAGAAGGTTCAAATTTGAACGGATTACATTCAGAAAGAATGCCAGTCCATCTCAACAAAAACTTTTTTATCCAGGTACTCACATATAGTGGTGAGACCTCTATTTTAAAATTCCAAATTACACGTAAATTTCGTAATACACAAACTCTATGGATCGATGCATGATACGAATAACAGAGACAGAGAGACAGACATTTCAACAAATGTTATCCTAAAGTAAAAATCCCTAAAATGGCAACGGGCAGGGCACTGGACAAGACAATAGGTGAACAATAAAAAATACCCATTGGAATCCCAGGGGTGTACAATGAACGAGGAAATGCCCTAAGGTGGGGGTGACTATGCTATCAGGAAAATAACCGACCTAACCTGGCTCCAAAAAGCTATGAACAAAAGCACATGGAAAGAAATAAACGAATACGTAATGAAATATTGGTAGAATATAGCTCAATATAATGATGAAGATGATAACACTGTGTTAGCTGTATATATAAACTAATTGGTTTTGTCTTTGAATGTTTTCGAACCTGAATGAAACGGAAACCTTTCTTTTTATAAAATCGCGTATTTTACTTTGGGGTTATGCATGTAAATAGTTGCACTTTTTATTACATTTCCGTCTGTTTGACACATTTCCCTATTTATGTTGCTGTAGGCTGTTATCTTTAGGATAACCTCAAAGATAATAGAAGCCGATAAACCTGATGATATGGTGGGCCAAGGTATATCTCCAAAACGAGAAATTAACCTTTCAGGATTCATTTATCTTAAAATATGCAGTATATCGCTTGCTTGTGTATGATTGCCCTATCTTGCTGAAACCACATGTTCTCGCTATCCAACTCATCTATGTGATGAATTAGAAGTAATGCCCCTCACCCCACACCACACTTTGACTTGACGCAAATGTAATGGCATACATCCAGATCTGTTTTTTTACTAATAGAGTAAAATTAAAGAGGTCTTCATCACTCGTTATGATCTCAGAAATTTTCGTTCGTTATTTTGACGCAGCTGCAGTTAATCAATCGAATTGAGTTTGTAGGCCATTAAACCCAAATCTTTTCAGCTACACTTTTATAAACTGTTGATTTGTGAAATTTTAACAATTACAAAAATAAAGTCACTGTACTATCGATGATAACTAAATTGAAGAAATGGTTATTGCTGTTCTTGTGGATGATGTTTCCAGTTTTCTCATATGCTGTAACAGTCTAGGAGATAGAGCCGAATTTTTCGCGTCATTGAGAAAATGGACAGAAAGTATCGTATTAAGTTGAATTCTTGAAGTACATCACGTTTCTGGAGTGGGGCCAGAGGACGCGATAATCGGGTATAGCTACAGGGGGTGAATGTGGTATTTTTTTGGTTACGTTCGTTATCGAGCAATCGTTTGAAAACTGATAGCGTACAAAATTGTGACTTATTTAACCAAATTCCTCAGAGGCGTCTGCCTAGAGCGTTACCATCTGCAGACAGGTGTAAAGTTGTCAAAGATACGGGCGAACCTCATCATCGAGAAACATACATACACATAAAAAATCATAATCCAAAAGTGTGTCCAGCTAAGGTCTGACGAAGGACGTCGAAATGGGGTAAATTTGACTCAACCGGTTAACGCTCTTTATCGGGGAAATAGACACCATTTTTACTATTTATTTCTTACATATGAACAAGTAAATAGTAAAAATGGTGTCTATTTCCCAGATAAAGAGGGTTAACCGGGTGAGTCAAATTTACCCCATTTCCACGTCCTTCGTCAGCCCTTAGCTGGACGCCCTTTTAGATTATGATTTGTTATGTGTAAACAATAAAGTGGTGCAGATGGCATCCTGTTTCCAGATGATGAGGTTCGCCCGTATTTTTGACAACTTTACACCTGTCTGCTGATGGTAACGCTCTAGGCAGACGCCTCTCAGGAATTTGCTTAAATAAGTCACAATCTTATATGCTGCCAGTTTTCAAACGTTTGCTCGATAACGAGCTTAACCGAAAAAAAAACACTTTCACCCCCTGTAGCTATCTCCGGTTATCGCGTCCCCAGCCCAGAAACGTGATGTACTTCAGGAATTGAACTTAATACGATACTTTCTGTCCATATTCTCAATGACGAGCAAAATTCCGCTGTATCTCTTAGACTTTTACAGCATATGAGAAAACTGGAACACACGAACAGCAATAACCATTTCTTCAATTTAGTTAGCATCGATAGTACAGTGATTTTATTTTTGTAATTGTGAAATCAACAGTTTATAACAAATCAACAGTTTATAAAAGTGTAGCTGAAAAGATTTGGGTTTAATGGCCTACAAACTCAATTCGATTGATTAACTGCAGCTGCGTCAAAATAACGAATACGACCATTTCTGAGATAATAACGAATGATGACGGCCTCTTTGATTTTACTGTATTAGTAAAAAACAGATCTGGAGTATGCCATTACATTTGCGTCAAGTCAAAGTGTGGTGTGGGGTGAGGGGCATTACTTGTAATTCATCAGATAGATGAGTTGGATAGCGAGAACATGTGGGTTCAGCAAGATAGGGCAATTATACACAAGCCAGGGATATACTGCATGTTTTAAGATAAATAAATCCTGAAGGTTTAATTTCTCGTTTTGGAGATATACCTTGGCCCACCATATCAACAGGTTTATCGGCTTTTATTATCTTTGAGGTTATCCTAAAGATACTGCCTACAGCAACATAAATAGGGAAATGTGTCAAAAACAGACGGAAATGTAATAGAAAGTGCTAAAAAGTCTGTTGGTTAGCCAGGGGTGAATATTTGTCTGCAACTATTTACATGCATAACCCCGATGTAAAATACGCGATTTTATAAAAAACAGGTTTCCGTTTCATTCAGGTTCGAAAACATTCAAAGACAAAACCAGTTAGTTTATATATACAGCTAACACAGTGTTATCATCTTCATCATTATATTGAGCTATATTCTACCAATATTTCATTACATATTCGTTTATTTCTTTCCATGTGTTTTTGTTCATAGCTTTTTGGAGCCAGGTTAGGTCGGTTATTTTCCTGATATCATAATCAACCCCACCTTAGGGCATTTCCTTGTTCTTTGTACACCCCTGGGATTCTATTGGGTATTTTTTGTTGTTCACCTATTGTCTTGTCAAGTGCCCTGCTCGTTGTCATTTTAGGGATTTTTATTTTAGGATAAAATTTGTTGAAATGATATTATTTCTTATCCACTCTAATCTCCTTCTGTCTCTGTTATTCGTATCATGCATCGATCCATAGAGTTTATGTATTACGAAATTTACGTGTAATTTGGAATTTTAAAATAGAGGTCTCACCTGGATAAAAAAGTTTGATCCTTCTGTTTATTTATGGTAGTAACAAACCCGACATAAATGTTCCAGATAAATAAATTCTTCCACTACCTCCCGAAGGTTGTTAGACACTATGTATAAACACACCCACACACACCCACACACACACACACACACACACATTCGAGTTCCCGGGGTGGTTGTTGGTCCACTACCGGGCGCCTCCCCAGGTGGCGGATAGGGGAACGCTCTTCAGCAATGGGGAGTACTGAGGATTTCCTCAGGGCGGACCAAAATCAGATAGGGGAAGGAACCCCGAAAATAAACCATTTATGGATATGGGTGATAAGGTGAACTTAATACCCCAGGTGGGTACCTCTGCAGAGGATAATCCCGCCACCGGTTCCGATCGAGTGAAAGCCTCGGTGGCCGGTGCACGCTCCACGGATTCTGGGGGGAGCGAATTATCACTGGTTCCGTCACATAGTGACAAGAAGAAGAACACTAGTAATGGTACAACATCGACCATTACAACTAGAGCTGGCAGCAAGACACTATCCAGCCAGGTCCTCCAAAAGGCGAATAGTGTAGTTGACGTCCAACAAAGGGCAACAAATGAGAGTGGCGCTCCAAACAAATTAGGAGCAAAGATCGATGAGCTCTTGAAGTTCATTGGGCCTAGGCACAATGTACATCATGAGATCAAGAAACTGGCACACGCCATTAAGTCAGAATATGACAAATATCAGACGTCAACGACGCGGCCACCTCCTGTAGCGAAACCTGCTACAACACAGACATCGCCAGTAAAGGTGTCAAACACTCAGACACAAGGTGGACAGCAAAAGGAGGTCCCAAAAACGGCTGCCTCAAAAGCAGCTAACTCAAAACCGGCTGCATCAACACCGGCGGCCCCAAAGCAGGCGGCTTCAATAAAAGTAGCCTTTGTAGCAAGGACCTCGCCACCGAAGGTCTCGCCTTCAGTAGCCTCATCAAGTAAGGCACCACCACTTAAAACGCTTAAACCGGTGCTAGCTACCAAGATAAAGCCCGGTAAGGAAGGTCGCCAGAACATCGGGCAAACTACCCAGGGAACAACAAGTAGGGTGGTCAATTCAGAAGCGGAGAGAAACAATGGATTAAAATCCAAGTTTAAACCGCAGACCAAAAACCAACCTGCAAACCAGTCGACTGACTGGCAAGTGGTAAAGAGGAAAAAGGCCCCGAGGACCAATAAGCAAAAACCAGCGCCACATTGTACGCTGCTTATAAAGAAAGGCGAGAAGAGCTCCCATGCAGATATCCTGCGAGGTATCAAGAATGATCCCACCTTGCAGGATATAGGCAAAAAAGTCAATAAGATCCGACGAACAGCTAAGGGAGATCTACTTTTGTTATTCGCCAAGGCAGACGCTCAGGAGATGGAGCGCTATTGTAACGCCATCAAGAATAAGCTCCCAAGCGGGGCCACTGTACAATCTCGAATACCGCAAATCGAGATTGAAATTAAAGACTTGGACGAGATCAGTACCAAGGAAGACGTAGTAAACCTGCTCAAAGATAATATCGACGGCCTGGCAGAGATCACTGAGGAGGCAGTGAAATCACTTCGACGGGCATATAGATCAACACAAACGGCAGTTGTTTGTCTCCCAGAGGTCCAGGCCAAGAAATCCATCGCACTTGGAAAGCTGAAACTTGCGTGGGGCACAGTACGTGTTCGCGAGAGGATCAGCCTTCGACGATGCTTCAAATGCTGGCACTTTGGGCACAACGCACAGGCGTGCAGAGGCAAGACTGACCGAAGCAGTTGTTGTCACAGATGCGGAGGCGCTGGTCACAATGCCTCGGCTTGTCAACAACCTGCCAAGTGCTTACTCTGCAAAGAGAAAGATAGTAGGTCAGACTGCCGGCACGTTGCGGGTAGTTGGAAATGTCCGATCTACCAACAGGCGATGAGAGCAGCACAAGCCCGTAAATGAAAGTACTGCAACTCAACCTCAACCATTGCGAAGCAGCCCAAGACCTACTGGTACAGCGGGTGCGGGAATTGGATTGCGACGTAGCCATAATCTGCGAGCAGTACAAAAACTTCGACACCCTGTCCTGGGTAAATGACACAACGGACAGAGCAGCGATATGGGCTTGCGGTAAACTTCCGTTCCAACAACTCCCAAATACCCCCGAACCATGGCTTGTGAGAGCCAAAGTGGGAGGGGTTCACTTCTATAGCTGCTATGCACCTCCTAGTGCACAGCTCGAGGAGTTCGAGTTATTCTTGGACACCTTGGCGGAGGATGTACGGAAGCGTGAATCGGTCGCCATCGCAGGAGATTTCAACGCCTGGGCAATTGACTGGGGATGCCGGGAAACGAGCGCGAGAGGACGAGCTCTCCTTGAGACCATGTCTTCGCTCAACCTGGTACTCCTCAACACAGGAGACGTAAGCACATATCGCAAAGGCACAGCCAGCTCCATTATCGATGTGACATTCGTTAGCAGCAACCTAATTAAAGGGGGCTGTGAGTGGCGGGTCGATGAGGAGTTTACTAATAGCGACCACCAAGCTATTATATGGGAAATCAACACCACTCCCAAACGAAGATTGTGTGTCAGTCGTGCGAGGTCACAGCCAGTCGGTTGGAACAAAAATGCTTTCGATGCTGATTCATTCGCCTTGGTTATGGAGCAGGAACCATTGTCAATAGCAACAAGCGCAGAAGCCAATGCCAAAGAGGTAATGACAAGCGTTGTCAAGTCCTGCGATGCATCCATGCCAAGGAGACGGCAGAACAACAGCCGCCCACCAGTTTACTGGTGGAACGACACGATCTCACAACACCGACGAGAGTGTCTCAAAGCACGAAGGCTGCATCAACGAGCACGGAGACGCGACAGGGTCACAACAGAAGAACTAAGGCTCGACTATGAGATCAAAAGACAACAACTACGAAGAGCCATTCTCTCAAGCAAGAGATCCTACTGGAAGGAATTGTGTGACGAAGTTGACCAAGATCCATGGGGAAAACCGTATAAAATCGTGATGCATAAAATCAAGGCCACCCCCATGACATCAACGAACTGCCCCGAATCATTGCACCGCATTGTCACTCACTTGTTTCCTGCGAAGCCTGAGCTACCCGCTTATCCTTCATGGCAGGTGAGGGACGAAGTTATACCATCAGTGACTATGAATGAGCTGATGGGCGCGTGAAACCGGCTCCAAAACGGTAAGGCTCCCGGTCCAGATGGCATACCTAACATCGCGCTAAAATGCGCCATAGCCAATAGGCCTGACATGTTTCTACACATGTATGAGACCTGCCTAAAGCAGGGGGTTTTTCCGACTAAGTGGAAAAAGCAGAGGCTTGTGCTCCTACCTAAAGGGGGAAAGAAACCTCCAGACGAACCGTCATCATATCGTCCCCTCTGTATGTTGGACTCTGCGGGAAAACTCCTTGAAAGAATAATAGCAGATAGGCTGGAGCCCTACGTTGAGCCAAAACTTTCCACCAACCAATTCGGGTTCAGAAAGGGGAGATCAACCATCGATGCCGTGACACTCGTTACCAACATCGCCAGAGAGGCTATCTCGGGAAAGAGATGGAGAAGAGGTGGAAAAAAGTACTGTCTAATAGCCACCCTGGATATCAAGAACGCCTTTAACTCAGCCCGCTGGGACCGCATTTTGGAGGCTCTTGCCAGGATGGAAGTTCCGCAGTACTTGCGCAGAATGGTTTCAGCGTATTTCAAGGACCGCATCTTGTTGTACCAAACTGAAAATGGGCAAGTAGACTATAAGATCACAGGAGGTGTACCTCAGGGCTCTGTTCTTGGCCCCCTCTTATGGAACGTAATGTACAACGACCTGCTCCTGCTCGGTCTGCCTGAGGGCGTCAGGCTAGTGGCATTCGCCGATGATGTGGCATTGATCATAGTGCGCAAGCACATAGAGGAGATACAAACAACCTTCTCATTCGCTATAGCCACAATTCAGCATTGGATGCTCGCAGCGGACTTGAGTTTAGCAGAGCAAAAGACCGAAACACTTCTTGTTAGCAGTCGGAAGGCAAGGGAAACCATCACCCTCAAAATAGGCGACACCTACATACAGTCGCAGCCCTTCATCAGCTATTTGGGGGTGCTCCTGGACACACGGCTCAACTTCAAAGAGCACATAATCGCGGCCAGCAAGAAAGCTGCTGAGGTACAGGGGGCATTATCTAGAATAACACCGAATGTCGGGGGCCCTAGACAGATAAGAAGACAGCTACTGGCAACAGTAACTACTTCTGTTTTGTTGTACGGGGCACCGGTATGGGAGAAATCGCTCGAGCTACCATCGTACCGCCGAAAAATGAAATCAGTCCAGCGGCTCTCAGCGATTCGAGTGGCATCATCCTACCGCACTGTGTCTTACGAGGCGGTGATTGTGATTGCCTCTACCCTGCCAATCGACATCCTGGCTGCAGAAAGGGGACGGCTTTATCGCAGAAAGTTAGAAAAAGACCAGATGACAGGAAACAGCGATGAAAGAGCCATGAGTCTAGGGCAATGGCAGGAGAGGTGGGACAGCTGTACTAAAGGCCGGTGGACATATCGATTGATACCTAACATCAGTCGTTGGGTCAACCGCCAGCATGGGGAGGTTGGGTTTTACATCACTCAACTACTGACTGGACATGGATGCTTTCGAGCATACTTGCACAGGTTCAGGAGGGCAAACTCCCCAAACTGCCCACACTGTACGGACGTTATAGAGGACGCAGAACACGTGTTCTTCTCCTGCCCCCGGTTTCAGGATCAACGTGCTGAAGTGGAGAGGATTCTGGAGACTAATATCGTCCCAGAACAATTGGTAGAAGCCATGCTGAAGGGCCCCCAAGCCTGGAACTTGGTATCAGATTACGCGGAGACTATCCTCAAAGAACTCCGCGATACGTTCGAGGAGTAGGATTTAGAGGCTCCCAATGTAAGAGCAGTAAACATCTGCAATAATCCACCCTTGCGAAGTAGTATTGAGTAAGAGTGCCGCAAGGGACCATGGTTGTAGGAGAAAGAGGTTAGGGTTTTAGCGGGTATACGGTATACTGGTTTCAATGCAACGATTTACTCTTGCTTTGAAGTCGAACCTAAGAACCTAAGAAGAATCCAAACCGACCTGCCGATGGTAGATGCGAGACTGTCAAAACATCATCATTACAGTCACACCTCATCGACCCCGAGAGAGATCAGTTATCAACTATGCCCATGAATACCAGGAACATATCTGATATACATTTTACAAAAATATTGTACAATTTATAGTCCCTAGGAGTAATTTGGATCTGTAATCTACTTCTGATATATTGTACAATTAAATTCACCTTAGGTAGCAAATGTGTAATTCAATACATCCCCTTTGCAAATGAATACTAACCAATTCTTAAATGCAAAATAATGTTGCAATTTCCTGAAAGTACTTGATTGTGTTAATTGATAAAATGGAAGAAATAGAAACTCGTTCTTTTGTTTAAATATTTATAAATTAACTGATCTTGGGCTGAAATTGCATAACTTATACTATGACTATCAAGGTATAACATCACAGATTAAAGTTTACGATTAATTGCAGATATTACTTAAAGGCTGTGAGTTGTTACGAAAGTGAAATTGTATTAATAAACTCTGAAATATAAGTAGATACTGATCTAATGAAAGTGGAAACTACTATAAGGTTTTAATTTAAATAAAACGATAAACCGCACCATAGCATAGAATAATCAAATTGATTTTCCATTTGCTTTATTGCATCGAAACAGTTAGACTGATTTAAATTTCAGTACACTGTAAAGAAAAAAGACATTTTTAGAATCTTACAATCAGCAACAGTATGCAAGATTCTTCAGCAATCTGCTGAAGACTGACTGGAGCAAAACTAACTAAATATTAGTGCTCCGGCTGCAATAATACACCGAAAACTATTGGGTGATATGCTGTTTTTGAATTGTGGTGAAATTTATTACAAACTGTTCTTGACGGATTAGCAGAATTAAGACGGCCAATCTAGGGATGATCCACAAAATATTAAATTCGCTCTGAACATTTTTTTTACGCTATTTCACGAAAATTTTATTTCTACTAGATATTTTGAAATTACTAAATTATTAGTTAAATATACCGGACATTCCTTACTTTCAAAATTAATACACAATATTTAAATGCTCTTTGAGTATCCATTTCAATTGTTGCGCACTGAATTTACTGTCAACCCAATTTTCAAACTATGAACTTAATTTGAAACACCTCTGCTAAAAACTGATTTTACAATCGAACATTGCCTCTTAAATAAGTTCAATTAAATTATACAAAGTTTTGTCGATGATCTGCAATAATATAAAAATGTTACATCTAATACAATACAAGATTTTCGTGGCCAAATTATTTCTAGCCATTAGGGCAAATTTGCTTTAAAATATAGCAATTACGGCAAATTTACTTCAAAATATATCTACAAAAGAATTTCAACTATTTGTTTTTATCGGCAATCTCCACCGTGTATCTGACGAGGCGAATACAGAGCAATTTTCTGTATCTCAGAACAAGAGCAACCAGGCACTAATCGGTGGCGCCGAGATATTTATCGCGATGTTTTACCAACCATAAAACATCACTGGCTCTTGGACGACTAAGCAGCTTCAAAAAAACTGATAATACAACCTTCAACACATGCTATTTAACTCCAGTAGTCGACCAACATCTCTGCAATAGTTGTTTCATATGCATCAATTCTCATTGTGGGATGAATCCTCATAAGGCGAACGAAAATAGCATCGAGCTAATTTAACATTAGTTGTCAAAATGTATAATTAAAGCAAATTAACCAGAAAACAGTTTTTAAGTTAGTTGAGTAATTCATTTGCATTATTGCAGAAAAACTGTAGACTTATAGACACCTTGAGATTCTTATTTTTTGTCAACGTAATCAATTTTTTTATAAAGATGTGTTTAACGTACTGATTCAATCATGCTACAGGGCCGTCTTTAAACTATTTGAGGCCCTGGGCACATTAGGATCATGGGGCCCCTATGACCTTGAGAAAACACTATTTAGTTATAATATATAAAGAAAATAGACAAACAAGGTTCTAAATTTATTTTTATTTAGTTACTAACTATAAAAAATAGGATATATAAAAAATAATCTACAAAAGTAACTCGCTTAGCATAAAATCCTTAGATTAATTCTATGTTGATTGCAAAGGTACCCTTCTAGATTTAAGATGAGCAAAATCGTTAATCACTTCTTCAAAATCTATGGTATTGAGAATATCACATTCTATGGACATCAGCGACAAACTAGTTAATCTCTCTTGAAGCATTGTACTTCTTAATTCATTTTTTATTCGTTTCAATTTGGAGAAGGAGCGTTCTCCGCAATGCAATTTCTACGTTAGGAAATGTGTCTTCAATTTTGTTTTGCTTTAATAGATTATATAATTCCTGTACACTGTTAGGTGCTTCATTTTCACTCTGAACATTTTTTAAGTATTCTTTTAGATGTTGACATTCTATTTCTAACTCTTTTTCATTTACATCTTCGTGATAGATTTCAGAAAATTCTTTGCATCCTTGTCGTATCTCTTCGGAATTCAGCGTTTTTAAGTGAAAAAATAAACTAAAACGTTGACTAACGGTCTCATATGAACTTAGTCGCTGTTTTAGATGAACACTCAAGGTATCGATTATTGGGAGAAAGGTTTCTACGTTGAATCGCTCTTTTCCATTCAATTGGACTGATGGCGCAGAGCTATCAAAAAAACTCTGCCGAGAGCTTCTACGTCTTGTTCTTTGAGATAGAACCTTGTAGTCAGATTCTGGGTTCTTTTCTTTGGCAGATGATTCGAAGTTATCAAATTTATCCCTGAGGTTAGTAATAAAATCATAAAGTGAAGTGAACAAATTGGTTGCAACGTCCAGTGTTATTGTTTCTTTCTGAAGATTGTTTTGTCTATTCTTTCCAATATACAGCTCCAGATTTCCGTCAGTATAATAAATTCTAGATTTCCCATTTTTCTAGATAGACTAAGGGCTTCGTCTCTAGTTTCTCGTGCCTGTTCAGTTTCGGGCTGACCATCTGGTTTGTGAAAGACTTTTTTTGAACCTAAATGTTCTGTTAACATATTCCATCTGTGGGTAGAGCCCGAAAAAAAGTTGTACACTTTCTGAACTACTTCAAAAAACTGTGATGCCTCCGGTACACACCCAGCAGCATGGACACCTACCAAGTTTAGTGAATGTCCCGCACATGGTATAAAGGTGGCAAATTCACATTTTCCCTTGATTCTTGTTTGTAGACCACTATACTTTCCCGACATATTTGAAGCATTGTCGTAGCTTTGTCCTCTGCAATCTTTTATGGGAATATCATGTATCTCTAAAAAATTTAAGATGGTCTCCGCTAAATACTTAGATTTATGCTCTTTAATAGGTATAAATTTCAAAAACCTTTCAACAGGAACACAGTCTTTTACGTATCGAATGATGAAAGTTAGTTGGTCAATATGAGACAGATCGGGCGTACTGTCAACGCTAATGGAAAAATATTTTGCTGATTTAACTTCATTTATAATTTTTTTAGAACCTGTTTTCCCATTACTTCAATATAAACTCATTACAGATATTTGCTGATAAATAAGAAATGTTACCCTTTCCAGGATTTCCAAATTTTTTTAAGTGATTTGCAAGAAATGGATCAAATTCACTCAATAATTCCACACAACCCAAATAATTTACATTGTTTGGAGATCCTAGGATTTCATTGTCGCCGCGGAATGGAAGCCCTCTTGATGCCAAAAATTTTACAACAGCTACAATCCGTTTAAGTACGTTTCTCCAGTAATCCACTTCCTTTTGATGTTGAGATAATAAGTCTATATCTACTCTACCAACCGCTTTACTTCGTGCCAGATAAGTCATCATAGATTGCTTATGCGCTTGGCTATTTTCATGTGATAAAATTATGTTATTAATATGCTTCCAATCATTACATCCATTCCGAGAGCAAAGATTAACATTAGTTGGGTTAAATAAGCAGCATGAAAAACAAAATACAGAGCATTTGGAAGGCAAATACAGCAACCATTTTCTTCCGACGCTTTCATTGTTCTTTAATTTGCGAATAAATAATGCGTTTTTGAAATATCTCTTTACTAATTTATTACCATATTTGTAGGTTCTAGATGCCTCGGAAAAGTCAGAAACTTTATTTTGAAAATATACTGGTCCTTTACGAATTAAAATTTCGCGATTTATTTCAATAAACTTTTCGTGAAAATAATCGGCGGGGTCGTGTGATATTAATTCTTCTGTGTTGGAAAACTGCTGTTCAATTGACACAGTTGTCGGTTTTAGTGAAGTCACTGAAGTTGTTGCACTTTCCTCGTAGGAATATTCGCTTTCTGATTCAATCTCTTTTTCAAAATTGGAACATGAAGGTTTGGAAATTCCCGCAATTTGTGATTGAGCTGACTCATCATGTGGAACATATATTAGTTGATTGCTACTTACAGAAGTTTCTCCAGTAGTAGTAGTAAAATATGATGTTAATTTTGGTAACTTTTCAATTACTTCTTTCTGATGTAGAGCTTTTTTCCTTTTTTCAGATCCACTAGGATATGACCGTTTCGACATTTTATATAATAATTCAGTATTTAATTAATTTTATAACGAAAATATTCGCTAACACAAAACAGACAAACGACGATTTAATCAAACAATACTATTTTTTTATCAGAGTTCGAGCACAGACAATAACAACTACAAGCAAAACAAACATCACAACATCGCAGACAAATACAGGGGAAATCCCGTTCGTCAAGTCAAACGACGATCGGGAGTCGGGAATTCCCCTTTTTGTCTTTGGTATTACGTATGACGTTCCAATAGGTTTCTTTATGACATAAACCACACCGCATCAAATTGTATTCTTATACCTACATATAGTATAGGTCTTTAATTAAGTGGAGTACTTATACCCTGTTTATAGTTGTATTTAATAGTTTGATTTTTTTGACGGATGTCAAATCTGAAATCGATGTAACTTTGCAACGACGAACAATATTTTCTTATTTTAATAATTGTTAATAATCATAAGAATAGACACACTACACAAAAGTACCTGTTAAAGACTCAAGCATTATGAGAAGGTCTTAAGTGGTTTTTATTGCTTCAAAGTAAAATTTAAATTGAAAAACTGAAAACAATGGTCTTTTACCTACCCAATGTTTTTATGTCAAGTGCAATAAAATTGATTGATGAATGAATTAATTTATTTTGAATAGTTTAAAACATACATACAGCCACATATTTTTTACACCAATAGATATTTTCTGTTTCCCATCACTGACCCATCTGTCAAAAAGTTCAAGCTATGTTGTACAAGGTATAGCTATGCGCATGCGGCAAACTAAAGCTAATAAGCGTAGGTATTGTAGTAGGTCATTATCATCAGATTTTTCAAAATTAATGTTTTTCGGTAATACCTAAATATCGGTTATCATCTGGTAATCTGGCAGGAACTAGGGGGCCCCATTCGATCGCGGGGCCCTGGGCACGTGCCCATAGTGCCCAGTGGAGAAGAGGGGCCTGCGATCATGCAACAATTATTTTAATGATAATTTTTAATTTGAAACTAGCAGATCCAAAAATGTTACATAGCAAGAGGGTAAACATTATCAGTTTAGATTTGTAATGCATTTATTAATGATTTATTAAAAAGTCAACCCTATTTACAATCCATCTAAAACGATTTGGCTGTTTTAGTGTACGTGCGAGGTAGTTTTTTGGCATTGGACTACGACTTTGAGATTTCAGACAACACTTTTGTACAAAAATGATTTTGTAATATTGACAGTCCCTGTTGTATTTTGTTCTACTTGTAATGCGCTGAACGGTGAGAGTAGTATGAATTAATACATCCTTAAAAACAATATAGGGCAGAAGAACATTAACCAATTTTCTGTTTCAAGTAATAATACTTTTATCTTCAACTTATATGCTGTCCTATATTTATGTCCAAATATACTTATTTCCTTTATGATATTTACTGATATAACTAATATTCAATTTTAGTCACTTTTTCTAAGCAGAAATTTACACAAAATACGATCAAATCATCCATCTTGAAATCCGATTGGAAACTGTTGGTAATGCACTAATAATGAAATTATTCCCATTAACAGACACTAAAACAATCAATAGACAAACCAGAAAGAAGTTCACGGAGTCAAAATTAAATTGGAGAATAGTACACTAATTAAGTATTAGACGCAAACAAATCGTATTGATACTTTTTCAAGAAATACTTAATAAACATCACAAAATAGATTTTAACTCAAACAAATAAACTGCTAATATAAAAAAGACTCATTACCAAATATAATATTTATACTAAAAACACACAATATAACTCTTTTCACACAAACTCACAATACATAGCCCGTAGACAGTAGTAAACAACGCTAATAAAGCCATTATCGGCTAGGTGAGTTCCCCAAAAAGTAATTACATGATTTTAGCCACAGACAAGAAAAAATATAAAGACCTTTAAAAATGCCAAATGTCAGGTCAACCATTCTCGCGATGAAAGTACTGAGGAAACATATAAAAAACAAATATATACTCCGATAGATAAATTGATGATGTGAAAAAACGATATACCTTTCTCTCAGATACTAAACTTACATAATTATAAACACTATCATAATCTCGCTAGATATAATTCAATAATTATGATGCAGTTACAATTTATTATATTGTCTATTAAAGCTTATCATTATATGTAGCGCTTCCGTTTCATTTAGTATTATGTAATTGATATGTTCCCTTGTTATCCAATTATTAAAGAACAATAAATCAATGAGGTTTCAGAGTATAATTTTGAAAAATCACAGTTACTTTTATGATGAATTTAAAAATTACTGAAAAAATAGTGAAAGGGAAATATTGAAAGAGCCGAAATTTTATTGATAACTTTGGTTCGTTTACTCGGATCGCAATTAGAATTATTTTAAATGTTTTAGCTCACAAATTAGCACTTGAAAGTAAGAGAAAAAAAATAGTTTCTTTGACTTTGTGAACAAGAGTCGTCTATATAAAGGGCTTTAACTTTCATGTTACAAGTGAAAATAAAAATTATATTACAAACGAATTGAATTTACTGCCACTTCTGAAGAGCAATAGCCTGTCCAGCAGGCCGGAAATGTGCCTTTAATATACTAGGTACTAACTATATTGAATAATTACGGGTCTTATTTCATATAATACGAAGCACCAATAATCGGCAAGAGAGGTCTAGGGCAGCTGCCCTCCCCCTATCCCTACTTGGTGACGCCCTTGCTGAAGCATTCTAAGCATATAGAAGATATATTACTGACCCTCAGAACAGTAGAGAACCACCAATAAAGATTCTTATGTCCTCCTGTTTTATTCCCAGTTTCTTGTATAACTAAAAAGTTGTGATTTAAGTGTTTAGTGATTTTCTTAATTTTTTACGAACTAACACATATATCCACTGCTGGATTCACTCTAGGGACACTAGTGGTGCAGCCCGAGCGCCGGCTGCTTCAGAAAGTGTGAATGTGTTGAATATCTAGGAATATCTGGGGTTTAGTGGATTTTTTCTCTGAAGGCACTAATAGCGTGCCTTAGAGGGAGTGTGATGCCATACCTTGTATGGTCAAGTCGGGATATATAAATACGGTTTTATTTACGAAATTGTGAAAAAAAAAATAATCAGAAGTTAAGTGCCTAGAATTCTACACGCATTTTTAGTAAACGAATAAGTATCTTATTATTTACAAATTATTTTTGGCTCGATCAAAACTAGTTTGATAAATTATAATATTAGTTCAAAAGCACAGATCACAATTTCCACACGTGTCCTCTCCTGCCGATACTTGCACTTCGATTTGTTGTCAATTTATTTTAAGATACAATAGACCATTTTTGTGCAATTATCCTCTTTATAGCTAAAAGATTTTCGGCTACAAAGGAATAATTTTATTTACTTGAAAGTTACATGTACAAACTTTGTCCATTTTAAGTATGATTTATATTATGGCTTATTGCACGGCATTTTTCAGTGCCTCAGGATGGCACTTAAGGTAAATCCAGCCCTACATATGTCTTTAGTAAATTTCTAACAGGATCGATTCTTTGGTAATATTATAATTATAAATACACAAAATTTGACATTTTAATAACAATTTAGCAAAATCCAATCGAACAGGATTGTAAAAGTTCTAAAACTTCTTAAAAATCAAGGTTTTCAATAATGAATAAAAAAAACTCCTTTACCCAAGGTTTTTCTGCTGTTATCTTCAATTTCTGGTGGAAGGTATGCCCAGGAACGTGAATGTGTACATGTAACGGGAAACATTGTAACAAACATGATTTTTTCCTTTCAGCCGGAGATAACAAATGCATTTTTTAGCGAACTTTAGATCATAAAACAACTTCTTAAACTACGCACCAAAAAATACTGATATCTATTAATTTATATCACAGTCAAATTGCACGAAGACACTTGCTCAGCATTAGTCAACGGAAGGTCAAAGGCTGGTATTGCAAATATCATTCATTTGACACATAAGGAACACACTAAGCGTATTGTGTGTACATGATGCGTTAAAGAATTGCAAAAAGCGCCAATAATTTTATTGTCATTGGACTTTGATCTAAATCAAATCGCAAATTAAATATTTATAAGGTAGTATAGTTTATTCAACAAAGGCAAAGGCATAAACAAAATAGTTTAACGGACAACCTAATTCACGGTGTTCTATATTCATCGGGAGTCTGATTTAAACCTCTTGGAAGTTGCCCTTGGCATATGATTTCTTTCCCAAATCAACAGCTACAATAGTATGGAAAAAATATTTAACAGAATTCCTTTGCCTTTATTAAACGCTCATATAGGAAAAAATATATAAAATAGTTCAGCAATGTTTACTACCTATACAAATAAATAATACCTAGAGGAGAAAATGAAAAATTCATACAAAAATTATAGAAACAAAAATTATTTTCTGCTATAGTCAATAAACTAAAAACATATTTTCATCCAGAACTAACTAGATGTTTTTATTTTCAAACCACTTGCGAATAGTGTTTACGTGTTAATGTCACCTAAATCATCTGGAAAAAAAATTTAGTTGGTCAATCAGCAAGCGGATCATTGTCTAAAACAGTCAAGCAAATAATTTAAATCTACTTTGTTGAAACTACTGGAATTTTATTATTGTTAATTTCTAATAATTCAAAGATGCTGAACTTTGTGCCGTTATTTTCAGTATGCAAAATGTCAAATGAAATTTTAAATACATTAAAAACTTAGGCTCCAATTATTCTCAACATCGTTTTAGAGAAAATCTGAATGCAAGAAAATTTTAGGCTCATTCATTTAATTTTACAAATGGCCTCCCAAAATTAACATTATAATTGTTTTGGTAATTTTTTTCAAAATTTTAGCTCAGTAGTTTTAAAAATATATTTTCATCAATTCTTCTAAACAATTTATTTCAATTATATATCAAAATATTTGTTTGTATTCCTCATAAACAGTAATTTTCTTGGATATTATATAAATATGAAAAAAAATGTGTTCCTCATACTCACTTTCATTAGATATATTGTTTAAAGAGCAATGTACTTGCAACAATTGGAATTCTTTATTTTTCACTTGTTTAAAAGTAATTAAAGAGAATATACGAAAACTGACCCATTCTCCCTTTATCTGAGTAACTATTGAACTTATACTTTGAAATATATATAGGGCATAATCAATGTTAAAAAGAAAAAAAAAACGAAAATCAAAATGTTTATTTTGGGAGGTAAATTATAAAATTAAAAGGAAAATAAAATATTAAGTTATTTTCATATGTATCACGTAATATATGAAATGACAGGCCTCGTCATAAAAAATCCTTACATTTTTAAAATAATTTGTTTAAATTAAAATAAATATTAATTAAGAAAGAAATCTAAAATTATTTGGGCGGCAAATTATAAAATTAAATAAACATATAAGAAAGACAACAAAAGTATCTCTATATAAAACACTACTAGTGACTTAAGGTTCAGAAATATTGAGGGTTAAAAAACATTAAAGGACAAATAAAGGCCGGGAAGATGACTTCTGGGGAAGATCATGTCGACTGGCTTTAAAAGATCACATTCCTTCTGACCAAATCAAACAGATTATCGGAATACAGACTCACTGACAAAATAGAAAAACAAAAACAGAACAGCACGGTCATATGAAAAGAAGGTTACCGATCAAAGCATGGAGATAAATCCCACAGACGAGAAACAGGAAAATCAAAGAAATATTGAGACAACGGTGTTTAAAATGCCATGTATGTAGGAAAAAATGGCGTTTGAGTTGTGACAAATGGTGGACATCATGTAGATGCGCCTTTAAAGCTAAAAACACCCGTTGTGAAAAATAAAAGGGTACATTTTTTTTATTTTAAAACTCATAGTTTGTAAGAAATTAAGGAGAATTCAAGAAAATCGACAATTATTTATTTATAATACGAGTCTGTTGTATACATGCTATTCGAAATTCGGATATTGTGCCCATATTCTTAACATTTGCTTATATTTGGTTGAACAGACAGGAAAATTATGAAACAAATATACGCCGGGTGTTTTTTTGTTTTCCCTATAACATTTGTTTTTATAGATTTACATGCCTGTAAGTCAATATAATGCAACAGTTCAAGATAGCACTTCAATTGTAAAAGGTAAAATTTCCCATAAAGATAGAACAGCTCTCGCATTAGTTTGTAGATATTTATAAAGAAATATATAATTATTACTAAAATATTATCTGTATATGCAAATAAATTTGGATCTGAAACGGGTAGGGCATTAAGGGCATTGACACGTATACATTGAACAGGGGGTACTTGCACTCTTTGCAAATGATTTTAAAAGTATTACATTTTTTATAAATAATCTTCAAATTAATGCTGTTAACTTAATTTCTTCACGTATTTTTTTTTATTTTCCCAGGGTTTCAAGAAAGTCGATTTCCAGATTTTCCAGTACCTGGTAAGTTTTTCAGTTTTCTATTCATAATGCATATTTGAGATGGACTACAAGTTTATGTCGGTTTACGCTAACAGGGTAAATATATGTAAATAGGTCAGGGTGTAGCATAGAAATCAATCCTCACAGATGATCTTTTCAGGTAACTTTTAAGTGGTTATGTCTTTTGGAGGTTGCACAAATTATTCTGAATAACTGAATCATTTATCAGTCTACATTTATCGGTTTTTCCCGTTTCATATTATGAATTCGATACAAAGTTATTAATATTTTATTTTAAAAAAGTTAAGAGTTAATTTAATTATAGCATCGGTATAAATGTGTCTTGTGGCTTTTTTAATACGTTTTTTAAATCATGCATTATGTAAAATTATTTAAATCCACTGAAACGACACTTTGGTATAAAGTTTTGTTCAATTTGATTCCCAAACAAAAAAAAATATATAAAAACAATATAATAAAAATATCATTTCATTGATAAATGCTATGAAATAACCTACTTTGCGATAGAATAGAAACTTAAATTATAAAAGTTATATTAGATGTAAATTCTATTACGTTATTTCAAACGTACATTTTTCTGTCTTATCTTTTTTTAAAATATACTTGTACCACTGTTCTAAGAAAATTATGTTACAATTAGCAAATAAAATTTTCTCTTTATACGTGTACAGAAAGCTCTCATTAGAGAAAAATTATCCATGTTTTCTCATATTACTTATTTTAATTACATATAATTTCCAATAATAATTTCGTCAATAAATATTAAGCAAACTTTTAATATAAATAATGAGCAAAAATATTAATAACTCTCTCTTTTGAAAGCCGCTATAGACCGATTTCCCTGTTTCCAATATTTATGTGTAATTTTGATAGTTTATATAAGTGTCAATTGTCTAGCTAATACGCCCAAATTAAAAATAAATGAATACATTTTAAAAAAACTAAGTGATGTGAAACAACAATTAAAATTAACATCTTTAGATACCAGTAGTAAAACACTATTTATGACATTTGTTACTGCAAATCTGTACAGCAACAATCCAGTAAAATATATCAAAAGTGATATATTGCAACGATCTACCAATTTAAAATTTAAGACGAATTATGATAGAAACTGAACCAAGGTATGGTATATATATATATATATATATATATATATATATATATATATATATATATACATTGACAAACATTTAATATGGGTTTGCCCTCTAACTGTTCCTGTTTTTTTTTTGCTTAAATTGTGGATTAGGTAAGAAACTAGAAATATATTTCTTTATTCTATGGCTTATATAATTCATTTCTAGAAAACTTTGAATGATTTAATTTTTTTTTCAAAGTAGTTTTAGCAGGAACTTAATCGAAGCATTCTTTTAAATGTTTAAGAGCAATTTTTTGGTATAGTAGTTTTTAAATATTTCAATGCATCAGCTAAATTAAGATCACTGAAAGAGATGACTAATAAAACTTTAATATAAGTTTTGTTCAACTTGATATGGCTTTGCTTTCATTAAGGGAAAACATAGCATTTTTTAAATAAAAGCTATAAGATTACATACTTAATGAAAAGACAGGAACATAAATTATAAAAATGATATCAAATCTAAATTTAACAAATTTTTATATTATCACTTCAAAGTTGCATTTTCTCACCAATTAACTATTTTTATTTCTCTACTTATATAGCAAATTTTAATTAAAAAATTATAACGGTGAACTTGAAATAATATTATTTTACTTATATGTAATTTCCCATAACTGAGATTTCCATAATAAATAGTAGGGAAAGTTTGAATACAAATAATAGCAAAACTATATAGTTATATATAATTTTAATATTATTATTACATAAGCTTTACTGCACTGATTATATGTCAATATTAACGAAACAAGTTTGTGAAAACAGCATTTTGTTGAAAAAAGTAAATTATGCTTCAAAATATGCAATTTTAACTATATTAAACCTATGACATAGTAATGAAATTAAACATATTTAGGCAACCAGTGTCTTGCCTTAGATGCAAATCATTTCTATTTGTAATAGTTATATAGACAAGTATGTAACATTAAATAAAATACATCGCAGAATAGAAATTGTGATGAAAATTAAAAAATTCTATAAAATATATATTTTTAATGCCCGTCAATATTACTTAAAAACTTTATTTAAAAAAATCTATTTCTTAATAGTTTCACATTTTATGTTATAGATTGGTCAGTAATGTTACGTCACAGTTACAAAATTTAAATTTGTTAAAGGCATTAAAGTGACAGTAATTAATACGCGCCAGATTATTTCTATATAAGAATCCCAATCCTTACCCAAGAGCCGGTAGAGCCCCATCGCCTTAATTTCCTTGGAAACAACGTTTGCGCCGAAAAATGTATATTCAGATGCATGGGGATACAAGAAATCGTTCCGGATTTGTGTCTGTGTTCCGGGGTAATCACATGCTGCCGAGGTTCCAACATTTTCGTGTTTCTTTAAATGCGCGAAACTCTCACTAAGATCAAAACATTTTCTTTTATCAATCAGTCACAAATAAATGAAACCCCACTGGATGTTAGAGCGACGTCGAGAAAAACAAATAACAATAATCGTCAGCTGCACTTTCGTAACCCGGTAAACAAACTGGCATCGTTAAAGTGTTAAGCGTGCGGGGTTGAATCTAAAAATACGAATCTCGATTCGATGATAGGATAGAAAATTAATAATAACAGGTTAAACGAGATATTCGCGTTAGTTAGAGATAATTAGACTCCTACTGGCCGTGTCCGAGATTTCAGTACGCGAACTGCATTCGCTGAAGTCTGAAGGTCTATGCAGAAGCGGTCTATGGGTACTTCATCAAGAGCTCTGCGACCGATTCGATCGAGCACCGAGGATATTGATGGTACTGAAAGCCAAAGTGCGTGTAGTATGCCGTATGGCTCGTCGTCTATGCACGGGTACCTCCATTGTCGTAAGCCCACCGCTTTGAGCATTCGTTTCTTGGCCAGGTGAAGCCACGATGTCTTGGCTTGGCACGCGTACCTATTTTCGTAACTATTGGATTTCAAACAATGCTTCAGGAATTATTCTACGAGGCGGTGAAGTGTTATTCAACTCGACAATATTTGTGAGAACATTTATATAATGTGTTTTTATTCAATAATACGTCGTAATGGATCAACATGTAACACAAGCATTTACGCTAATAAAGAGAGTCTTTACCATTTTTTTAAATTCGAGTGTAAATGATACTAGTTCAAACTTAATTTAAATCAAATGTTAACCTTGATTCTACTCTATAGCAACATTTCAATTTTTTTCTCGCATATTTCGTACTAAAAGTCCATATAACAATTTTCTTCAGTTGAACTGGTCATAACAAAACAAATGTAAGAATTTTTCAAAATGTCAAAATAGAATTTCCAGAATATTTCTGTCAATTAGGAGGTCTTTCTAGTTTAAAATTTCCTTTTAGTGTTGGTGATTAAACAGTTTACTAGATGATGAAATTCTATATATTTCAAAATTATAAAGTCGATTGTTTTCTGAATGATATTTGTGACATATTTTTCAATGTCTAAGTACTTCTTGGGAAATAACACCACAGTTAAGAAAATTGCTGTATATTCCAAACGTTTCGGGGTCTAGGTCAGACCCCGTTGTCAATGGTTAAGAAACTACGGATTAAAAAGGCACAATTCTAAGATGCAAATTAAAATATTTGACAATGTGTATTATTTGATTTCTGACATAACTAAGAGAATTTTATTTAGTTACGTTAGAAATCAAATAATACATATTGTCAAATATTTTAATTTACATCTTAGAATTGTGCCTTTTTTATCCGTAGTTTCTTAAAATTAACAACGGGG
The DNA here is from genome assembly GCA_034190945.1 of Octodonta nipae. Taxonomy (NCBI): domain Eukaryota; kingdom Metazoa; phylum Arthropoda; class Insecta; order Coleoptera; family Chrysomelidae; genus Octodonta; species Octodonta nipae. The sequence continues at coordinate 174,560,863 of CM067216.1, forward strand.
TCTGACCTAGACCCCGAAACGTTTGGAATATACAGCAATATTCTTAACTGTGGTGTTATTTCCCAAGAAGTACTTAGACATTATAAAGTCGATATTAATTATAATGATGAGAACAAAAATTGTCATAACCTTTGAAATGTTTGATGTTATAAAATTTACTGACGTACCTCACAGAGAGGTATTTATTTGTAAATAAATTAAAATTTTTCCCATGAGATGCCACAAATTTTTAACGTCCGGGGGATTTTAATCAAATTGTTCAATCACACATTCATAATTGTAGAATAATAACCGTAAGCACTAAATATTGATTAAATATTGAACAATAATCTAATATTTCAAGAGCATTTAGTCAAATTAAATGATGAAAGGGTATGAGTAATTCTCCTAAACGTGTACATAAAAGTGATTCAAAACTTAAATAACACGGGAAATCCAATATTTAAATCATGGATTTTATTCCGTTTTATTTATAAATGTCAAATATTTCTTCCAAAATATTTTTGATAAGGGTAAAATAAATTCAATGATTTGAATTGTATCAGCTAAATTGAATTAAACATAACTAACTAGCCTAATTATTAGCCTTCTTTTTGGTCCATTTCTGAACAGATTCTCTGCTGTTTCTCTATCTTGTGCCCCTCGTATTCATATCTGTCCAGCCGCTATTTTTATATCCTCAATATGTTGCAATAAGGGGCCACCTAGATCTTCTCATTTGCCTCAGCTTCTCTTTCTATTGTTTCGGCAACATCTTTATTTTTGTAATGTTTTTTATTTATGTGTTTGTTTTGTTATCTTTTATGTATTAATAATTTCGCTATGCACTAGGTTATGGAAGGTTTATTCAAAATAATAAAACAGAGAAAAGACCATATAATCTGATTGTAGCAAAAACGTTAAAATAAAATTTTTGGAATGTCACCCCGATTGTCAAATATATGTCAGCTCAGCGTTTCATATCAGTGAAATTACTCAATTTACTATTTCACGTTTATAATTTGTAATTTCAATAGCTACACTAATAAATTAGGGCCAACTAATTATGTTAGTAGGAACATGTTTCCGATTCAACACAATGTGCCTAAAAGAGGGTGGTACTCCACTGCATTTTTTTTTCAAAATAAAGTAAGGGAATTTTACAAAGCATCCGGAAAAAATACAATACATTGTTTAAATGTAATAAAAAAAATCGATATGTTGAGCAAAAATGGTTATTATTCTCATCTAACAGGAAAATTTTACACACTTCAGTTTGAAGAAAGAAAATAACTTAACATGAAGGACAACTGTTGCAAGAGTAAATATAGACGGGTTTCCTCAATATACAATATTATTAGTAGAAATTACTTACCAATTACTGGATGTGGGAATATTTCGATACCGACACATCCCTTGCAAATTACAAAACTAAAAACTCCCAGGAAAATAACAGAAGATAGACAGAAAATGTATTAAGTGAAGTTTGAAAAGCAAGAGTACTGATTGTGTGCTAACATGTATACTATAGACCAATTGATATTGTCATTCACATACTAAAAGGTTTAACAAAACCTAAGAATCATACAGTAATATTACTTAGTTTATATTTAAAATATGAAAATGTTAATATTAACGAGATTTTGGCGGCTCATTTCTATACAAATATGAGATGTTCAAATATTAAATCACATGATGCAAACCCATCATAGGTTTTGAAAACCATTATTATAATTACTAAAGTCGCTATTCATTTCATGTTCAAATAGATAAATCATATTTTGGTCTCAGTCCTTTGAAGGTAATGCAATTGATAAACGTAACGATAGCCGAAGAACAATATAGCGTCTTGATTTTAAAGGGCTCCATTTTCCAATCCTGAAGAATTATTTTAACTACCTGATTTTTACGATGTCAAATACTAAAAACTAAATGCATACAATTTCTTAAAACTTAATTCTACTAATAGTTTCTACGAGCGCCAAGCTGTTCTTGCTTATTCTGAAAATTACAAACCAAACGAACAAATTGAAGAGTTCATCACAAGAAACACTATCTTTTAAGGAATTTTTCTGGCGATACGAATTAACAATAGAAAATAAACAATATTATCATAATACTCATATATATTGAAAAAGGAACATTTCCGAACAAACACCTGATAACATAATAGATTTAGAAATTGATATATTTATTTTAGTTTGAATAAATAAGTATCAGTCTGAAACAGTTCAAGCAAATAATAGTTATCAGTTTTACTATATCGTATCAGGACTAGCCCATGAATGTGAAATTTGAAATTTAAAGATAAAAAACATTAAAATTTCATTTACATCAGATTACATCTAAACTATAAATAATAACAATAAAATAATGGAAATTCAAAAGTAAAAAGATTCTATAAGAGGATAATTATTTTACATGAATTGCGATATTTCATTAATTTCCTTCATTATAAAAAAAATTGACAACAAGATCCATATATATATATCCTTCAAATAACAAAAATGAGTTAAGTCGCTAAAATAAGAAAAGATTTCATATCTAATTAAAGGCTACTTGACAAAATGTTGGACTAATAATAGACATTGTATAACTGCAAAATATTATTTTCGAGATGGATCAGACGCATTTTTATTCTAAAAGGAGTTCTAGCACTTGAACACAATGTTAAGTGTTTCATTGCGATTGATAAATCTCAAAAAAATACTATCATAATGTTATGTGTTTTTTTAACGAAACTAAGAATATAATCAAAAACACCTCTACTCACATTCTATAAATGACAATCTTATTCTTTTACTATTTTAAAATATGTAAGTTTCTAATTAACACCCAATATTAAACTTATGATCTGTCTTTAGGTTTTCCTAAAATTATGCTAAAATTTTTATGCTTTTTTAGTTTCGGAGATACGGGTCAGGAACGCGCGATTATTGTTATTTATTTTTTAATTCTTTTAAAGTATGTTTTCTAAAAATGTTTTTTGAAACTGCCCTCAAAAATTATTTACAAATCAGAATTTGGTGTTGTCGGTGGTAATAAAATGACGAATAGACACATGAACAGAACCTTAAAAACGGATCTGTTTCAAACACACTGACAAAAAAGAAAATCTTTATTAGACCCTGTCTATAAATTTCTGTATTTCGAGTAAAGAAAAAGTAATTTTAACTCCTGTTCTACATCTAACACCTCCCATATACTAGAATTTTTGCCAAGTATTACGTAGTTCTAAAGACCTAATGAAATGAGTTCATAAAAAGGAGCTAGTAATATCTCATACAAATAAAATTTGAATAACCGAAAGCGATAAAAACGAATTTAGATATATTACAAAATATCCAAACATAAATATTGGTATATAATACATTGATTCTCCTTCAAAATTAATTATTTGCATGTTTATTTCCAACATGGCGAAATTTACCAGATAACAATTGGATCTACTAATACAATTACTTCAGAATTTGAAATAATTAAGTAAATTTACTAGGAATTTCGAAATGGCAGCTCTTAGGATTATTACGTCTAACCAGGACGACGCTGGTATTAAAACGAGCTCCAGTATAATTTTTGGTGCTTCGTGAAAACAAAAGAGATTTAGTTACCAGTCCACTCGTTGCTGAAACCGAAAAACAGATCTCCATTATGATCATGATTCCAACTAAAAGTGACATACAAACGGTTCCAGTCATATCAAGAAGTTCCAAGTAACTACTGCAGAGAAAAAATTGTTTGTACAAGACAAATAGTTTTAACATTCATACACTTATTTGCCTTTTGCCTTCATATTATATAGTATTGATCAAAATTTTAAAATAAACTATTTTTATTAGTCTGCTTTTATGCAACAGATGACTAGCTCAATCAAGTATAGCAGAGTAATTACGAAAAATCTGCACACAGCAACAATAAATGTAAATGTATTGACGAATCTTAACGAATATCTTTGACGTTGGCTTCGATCGATGGCATTGGCGATAGACACTTTCGAGTTGAAGACAAATGGAAAAACAATTCTAGGGGAAGCTCAGGAAACGTAACGCGCATATAGAAACTTCCGCCCATATTTAGATTACGAAAACGCCGTTAGCCTACGAAATCGGCGAACGACCATCAAGGCGTAAATTATTGAAAAAATTGCGTCATGAACGCTCACTAAGTGCAGTCACGATCCTGACTTTTTAATATTAATTATGAAACTGATGGGTCTGAAGTTATTCGTAATGTGAGTCGCATTGATAAATACCTCGCTGCCTATATTAAAATTAAAATATCGAGAAACGTCAAACGATTTTTAATATATTTATACCAAATACAACTTCATTTACACAGCTCGGTATGGTATTAGGTTACCCTTTAAGGTGAATTTCGATTTGTAATAATGAAGGTCAAACGAACCTTATCTTGACGTAAAATCTATGGTCACCAAGTCTTTGAGTTTAATAGCACACGTAACTCAAGAGTTTAATATTCACTAAATATACTTTAACGCTAATTTGATTTTAAAAGATTTTTATAATCTATCGCACAAATAGGTCACAAATATGATAAATACCTAACTTAACGATAATATTGAAAAACACGACAAAAGAAAAACGAAATTCGGAGAATGGCTGATGATAAATTGTGGTAATAGTTAAAAAAAATTATATCATCATCAATGCTAGGTTGAATTGGGTGTAATAAGTATGTCAGCGAACAAAAGATTTCAGTGAGGGGTGTTGGAAATCTAAAATTGTAATCAATTCATTAAAACATAAGACTGGTTTTGCAAAAACCCCAACAAAAAATACGTTTTTTTTAAATAATAAAAATGTTAAAAAGTAGCTTTTATATTTTTTTGCAAATATATATCCTGTAAAGTATTGAAATATAAAATCTTATTACATCAATAGTAGGCAAACAACAAAATGTAAGCATCAGTTAAAGATATATTGTTTCTAAACGTGCACTTTAATCAGTTTCATCTTCCTCAACCGACAGAAACCTTAAATAATTATTAAGTATTTCTGTAGGTTCATATCACGAAATTTACTTCAAAAACTAACACTTCAATGAGTCAGTCGCTCATTGGCTGATCCATTACCACTTCTGATGCTGTACGGCGACATTTATAATCCAGCTCAGTTACTCTCGAGTACTCCTGTTCTCTCTGGCATAATACTGACAACTGGAGAATTTATCTTTATAAAGGTGATTAACGAACCGAACACCATAACATAAAGTGGGACAAAAGCCAGGGTAATTCACAAGGCAGAGCACTGGTATAAAAAAAAATTCATAGAGACGGCATACATAATCTATAATGAGAATATAATCAGCGAACCCAGCGTCCAAATTACAAACATTTGGAGACCTCCTCCTTCGGCCACTGCACTGCATCTTCAAACGTCTTGTTAATGATGGTTTCCGGGCATCCATCCGCCTAAAGGTGTTTTTTATGTTTCACGTACTCTTCTTTGAGGACTTCTGATGTGCTGCAGATAAGACCCAATCACCATGATCGGCGACGCATGACCGGTTAACGATATAAATAAAAGGGATAAACTGAATTTCCAATCATTTACCTGACGACGATACCATATGCAAGGGTATTGAAACGTTGTGTCATCAACCATTTCAAGACGATGGAAGTCCAAGGAAACTTCGAGGAACAGTGAATGTGATATTTACTGCCTAGGGTTATGTTTTATTAATTATTTTCAAGTTTTTAGTACTACTTGGAAGTCGGTTAGAGTTTTTTTTTAATTCTTTATAAAATAATCTTATATACCTATTGTCCCTTTATGTTTTCATTGTTTGTTACTAACGACCTCTTTAAGAAGATATAGTATGATAACTGTATAAAAACATAGGTTAGGTAGGTGCGATATAATCTTCAATATTAACATAAATGTAAACGGTGATGGAAGAGCACATACAGAGTTTAGAAATCCATCATGCTGGTAAATTTTATTATAAATAAGTAGAAAGGGTGTAAAAAATTAAATGGAGTTCATCTGTGCACAAAATGGTAACTTTTTTTATCCGAAATAAATACGTTAAATACTTCATACGTATAGTCAACAACCACGAAAAATTAAATTCACCAGCTATCACGAATTTCAAAATGTTAACTAAAAGAAAACTACAAGCTAAAAAAAATATGATTTTAATAATAAATAAAATTGCTTATGCGAAAAGAATGCAACAAAAACTAAGCAGCGTGTAGTAAAATCAATTTCTCAAAAGCCCAAACTAACAATAGGACAAAAAATTTTAAAACAAGAAGCGGCTGAAATATGAAAGACAACACCGATACTGTTATCAACATCATTAATCCAACACAACTACACAATCAGATTTAGTGATTTAGTTCGTGTTATAGCAAGTTTGTTTTTCTTTTCTAGTGGTTTCTTTATTCCATTAAATATGATGTTTTCACGAATTACTTATAAAATAATGTTTATGTTTATTTAACTAAGGACAAAATTAAGTGATATTTTTTAAATAATAATATTTAACACTTATAAAGTATTGCCGATTAGCTTGACAGTTAACCAATACTTTTTCTTTTATTGTTAATTTTTCTTAAGCGCATACTAATAAAAGAAACCAGCTCAAGAAATTTGTATCATTTAAAATGGTTTCTGTTAAGGAGTATCTCCGAAGTGGTCCCATATATTTTTTTATAGATTATACAGTTTTTTAGAAAATCGGCCAAAAGTTGTTGTTATCTATATAGTAATATTTAGTGAAGGCGATAATATTAAAAAAGCAAATGTCTGTGATCGAAAACTTGAGTGTTATAAATTGAAAATTGATCGGAATTAAATCTAAATAAATGCCAGTTTACCAACTTCAAGATGGAGGTTCTCAATTCTATCTATACATAGTGTGTCTTCATAAGTTTGAATCAAATGGAAAAGTTTCTTATGAAATATATTAATAAAAAATTCTTCGTATAAACATTTGCAAAGTCTAAAACCTATACTGAAATCATTACATGACACTTTTTCAATTATATATGAGGTTTGTCAAAATATGAATTTTGCTGAAAAGTCGAGTATCAAACAAAAGTAGTTCGAATTGAAAACTGCATCCAATTATGTTAATATCGAAAAAGATTTGAATACTGCATCCAATTAAGCCATTATATCACTAAAAATTGTAAAATAAACACATAAAAAAAACAAAAATCGACTTCAAAAATACACAAGTAACTTATCTAAAAAGCAAGAAATAGTATATTTTTCTGCAACAATTAAATATTTTTTCTGAGGGGCCAATTTAAAGTGAAAATAAGTAGGAAAGTGCATTAATGGGTTCTACTTTGCAACTTTGCTGTTTAACTTAGCACCGAATAAGTTTTGAAATGTAGTACCATTATTTTTGTGTTTTGTGAAGTCGGTTTTTGTTTAAAAAAATGTATTTATTACTGTATCAATTAGTTTATTTACTTTAGTACTGCATAGATAAAATAATTGTTTGGTATCAAATGATCTCTAAACGATGCTCTAAAATTAGGATAGAATCACAGATATTTTAAAACAACGCTCTAAGAGCATGGAGACTTCTAACGTGATAAATACCTTCACAATAACAACCCAAAATGTTTACCTTTATAAAACGATTTCGTTTTGAATTATGCAATTCCGGCGTGTTACCGTCACGGTCAATGAGAAAAGGCAAAGCTGTTGCCGTGGATCAGAGTACTATTTTCCTTATTTTGTAACACATGTTAGAACTGTATTTTTATTTCCCCCGACGAAATTCTTCATGCATAAACACAGTTGCCTCCAATTAAAATGGAATTGTTATGGGAAAGGTGAGTAAAGCGTCAATTGATTAGACACCTATGAAAGACATTGTCGTATTAAGTATTTGGAGGACGAAGTAGTAGCCCTGTCCTGCTTCTAATATGCTGCACAGTAGTATTAATAATAATTAACTGGCTGTATTAATTATTCTTGTAGAATAAATTTACTCTAATATTACTAAAGGTTAAATGAGATTTTGTTACTTGCAGAAAAACTCACGAAATGAAAATTAAGAATTGATATTAAGATAGATATCGTTCCGAAAAAACAATAAAAATTTTCAAATTATATTCTAACAATTACTAAAAATTCTACAGACGATTTGCATGAATTTTAGAAACTTTATGGAGAGTCAATTAACCGTAAATATTGCTGTATGTTCTTTTCGACTTTCTGGCCTCAAACCTGTTCTGTGACAGTTAAGTATTTGAATTTCTTACTGAATCAAAAAAAAAAAGTAAAAACTAGTCCGGGTTACTGGTTGTCTTCTTCACAGATATACTGGGAGACATATACAATATGATCAAGTTTACAAATTTGCAGTTTACAAATAAAAAAAGAGCGGCAGTCATTTAAGACTGAATGATGGAGCAAAAGCTGCTTACGAAATATAATTCTCGTCTCTCGTTATCTCCGGGTCTCTGTTTCTCTTGCTTTGTATCATTCTTAGGAATAAATTTAAATTTCAGGAGATATAAAATAATTGGCACTATTTTTTGCGATTCAAGTAATAATCATAATGTGTATATTTGGAATAACGCAGGCTCAACGTATTGATCACATGACTATGAAAAAGGACCTAACAGCAGAGTTTTATAGAAGGGTAAGACGACTGTTGAAAACCAAACTAAATAGTAAAAATCTGTTTCAGGCTATTAACACCTATGCGTGTTCAGTGCTCAGTTACTCTTTCGGTATAGTTAACTGGTGCAAGATTGACATTGAACAATTACAACGAAAAGTTCGAGTTTTACTAACAAAGGCTCAAAATCACCATCCAAAGAGCTCTGTCGAACGTACAACTTTGCCACGGTATGAAGGAGGAAGAGGATTAACAGATCTAAGTAAACTATTAGATCAACAAATTTCTATTTTGCGTAGTCATTTCCAGAAACTCGCAGAATTTTCTGATTTGTGCCAGGTTGATGACTCAACACCACTGCGACTGACACAACAACATGTCCAATTACACCACCAGACCCCAGATCAGAAACTGCTGATATGGAAAGAGAAGCCCCTTCATGAAGACATATAAATGACGTCAACCAAGATTATGTCGACAGTGCAGCGTCGAACTACTGGTTGATCTCTGGTCATATGTTCCCTGAAACGGAAGCTTTATATTGGCAACTCAAGATCAAGTAATTCCAACTAAGATCTACCTAAAGTACATCGTTAAAGACCATTAACAACTATTAACAACGATAGATGCAGGTACGGTTGCCAAACATCTGAATCTATCCAGCATATCACAGGAGGTTGTCAAGCGTTCGCTGCAACTGAATACAAAGAACGACACGATGCTGTGGCAAAAATACTCCACCAGGAACTAGCACTGAAACATGAATTATCACAGTCGGTAAGATTACCATACTATAAATACAAACCAGAATCTGTTTTAGAAAATATCCACTACAAGCTGTACTGGGACCGCACGATACTGACCGATCGGTCTGTTGCTCACAATAGACCAGATATAGTTATGGTAGATAAAGTCTCTCGGAAAACAACTTTAATTGACATAGCAATTCCTAACAACAATAATATAAATATCAAGCAGGCTGAGAAAATAACCAAATATAGAGATTTGGAATTTCAAATAATGACTCAGTGGAACATGAACAACACACGAACTGTACCAATTGTTATGTCAACGACAGGACTAGACCCAAAACATCTATTAAACAATCTAAAATACCGCGGTCTGGACGAACATCTTTACAAACAAATGCAAAAAGCCGTCTTGTTAGGGACAGCCCGGACGATCAGGAAATTCATGGGAAACTGCCGCCACGACTCCAACAACGGGCCTGAAAACCGGGCAAGGGCCCCCACAGAGCTAAACCCTTTGGATATCTAGGATATCTGGGATTTAGTGAATTTTCCCCTAAAGGCACTCATAGCGTGCCTTAGAGGGAGTGTTAAGCCATCATTGTATGGTCAAGTCGGGATGTGTATATAAAATTAATTTACATACTTCTGCATATGACGTGTAAGTTAACTTTTAATTAAAATATAAAAATTGTTGAAATAGAATATTTCAAACATAATACACCTATTTGATTTTATTAATATTCAGATTTAATTATGGGAACATTATTTAAGCAGAATTTTTTTTAATATCACATCTACAGACTATTCTCCAAAATAGCTGTTGTAATATAGTTTAATCCAATACATATTAAAAAAACTGTCCTTCAAAATGCATCAAATGACCTGATGTAGCAAGAGTGTGGATTTTAAACAGTAACCCGAAAGGCTTTAGAATATTTCATATATATTTTTCGGAAAATAGATACCTTGCATACCTGGGTTGAAAAAAAAAACACAAAGCCAGTGGCTTAACATTAACATTATTTTATATTTGGCAATTCACATCATATCTCTTTCTACAACAGCGCCATTCTGGTCACTTCTTTAATTTGTTATTTAATGTTTACAACTGGACATTTTTTCAGTTTAATCCCCATACAACGCCGTAGCCCCCGAAATTTGGAATTGAAGATTAAATTTTTTGAGGAGAATATTATGCAGAAGTACAATTTTTATTGTCATCATTTTAGGGGCAGTTGCCCAATAATTTGGTTAATACGCTTTATTTTGTATTAAAATAATAAGTTAATAAGTAGTTGTCTTTAAAAGTTGTTGCTTTGAGGGTCGCTAATTGTATTCAAGTTTAAAAGTGTTGTTAAAAGGTCAGGTGTTTCGAAGAAATAAAGTGCATATAGTTCAGTAATTAGTTACTTATTTTAGAAGCAATTCATAATACTTGGTATCAGAAGTGGGATAACCCAATAACATGAAAGCTTCCGACAAGAGTATCACTCCTGGTTTTGATTATTCTGTGGTATGGCTATTTCTACAAAATTATTAATATGGTCAAAATATTGTTTACCACATTTGACAAAACCTGAAGTCTACAATGAAGGTTATCTACCGGAACTTACGTGCTCTTTCTCGAGGTAAAGATGTCTTTGATTAGGACGATCAGAATTGTAGACACACTCCGAAAATGGCACGGAAACACGAAAGTCTACAAGCATCGAGATGGCGATGGAACATTGAAGGGATTGAAGAGATCTCGGTTGGAACAAGTATTTTCTAGAGAAGCCTCATATATGTTTTGGTTTGGTCATCGTTATGTGATTCAATACTTTCACCTCAGCCCAACCAATATAAAAACTGAACTGGATTCTACTCTGGGTGAGCCTGCTTCCCCGTTTACAGCCGCAAAATATTGGGTAGCAAAATTTAAATAGGGCCATGCAAGCTGCCAAGACGAGCATAGCAGTGGTCGACCAAATGAGGTGACGATTCCAGAAAAATCCACAAAGAGGGTACCAGATGATCGTCGATTAAAAGTACGCAAGCTAGCACACATAGGCATTTCAAAAAGTGTGCACGATGGGTGCCGCGTTTGCACACACACGAACAAAAACAAGTGTTTAGCGAAGTTTCACAGGAACAAAGCAGAATCTTTGCGCCGTTTCATAACCATGGATGGAACATGGGTTCATCAGTTCAGGCTCGAGACAAAAGATCAACCAAAAGGAAGTTTTTGTTTCATTTCATCTTAACTTTTTAACTTTGGAGTTTCTTTAATTCCGTTCTGTTAATAAAGTTTGGAATATTTGACATATACAGATTTCTCCGTTAATGTAGTGTTATTCCCAAGAAATTGTATTTTGAAAGTATGCAATAAAACTAAAAACCAATGAGCTTTTGAATTGAATTAAATATGAATTAATCAGCGCTACAATATAAATGATGGTATTCATAGTGTTTTCGTAATAAGAACTCAATAATTGTTACTCCTTTTGGTACATGGATTTTGTGGTTTTATTTAATAATTGTTTTACGATAATTACTTATACTGTTAAATCGTGTTTCCAAATGATATATTTTCTCTAAAATTTATTTTATTGTAACTAACTTTCATGTTTCACTAGATTTGTCGGATATGTTAAAAAAATACGTAAAAATAAACTAGGTAAATAATTGAAAAGATTTATAATGTTTTTAATTTACTTAACGCTCCAAATATAGTCTACTAATTGATTCACTAGTTTAACCACACCTCACTACAAACTAGCAGAATACCGTAAATAAAGAAAATATAATTTAAAAAGATATTTACACACTAGGAAATTGATTGCTACCATATGATTCCAAGTTGTGACTAAATGCTGATACATTTTAAAATTGAAGTTTCTGAATTCTTAGTCAACAAAAAACATATATACAAGTTCGGGTTCTATAATACTGTAGATTATTTACAAAATTATGGTAGGTTACAGTAAATTCTTGAAAACATATTTGCTCTTTATTTGAAAATTTAGTTAACATATCTAGCAAGAGATTTCCTGTAGGCATAGTCGAAAAGATCTTCAGTTTTCACAATTGTCTAAAAAATGGAGCTTGATATGAAGTCTTTACCCGGGATCAGACCTCAAATATGCCAAGTTTATTTTAAATTAAAACAAGGGGGTACAGTTTTCAGAGACTTAGACGGGAAGTATTAGGGAATAGTCACTTGCTCCTTGCTAACCTGCACTGAGACAGCGCAGCGTGGTAAGCTATATCATATCCCTTGTGAAACATTCCAAAAATATTGGTCGTCTCAGTCCTACGAGTTCAATTCTTTCAACAAAAGACCTTAAGCTCTTCTTCTGTTCTTTTACGAACTTCAGTGCCCTAGCCCTGACTTGTTTAAAAAATGTTACACTCAGGCCTTCGAGTCAGTACTTAGATACTCCATTTCCACAACAACAAGGCTACCATATATATTTAAAAATCCCGAATGTCGACATCAATAATTTAAGAACTCAATTGAGGAATTTTGTAATTCGTTATGTGCTCTATCATGAGTTTCCGAAAATTAGCGCAACGTAAGGTCCCCATAAGGCAAAAAACGATTGTGTAGACATGTGTTTACAATATTATTATTGTCATCGTTTCTAATAATTTCACCCTTCAACCAAACTGATGTTAAACTGGGGTTGGCAGACGGTCGGGGTTGAAACAACCCCCCCATCTAAATTTGGGATTGAAGATTCAATTTTAACGAAGTAACAACTGTTTTCATAAAAATATATTTTTATATTCTATATATTTTTTATATACTGAAAATACATAAATAGAAAAATAACGTTTGTAATCCTAATAATTTCATCCATCTACAAATAAATTGTCAACACCCCAGATCAAATTTTCTGGCAAAGGCCTTGTGAATATTAAAGTATTTTAAGAGAAAACCGAAATATTATCAAAACGTTATTAATAAAACATGAAGCTTATAAATTTGGGCGGATTTTTGCTATTTATTTTCTTTCTAATAAGTTTGTTTGGATGAGTTTTGAGCTGATTATTTGATTTGAAAAAATAATTATAATTGTTAAAAATGGATAAATAACCAAGCTTAGTATTAAGTTTTAACCAGTTTTAAAAATTTTTATGTTGAAGTTTCACTGTTTTGTTATTTATATATGAAAATGGACAGTTTCAGATTTCACACAGAATCAATGATTCAAATTACATTTTGATTTTGTCAAGAGTAATATCACATGACAAAATCGTACCTAATATGAAATCAGAAAACGTTAAAAACTTCAGTTGTTGGTCAAAATAATGAAAACATTTGGTATACAAATATGTATCATTGGGACAGCATCATATGTATTATTTAATAAATCGCATATTCGCGTACTAAAACTACTGAAAATAACCTGAAAGACAAAAGTCCCCATTTTTTTAAGTGGTGGAACAGTGAATCAAAACCAGAACTGGTAGATCTCGACATTTAATATACTTTATAAATTTACTAATTAGTGGTTGCATGTGGTACCAATAAATCAGCATGTCAAAATTACTAACAACATCTACATATACAGAACTCAAATCATTTAAATGTATTTTATCAATTTATCGCGAACCGTCCAATGACCTACAGATATTACAAGCGAGCAAGTGAAAGTAATTTTCATATCGAGCCTTCTCATAAGTATGACTCACTTGATTATTCGAATTTATTTAATGCGAATTTGGTTGCTGAATCCGTCACACATTATTATGAGTGAGTTCTTTGTTATAATCTAGAAAGTTGTTTAAATTAACGACTCACCAAATAAACGTACTTGTAATAAGAACCAAAAATTAAAAAAATACGAAAAAATATTTAACATATACTAAACTAATAACTAATAAAAATTAAAAAAACTTACTTGATGATGTCTGTCTTTGTACAAGTATAATTTAGGACCTTTCAAAACAACAAATGCTTGTTTCCAAGAACGATCTCCAAACCTCTGAAATAAAAATGTAAATAACTAAATAGTCAAAGTATTTGACTGCCAGATGTTAAACTAATTATGAACCAGTACAATATTAATATTCCTTAGTTACAATCAAACATGATCTTTACTTTTTATTTATTATCATACTTTGTGCTTTATGCTATATTAGTGAGGACCTAAACACAGGGCCCCTGGGCACTGGAAAAATGCCGACAAAATAGTTAAATTTTATTTAAATTTATTTATATACCTTATTTTTTTAATGAAAATAACTAATTTATTGCAGAAAATTTATTTATTTTCAAAACAAAAAAATATTTGTTTTTTTTTCTAAGACACGCCTGACTTTTGAATTACAAATTGGTCGATTAAATCTACGCAATCTAAAGGTTGAAACACGTCTGATTCGATGCATAGAACGGCTAAGCTATTGGTGTATTTGCACTTATTATAGAACGTAAAACTCTTTTCATGTGAAAACGATCGTTCTGAGCTACTGTTTGTTACAGCTAATGTCATAAATAAATAAGCCAAAATTATAATTTACAAATAATGCAGTAATCATTCTTGAATATTGTATTCGAATACTGTATTCGAGTAACTAGAAGTGCTTTCGCTTCTAGTTACTCTAAAGGCTACGAGAATTATGCGAACCGACCTGAAGAGGGCAGATGTGACTCTGCCGAAACGTCGTCATTTTACCATCGATGCCGGTAGAGATCAGTTATCAACTACGCGGATGAATTCCCGGAAACCATCTAATACACACATATATATATATATATATATATATATATATATATATATATATATATATATATGTTCTGAGAGGCTTCCGCGGTCATTATTATGAACTAGGCTAGGTTCCGGGTGAGAACCGCGTCTGAATTTATTGAATACTCGACGTTTCGACTCCTGCTTTGGAGCCATTATCAAAAGACAAAAGTGAAAAAGAGTTTCAGAGTCTAGATCGAACTCGGGGCCTCAATCTGCCTACTCCCCAAGAGCGCGAAGCCATCGAAATAGAAAAAAGACCTCTCTGTCTAAATAGACGCGATGACAGTACTCGCCTTCCCACAGCTTGGACCTCCGTAATTGCCAGATTAAACAAAGCAGACACGCCCACCAATACCCAACCAATCACAACACAGCCTCATCACGTGACATCTTCTTCTAACCCAGCGCTACCTATAAATAAAAGAAGCAGAGCGGACTCAAATTCAGTTCAGTTACCTAGTGACTCTTGGGGAGTAGGCAGATTGAGGCCCCGAGTTCGATCTAGACTCTGAAACTCTTTTTCACTTTTGTCTCTTGATAATGGCTCCAAAGCAGGAGTCGAAACGTCGAGTATTCAATAAATTCAGACGCGGTTCTCACCCGGAACCTAGCCTAGTTCATATATATATATATATATATATATATATATATATATATATATATATATAGTTCTCAAGAGTTTCTGGTTGATAACAAAAATAGTTTGAAAAATAAAATATGTCTTAACTTGCATGTTGCTGAATATCACTTTTTAGGGTTCCGTATATACAATATACGGATACCCTTATAATATCACTCAGGATTTCTGCCTCTGTCACATCACAGCAATTTTCTCCTAAACTACTGGACGGAAGAGGTTGAAATTTGGCATCAATGTGTAGTTTGGTGACCCAATCAGGAGTACATATCGTAAATGAAGAAATTTTGATTTTAGGGGTACTTTTGGGGGAAAAACTAAAAAAAATCAAAGATCTACAACGCTTATTTTCTTAATAAATAATAATGCAACTTTCTTTGTGTTTCTCACATTGATCATTTTTCAGACTTCCAGAACTTCAAGTTCAACAAACTCAAAAAAATTATTGCAAATTACAGATTTAAAAAAAAATCATATACATTATTAAATATGAATCAGTCCAAACGAAATTTTACAATACAATATGAAGAAATCCCTTCTACTATAATAAAATAATTTTATCGAATAATATATTTTGAAAAACACAGAATGAACAAGTAACTGCCGAGAATTCTTCAGGAATGAGTGCAATTGGTCTAGCTCTATAAATGATAACTTGTGGGGTGAGAAGTTACCATTTAAAAGGTGCCCAGTTATTTATCCGATTGGAAAAAACCTCCTATTCTCATATGTCATTAAAACAATTTGGCAATGTTAAATTTTGTATTAGAAATAAAATTATGGCATTCCAAAATAATTTCAATTAAAATATCTTACCTTTCCATCAAGCTCCAATATTTTGCAATGAAGAATTCCTTCTCTAATAACCGGTTTTTCCAAAGGACTCGTAAAACCCTTCTCTCTCTCCAACGATGCATTACTACTGCTGGCGCTACTGCTGAAAAAAGATGATGTCATTAATCTATGAATCACATCGGAGATAAGACGGAGATGCACTGTTAAGGGCAATCAGAAAATGATATAGATTAAAAGAATACCATATTACCTAATTATTTTATGATTTGTTAGTATTATCTAAGACATTTCATGCGTTTTTAGTTATATACTAATATCTATAGGTATTCATGTCAAACATAATAATAGGTTTCGAAAAATTAAATTAAATTTGTTCTTTGAAAACATAAAACTGCAGCAATTATTTATACGATTTAAAAAAATAACTTTCCTGGCAATTTAATAAACAGGTATTTAAAACAAGAGTTGTTTTCTAAAGATTCATTCAACCCCACCTCGAAATTTTGGACGTTTGGAAATAAAGATAAAATGTTAACCAAATAACCATCTTTTTCATAAAAATAAGTTTTATATTTGCACAGTTGTATATAACTTGGAAATATATTAACAAAAATATAAGTTTTGCAGTCCTAATCAATCGTTCATCCATCAAAAAATCCCTCCCCGGAAAAAATAGGAATATAAAATGTGAAACTCGAAAGAGAAATGACAATAATTAATATGGCACTGCTAGAGAAAGTCGAATGGTCGCTAAATAGTGTAAAGAGAGTCAGAGATTCAGAAAAGCATGAATTTACTCAGAAACCAGAAACATATTATATGTAAATTAACTTCAAAAGTTTATATGTAGAAGGATCTTCCCTTCGCGATAAAGTATACATGGTTAGGCATTTTAGGAAAAATAAACGTGTTAGAGATTGGAAAAAAAATTGGGTTGACTGATTATCAAGAATGCTCTTAACTAAAATCAGCCATTTCCGGTTATACGGGAAGTTCACTGGCAATTTCTGATTTAAAATGGAATGGTATATTTATTGAGAATTAATTCGTAAAAATTTACAAATATAAGGTTTCATTTACAAATTTAAGGTTTCATAAGTAGGTATTTTGTATGTCCAATGCAACTCAAAAATATAAAGTGTTAAATAACTTCCAAAAAAATAGCTTAAAAGTTTTAAATTTTTATCAGCTGTATGTGAGACCTAAATCTCATACTATACTAAAATCTGGCTTATTGATTTAAACAGAGCGTTTAAAAAACGTAATTCTAAATATTTAAAGATGTATAACTTTATTTATCTAAATGGCACCAACTATCTCTTTTTATTATTGGATATTATCAACCCCTTTTCGATCCAAATGATTCTTCCTTATTGCCAAATAACTCAACATTTTTCTTATTCAGCAATAGGCAAAATTCGAAATAAGATAAAGAGTGGAATCTAATATTTAAAAAGATTTTATTCATGTTTGAAGATTGAAACTTTGTAATTTTTTCGAAACGCCCTGTATAAATTAAAAAGCTAAAATATATATCATTTAAAATAACAAAGTTGCAGTCAACTTCCGGTATAACAGAAAATGAAAACAGTGCCCCAAATCGAAATGATTAGTTACTCTAAAACGATTTACGTACCAGCTACTTCTCTAGAACTCTTATATAATAAGAACTAATGAATTAATTGCAGTCCACTTCAAGTAAAAAACTCTTATGAGTAACAACTCATATAGTTCTCAACTGTAAGCAAGTAAATAAGATACAAGACATTCGGAACACACTTTACAGTAAAATAAAATGATGTATGTTTCAATTAACTGCGGAAGTGCAATATTTAAGTATTTATTTTTAAATTTACTGCATTCACAAAATTTCCAACACTGGTTACTTGTATAGTATTTTAGATTAGGCTGACCAACAGATATTTTAATGAGTTCAGTTTTTAGGTCGGTTTTGGGTATGTAAACAGTAACAATTTTTTCAACTAACAAACAGGTTGTAAACTTGGAGGAAGGTAAAAACGGTTTAATCAATTTTTATGATTTAAACTGCATTGTATTAAAGAATATTACGGAAAGGTATATACAATATTCTATAACATGAGATTTATCATTTTCCAGAAAATCGGAATAAACAGTTATGTGTGTAAAAAACGGTGACAGTCAAAGCACATGTAAAATAAAGTTTCTACACAAATCTCTACAATAAAATCTTGAGATATTGCAAAAAAAAACAGTATTGATTTATACAGAGTGTTTAAAAGTCAGTTCTTTTTAATTATAAATTATTGGTTATAAAGTGCTTCTGATGATCTAGTACTTGTTAAATAGTCATAAAGTAACACATCGTTTTTTGTTCTCAATACCAGTTAGAACAAATGTTTCATATTTTTCGTTTAAAAAACTAGTTATTAAAAATTATAAAATATTTAATAAATTTTTACGGTGCATTTTTTAAAAATTATTTTAGGGATTCCTACAGAATTTTAAAAATTGCCAAAGGAAAAATAATAAATATAAAAAAAATTAAAACATTTTGGATATCGGCACTACATGAAGGGAAAATTCAAACTGCTCTTCCCAGTTGGTTAAATAGACAACACTCTTCTAATAATAGCACTTAATGTTCTACAGAGACGACTTTCAGTTATCTAAGAACACCAAATTTACTTGATAGTTCTCATTATTGGGTTATAGTACAAAATCTTCAAAAAAACCATATGGCAAGTTACATTTTTCAAATCGGGAAGATTTGGAGACGAGTCCACTATTGTATGTATTTACAGTCATGCCCCTGTTATTTTTATGAACTATATGTCGTTTATTAATTACTATAGTATTGTCTTGATATTTTATCGATTAAATCAAAATAAAGACTTTATAAAGGTTTGTAATGTATGAAGTGTATACAATTTGCTATAAATATGTTTTTCCGTAATTTTTCCTATATTGTTTATTAAAGATTCAGCCGTTTAAAATGCGATTGTGTAATACATTCTCCAAAAAAATATATCAGTTACACATTAACATCAACATGTATTAAGTTTCTATTGTTGATTAGGAAAATACTTTCTCGATATGCTTTCGAACTGCATGGATGAGCACAAGTTTTGAAGTAAACCCAGGAAGCGAAAGTAAAAAACAACAAACTACAATGGCATTCTTTGTTTATGACTTAAATAAACATTCTATTCTTGCCGCAAATGTCATAATACTTTCAGTTTATCCTACTTTTGTTATAATTATATGTTAATTCAATTATAAATTTTGACGAATTGCCTTGTTCACTTGTTTTCAACATGTTTTATACATTATTCTAAATAAAATTATTGGTTTTAAAAATACTTAATTATGGTTTTGTATAAGTTCAACACAGAAATAACATAACGAAATGTAGCACATATCATTTTCTTAGAACTACTAGTATATTAAGTATAAGTAATAATATTCACATAAAATAAGATTAAATCTCATTTACTGACACAATAACATCAAACTCAATATGTTCCAGGTGTTGGAAGAACGGGACTTCCACTCCACGTTGTAAAAAAATGTGGACTGCTATCTCTAATTATCATATTTACGGTTCGATAAGTTCAAACCAGTTGCACAACGAATTTGGCGGTTAAAAGTTATAACTGCATAAAGTACCATCTGGTATAGTCCATATGGAATAATGTTTTTAGTAAATATTGAATTTGGAGTGTCGATTAATAAAAGCACTATTCGCGAAGATCTTAGAACTATGTTTCTATTTAACGACTAAGACGTTTACAAAATTCTACATGAATTGTTTCGGTATTAAGTTGTAATTTGGTATTTCGTAAAACATCAAAATTTCTTAAGAATAACATCCAAGTCGAATTATTTGATATCATATTTTACACTAAATGAGAATAATAGTAATGTTGGATATTTAAAAATGTATGTTTCTTTAAGAATTTTAACTGGAGAAATTCAAGTTTTAAATTAATTATATTATTAATCGGAAATTCATGACAATCTTTACGTAATTTAAAATTCACATTTTTTAAAACTAACAAACAATATTTGTTTCTCCAGGATGTGTAGAAACATTCCTGCCAAATTGAATTAAAAATGTTTCTTACGACATTTGTGCCGTGAATTCAATTTCTTGGAAATATCTGATGTTTTTATCTAACGAGTAAACCATAATGACTAAGCGTCTAAGAACAAATCGGCCAGCAAATTACAATTTCTTTATTGACATCTGTAACGTCAAACTAAAGGCAGCCAAACATATATTATGACTAAAGTATGTTATCTTCAAGGTTTTTGTATCTTTAATGTTAAAGTTTAAGATATTTTCTTAAAATAACAAGAATTTAAAGGTTTCTAGTATAACTTTTATGGTTACTAAATTACCTATAGAATCCTAAATTAGGGATGGCGTTTTATTTATTTTTATTAATCTTAACTTCATAAGCTATATTGTGAAGAAGATTAATGTTACATTTATTACAATAAAGTTAGGAATTTAAAAAATCCACTTTTAACCGGTTTTTGCGGCTTTTTGGCGAAATATGCTCTTATCTGGATTTGTAAACGAGCTTGTAAAAACATTCAAATTCAATAAAACTTTTCCATTAATAGCATTACGATTACTTCATCACTTTTCGTAATGTAGACAAAAAAAAAACACAAAATATTAAATTTGTGTGAGGGTATGCTTTCAAATTTTGTTTCACTTAAATTCTCTACAGATTGAGTTAATAATCTTAATTGAATTTGACAGGAATATTTTGAACAGTTATCAAAATTGTTATCGAAAATAGGTTTTAGGACCTTCGAATTAATCTTCAAACAGCTCGAGCGAAATTAGAAATCCTTTTTGAACTAGAGTCATTTAACTTGACGTATTACATGTCTAGATTCTGCTTGATAAAACTATAAACAAAAAAAAAACAAATAAAACCAGTAGAATATAATTTAAATGTTCTTTATCGTAATTATTATTTTATATATTTGTCTTAAAATATAAAAGGAGTGAATTGTGATTTTAATATTTAAAGGATTTTTTAGTTATTAAAATTTCACATTTATAAGGAAAATATATTACTTGGGCATATTACTTAATGCCAAATATTCCCCAGTATGACAGATAAATGAACATACACAATATTTTGCACCCTAACACCAAGTAAGTTGTCATATTGTGGAGTGTTAGAATTATTACATAAAACGCCAACTTAGTTAGGGCATAGGAAAGTTTATTTATCTAGCTGTGTATACTACTTCAAGTCAAATGTACCACAAAGCTAAATAATTTAAATTTTATCTGGTAAATTTATTATTTAGACATTATGGGTATTTTATTTGATCTATCTACTAGTTTTAAAAAATACAAACTGACAAAGTAAGTTGACCGAATGCAATAAATATAAGTTTATAGAACATAACTCATGAATACCAGTCGGATATATCATTACCAAATAAGGCCTTGAGATAATCTTGATAACCACACGCATGTGAGATGTGAGTATGTATTATGTATGTAAAAGGCTCCAGTTTCACTTTCTATTAATCGTATATCATTCCGAAAGTGTATTATAATTTTGAAGATCTTTGGAATCTTGTAATAATCCATCTTAACAGCTTAAAACCAGTGAGGATTATGACCTATAATGACGATCACTAAATTTTAATGCTTGCCGCACCTGGGCTTTAATTTATTTAGAACTCCTGTACTTAAGTATTAGGATTTTACATAATATTGTATTTAAGTTTTATGAGATATTTGGTAATATAAAAATCCCAAGATTTAATTCAACCGTCATAAATTTTATATTCTATATTTGATTAATAATTTAATGTTAACCCAAATTCATGAAATCTATATACTTTAACTGCTCAATATTCATGATTTTAGTACAATAACAAAATATAATTTTGAATTTTATTAATTTTCAGAATATATAAAAATCTTTGTTTGCTTTTATGACTTCAATTCGAATTCTTTGTAAAAGTTGTACTAATTTCGTGAATTATGATTCCAAATAGTATCTTAATATTTCACTTCCAAGAACCAAAAACGGAATTAAAACGGAAATAAGAAGAAGGTTACATAAATAGTCGGTCCGAGAGAATTAGCAAATTATCATGTAAAATTAGGACTAGACCTGTTTTTTGTATATATTGGCTCTAAACAATATGTATAATAAATATATGTGCGCCATGTAAAGAGATTTTATTTAGCTTCTTCTTTCCTTAATACAAATTATTCAGAATGAAATTTTCTACAAAACTGGTAACATGAAATTTTGAAAATACTGAGATTTTCTGGAAAAAACAGTTTTCGAAAAAATGTGAAAATTTTAAATTTAACGTTTGATGTTGAAGATATCTTCCAATTATATTAAAACTCTGGAAAACGATAGATCAAGTGATTTGGGCAATTAAGTATGAATTTTATCTTTATAAATGTCCAAATCTATATTATATAATTTCCTTAACTTTAATATATCTCTTATTTTATTTTGAAACTATAAATTTATAAGATAATATCAATATACTTTCTGCCATTTGAAGTAGAAGAATAATTTATACATTTTATTAACTATTTGGAATAGATACAAGAACTGATACATATTAGTAATGGTGCACAAATTAAATAAAAGATGTATAAATAGAAGAGAATTAGAAATTTGTAACAAAAACAAAATATTTTTGCCTAATTTCGAAAAATTGCTTGCATTACTAGCTGACATTTACAGAAAGTTGTTACCAAAGATTATTTCATGAATAGTGTAATTAAAAATAAATATTAAGTAATTTTTATTTGTTTGTTTTAACTGGTGACGACTATGATGATCATTTTTATCTAATTCACTGAATTCAGTAGGCAGTGCATTGCTTCCTTAATCCCCTTTCAGTATTCAGAGTAGCATTCATACTTCATTTTTTTTTAATTTTGGTCTAACACGGGTCATTCGACTTTAGCTGGCCCCAACTTCCATCAATTCATTTTGTGGATTCATTGCCTTACTGTAGTAATTTTTAATTTGTAAAAACATTTGTTCCAAGTGATGTCGTCAGCTAATTTTGTAGGACGCAGATTTTAAATATGTAATTTGGGATAGACACATTTTTATAAAACAATCATTCTTTAAAGCCATATAAAACTACAGTTAAACTCTAACCAGCATTCCTGAGGTTAAATTTTATTGCTTCTGGGGTGTTAAAAGTCATTTTTGGGTTGATCTTTTCACATTTTTTTCCTTTAGTAAAAAATAGATAACGCAGTTTAACAATTTGTCTTGTCTCTAACTCACAATGCTTTCACATTAGAAGGTTTCCCGATTGTGAAAATTCAAGGTCATGGAAAGATGAATGTGCTACTGTTATATGCACAAAAACTTCAAAATATTTTCAGCCATTCTGTCGGATTTGTCAGCAATTGCAGTTTCTTCTTTAAGCGACTAATGAATTATTAGTTGTTTCTTTAACTTTCTGAACTTGTATGAATAACACCACACTTGTAGAAAGTTCTGTACAGTTCAGCAAATTCCAAACATTTGGGGGTCTATGTCAGATTTAACAAGCTTTTATTAAGTAACTTTTTCTCTGTAACCTAGAGCAAAAACAGAAAAAAGGTATTCTTTAATTCCCATTTTTTTTTATAAATAATTTTTCAAAACTTTCTGAAAGCACATAGAGGTACTTATTGTACCATATACATACTTTTAAAAAAAAAAAAGCTCTCAGCTAGTTTTTATGAAAAAAAGCACTTGTTTTTCGGCACTCAGAGGTAAATTTTTTCAACTTGCTTTGCACAGCTTGCTTTTGGCTAATTTTATTGAAACTCTGGTGTTTAATAGACTTGAACTAGTGGAACAAGTCTCAATGATAACAAAGTAGGATAATCATTTGTTTTGTGTCAACAACCAATTACCAAAGTTAACTTTTGTACACATTACGCTGTATAATAAAAAATAGACTTTCGACTGGATACAAAGTTAAAAGCCTCTTAATAATGTATAGCCCCTAAAAGTTTTTCCCTTTACACTAAGGCATCATTATATTCTGGCTATGCGGTGCAAATGGAAAAAATCATCTTGTAGGGGCTGTAGATCTAAACCAAAAGACTTTTTACCGATTCAAAAAAGAAGATTAATAATTCGTCAAATTAGTTTTTATATTATTTCTTATGCAACCTGTCGATTACTCCAAAACGGCTTAACAGACTACTATAATTTAATGGCAATGCTGTGGAACCTTTGGTGTGTCACAAATGTAAAAACACAGTTTTGCACCCTAACACCAAACCTTTATTTTAAAAACTCAACGCCGTTTCAACAACTCTTAAGTTGTCATCATCAAGGAGTAATTCAAACTGGTTTACTCATTGACCGTTCACCGAATCTATAAGTAAAATTTAGAAAAAAATTAGAGACATAGGGCCTCCTGAATTTTACCGGAAAAATAAGGAGAGACGTCTAATATTAATTTTGGCAAATTTCAGAATTAAATGGAACATATAAAATTAAAATTGTTTCTAACACTTCATGGTAATATCTCAAATAAAAGGGCTCATTATGGCGAAAATAAATATATTTTTTCATATTTTTAAAATAAATTAAAGATATTAACAAAAGTATATTTTTTTACCCATCCCCCCCTTTATCAAAAATTTGAAAAAAAATAGGGATATAGGTTCTCACCTGAACTTTACGGGAAAAATAAGGAGAAACCCCTAATATTAATTTTAGGGGGCAAATTACAGCATTAAATGGAAAACATAACATTAAAATTATTTCTAACGCATCATATAATATATCAAATGAAAGGGCTCATTATGACGAATACAAATATATTTTTTTCAAATTTTTAAAATTAATATTTTAAAATATATTAACAAAAATATAAAAAATACTCATTCCCCCCTTTATTCCCCAAACTATAATACCGTTTTTATTGTTTACAGGAAAAATACTAAGAAATCTCTAATATTAATTTTGAGACCCAAATTATAGAATTAAACGGAAAATAAAAAAATATTTTGTTAACACATCATGTAATACATCAAATGAAAGGTCTGAGGAATAAAAATTCTCATTTCCCTCTTTATTTCCGAAACCATACTACCTAAAATTTTGAAAAGAATTAGGGGTACTGGGGCTCACTTGAAATTTATACGAAAATTTAGTAGAAATTCCCAATATTAATTTTGGGGACAAATTATAGATTTAAATGGAAAATTAAAATGAAATTTTCAAACACATCATATAATATATCAAATAAAAGGCGTATTATGTGAATTACAAATATATCATATTTTTAAATCATTTGTTTAAAAGATATTAACAAAAATATTTAACATCGACATATTTATTATTTAAAAATTGACCTATTTTCCCCTTTATCTTCCAATCTGCAGTGCCTAAAATTCAGACAGTAGATTATAAAAGGCTTTCCTGAAGTTTATTAGTAAAATACTCTAATGTTAATTTATGGGGCCAAATTAGAAAATTACATACATATTTTTATAAAAATCAAGCGAATCATGTAGCAGATAAAATGAAATGTGGAAAATAAAAGTGTATATTTTTTATAAACTTAAAAACGCTTCCTTTAAAAGATATTATGGTAAATATAAGAAAATGCACTCTCCCTACTTGTCTGAAACTGGAATATTAGAACCTTGAAAGTGGTACCCTTAGTATGCAAGTCCAACTCGCACTTGACAAAATTATTTTTAAATATAAATTATTGAATCGTGCTCATGATGACTTTGGATGCACGCAGTAAAAATTATCAAATAACTGACTTTTAGAGTTTCTGTACACAATATGACTTTTGACTTATGAGATCAGAACTATGAAACACTATTTTCTTAAAATTAACCATTTTCTGTCCACACAAAATATTGATAAGAAAATTCAACTCTAAGAGATTGTACACCGAAAACCGAGTACTTCCGAGTTAGTGCCCATGGAGACTTTTGATTCATGCGTTAAAAACTAACAAATAAGAGAGTGTAAAAACGAAAGTTGGTCGCAAGTCAATATCTACAAAAATTCTGGGGTGTCCATAATGATTGTGAGCAATATCCTTCAAAATGTTTTTCCGCAAGTGATTAGATTATGTTACTTAGAAAAAAACTCAGACTGTGCATGACAAAACGGTGTTCTAGTACTCTATGCATGGTCATAATTTCAGACAGATAGTTAAGTTTTTACAATTTTTAAAACCTCGATACCCATCTCAAGTATGTATGGATTTAATTCATCACTTAACGCAAAGCCAATATATTACTATTTTTATAATTCTTATGCCTGATAAAGTTTCATTTTGAACTAAATAATTACAATTTCTGTTAATTGAATAACAATTAATAACTAATAAATTATAAAAACAAAAACAGGAAATAGTCGCACGCACCGATAAAGATGAGTTGTTAATAAAATATGTAAATAACAACAAGAAGGGGAAGTTATCAGAAACGAAACATGGTAAATAGAAAGATGCCAAAAAAAGAATTCAATCATTGATAACAATTCATTTTGGAATTATATTGTACAAATATTTTGACGTTTAGTAGAGGAGCTAAATAGTTTGTTTTCGATTCTTTTGATTTCTGGTTATTCTTAGAGGCCTAGAAATTATGGTTTGGGGCTTTTCGAAATGAAGATATTACCAATACCATGTGTAAAAATGGGTCAGAGAAATAAAAAAAAATTCATACACAAAGTAAGTTCACCTATATATCACTTGTATGTATACATAAAACGGATGCCCGGTAATAAAAGAGTACACATACCAGTGGACGAACTAATAGTGCCCTATTATTATCATCCTAGTTGAATTCCAGGGAAACCCTTAACATATGGGTTGATTTTTTTCAGGTGACGTGGATTCCTATACGAATTCCGGTAAAAATTAAAGTAAAACAATAGGAAAAAAAACTCCGTGATACATGTAGCATAAAATTGATATGGATGCAACTTACAATGTTGCTCGTCGCAGAGTAAAAATGTATTCCCATAAACATGTCATAACTCACCAGTATGATATCCATACAGATAACACAAAATTGAATGATTGCCAAGATTGCCAAATAATAAATGATAGTGGCGACAGATTTACACTACCTAATTGCCTCGGTACCTAAAGGTTAGGGTTTAATATCGAAATACAGATAGAAAAAACAAATCACTGCTAATATGTTTGTAAAACATATACTTCCCCTGTATTGAGATTTATAAGGAAAACATGTTTTCAACATATATTATTTCAAATCCTCTTGGACAGAGTATCGATACAAAACAAGTTTAAACAGATTTTCCCGGAAATGTTTGTTTTGCACTAGCCAGAAAATATAAAAGATGTATATGAGTGGGTGTCAGAAAGAGAAAGAGGTGGAAAAACGACGAAGATACATTTCAGAAGAAACTTTCATTCAAAATGGGTAGTGTCTCGTCTTTTTTCAACGCATATTTTTTTTCAAATGTGTAGGTCGAATTAAATATACTCTAAATATTTATACTTCAGTAGTAAGGTCGTCTTATTTCGGCACGTAATGAAATAGTATTTAAACAATCAGTGAACAAATTAATTAATGTAATTCAGAAATTGTCATCCAATTAATATATTGGACGGGTTTCTTTCACTGATGCTCCGAGTTACCACAGTGAATTCTGCCGTTTTAAATATAAAAAAACAATAACCTTTAAAATACGTTAATTATCAAATACAAACAAAAAAAAGTCAAAATCCCTTAATGACCTGATTCCAAAATTGTAGAAGTAGCCTCGAGTTAATGCTAGGTAAGCGCAAATGCAGAAATTCAGAAAAAAAGAACTACAATTTACATATTTTTATAGAATAAATACAGGATAAAGTACAACTAAATGTATTCTTATTGTTATAAAATTCATTGTTCACCGCCAAAGAGAAAAATTTAGAAACCTAAATTAATCATTCCGATATAAAGCCGGTTGAAATAATAATAATTTGGTCAAGTGCGAGTTGGACTCGCATACTTGCGTACCGTACCACCTTCAAGATTCGAATATTCCAGTTTCAGACAAGCAGGAAATGAGTACATTTTCTTATACTTACCATTATATCTTTTAAAGGAAGCGTTTTAAATTTATAAAAAATATACAGTTTGATTTTCCACACATAGACTTTTTATTTCATCTGCTTTAGGATTCGCTTGATTTTTATCACAATACATATACATATGTATTTAATTTTCTAATTTGGCCCCCAAAAAGTGACATTAAAGTTTTATTTTACTAATAAACTTTCAGAAATGCCTTTTATAATCTACTGTCTGAGTTTTGAGGCTCTGTAGATTGGAAGAAAAACGGCAAAATAGGTCAAAGTTTAAATTATAAATTATTAAATCTGTTATTCAAATTAATTAAAAATATAAATAAAATATATTTTTCAAATTTTAAATAGTGTAGTTGCTTAAGTGGGAATTAAGTCGATGTTTAATATTTTTAATATCTTTTAAACAAATGATTTAAAAATATGATATATTTGTAATTCACATAATGAGCCTTTTATCTGATATATTACATGATGCGTTTGAAAACTGAATCTTTATTTTCCATTTAATTGTATAATTTGTCCCTAAAATTACTATGGGGGTTTTCTAGTAATTTATATTTTCCGTTTAATTATATTATTTGGAGGCCAAATAATAGAATTAGGTATTTTTTTCAAATTTTTCCTATAAACAAAAAAAATGAGGTCTTAGAGTTTGGGAAATAATGGGGAGAATGGGTAATTTTTTTAAATATTTTTTTTATATATTAAAACAAATGATTTAAAAATATGATATATTTGTAATTCACATAATGAGCCTTTTATCTGATATATTACATGATGCGTTTGAAAATTGAATCTTTATTTTCCTTTTAATTGTATAATTTGTCCCTAAAATTACTATGGGGATTTTCTAGTAATTTATTTGCCGTTTAATTCTATTATTTGGAGGCCAAATAATAGAATTAGGTATTTTTTTCATATTTTTCGTATAAACAAAAAAAATGAGGTCTTAGAGTTTGGGAAATAACGGGGAGAATGGGTAATTTTTTTAAATATTTTTTATATATTTTAAAATATTCAATTTAAAAAAATTAAAAAAATATATTTGTACCTATTCGTCATAATGAGCCCTGGGATTTGATATATTATATGACCCGTTAGAAACAATTATAATATTTTATTATCTATTTAATTCTATAATATGCCCCCCCCCAAATGAATATTAGGGTTTTTTTCTTATTTTCCAGTAAAGTTCAGGTGAGGGGCTATACTTCCAGTTTTTTCAAAAATTTTTTTTTCCCCCCAGAAGTACCCCTAAAATCAAAATTTGTTCTTTTACGACATGTACTCGTGTTCGGGTCACCAAACTATACATTGATACCAAATTTCAACCTCTTCCGTCCAGTAGTTTAGGAGAAAATGGCTGTGATGTGACAGAGGCAGAAATCCTGAGTGATATTATAAGGGTATCCGTATATTGTATATACGGAACCCTAATATATTGTATACACGGAACCCTAAAAATAGCAATAATGGTTATCCTGAGAACGCTCTGACAACAAAGAAATAATCATGGCATTCATGTATGTTCTACACAGGCTATAAAAAGGGCAAGTTGAGTAGTTTTTTAGTTTATATTCGTGTGATTGAATCGATGGAGAGAAGCGATCAGCTGTTTCCAATCGTATTATTTATTTATTTATTTATTTATATATTTAATATTATGCTGTCTGTCAACCTGAGCACGCATGACGCAAAAATTACTGCATAGGATGGAGTAAATGTAATTATTCGTTGTAAATTACTTGTTACCTGACGAGAAACGAAATAAAGGAATACCCACTACTTGTATTATTCGGTATCAGATACGTTGATTACATGTGATGGTGGAACCATTTCTCCTATAATTCATCATAATATCATCAGTCTGAACCTCTGAAGATAAAGGAACGGACAGATGACAGAAAAAGAAAGATTGTTGGTTGCCGCAAAGTTTTTTTTTAAATATTTCAATAATTTGTTTCGTATTCACAAAAAATTCCTACAGAAATTAGTACGTCATACTACAAAATGAATAATATGTGCATTATACGACTATATTTTTATATTGCATTGTACCGTGGACCTATTTGACCAAAAACAGAAAGAATGGTAATTCCGAAATCTAATCTTATTTACTGAGCTTTGTAGGTCGCAGTCGTAGTCCTTTATTGTTTACTAGCAGACCCGGCACCCGGCCACGCATTGCTGTGGCTGAGTGATTTAAGATATATTTGAAAGACAAATTTAACACAAATTAACATAACATTTTTATAACATTTTTTCAATAGTATATATACTCTAAATATCTTTAATCGTAATGAATCACAGTTAATGTTCAATGAAGCGCCAGTCGATGTACAATATTTTTGGTCAAGGCGCCATCTGTTCCTGACTTATGGAACGTACGATTAATAACAACAACCAACGTTGATGAACAGTTTATTATTAATTATTAAGACCATAAATGTAAATAATAACTATCCTATCATCTAAGTTGGACCAAATTACATATATATGCCAACTTTCATGAATATCGGTTGACTCGTTTTTGAGTTTATTCGGAACATACACAGTGACACGGATTTTTTATATATTAAGAAGATGTTAGTACAATTAGTGGGTAAAAATTAATCCAATTAAGTAACATTTTCCATTAAATTTTTTCTTGATTACATTTTTGTAAATACATACATCAAGTTACTCAGGACTATTTCTTGCCAAGATGACCTTGTTAATACCATATGTTGATTAAAATTTAGTATATTCGGTTATAATTTTTAATACTTTTAGGGTAGTTTGAAACTAATTCTTGATTTGAATATGGCTTTAAATCTTCCTAAAGGGTTTTATTTTGGTTCTTTTTTCAAAATGTAATGTTGTATCAAAACTTTCTATTTTCAACAACACAAAACGAATATCCGCCAATTGTCGTTGGCTTCGTTTTCAATGAACGAGTTAATAGTAAATACATATATAATATATATACACAATATACTGAAAGTAACCATGTGCCGAAGTAACGACTATAAGGAAAGAATACTCAGTCAGTGCCGAAGTAGCGATTAGTAACCAATACTTCAAAAGTAAAAATCTTTCTGATAAATTTTGGCGTGGAAATACTTTAGTACCTCTATTAACTAATATATAGAATATTTTAGGCGGCGAAAAAATATTTTCTTTTATAATTTCATAAGACGGGATCTTTTTTACATTAAAACGGAAATGTGTACAAAACTTACAACTGCATACTAATACACAAAAGAGAAAATGGTATGGAGATATTTTGAATTTCAGGAACGGACATAGGTTATTTTTTTCAAAATTCAACCCCTAAGGGGATTAAAGGGAATGAAAAGGGGTGAAAAGAGATTCCAAGTTTATTTGGAGGACCGAGACAGCTGCTGATACGAAGTTAATAAAATGTGTTTGGCAGATAGCTTCAGTATGGGTAATAAATATAGTTAAAGCATATTTGTAAATTCGATTAAAGAGATGAGAAAGGGCCGTAACGGTTCTTAGGAATAGTTTTCACAGGTATTGTTTCAAAGGTAGACTTAGTTTAGTTTAGGTTAATCTTTATGTAATCATATTCACTGTTTTTATTTATAATGGGTTTATTTAGCTGTGTGTTTGTAAAATGCAAAAAATGTCACAATCCCAAAACTGTTAAAAATGCCAAAATGTCAAAAAATTAATGAAATTATATTTAAGTCTTTTGAATAGTTGCATATTTCGTAAACGTCTGTAAATTGTAATTAAGTTTTGAGTTTTCGCCTACCATCTATCAATTTGAAGTAACTTGTGGTACGCAAAGGATTTCAGGAAATTCTGATGACTGTGTACCAATTTAAAAAACGTACTCACGTATTTATATTTATGTATAATAAATTATTTTAGTTAGAATTATTCCCGTATAAAGAACAATAAGACAAAGTAAGGTTAAATATATTCCCACAGCCTAATTTGTTATGCTTAAAAGATTGTTAGTATTTTGTTCTAAGTACATGCAACCATTTCTAGGAGTAACAGCAGTTGTTTTTTGTTAGCATTTTGAAATTTACAGCAATTGTAATTCAAGACAGCTGAATTTACTGTTCAAGAAAGTCCTGTTAAATGACTATTTTAAAAGTAAATAAATATGTTTTTAAAACAATTTTATTAAGTAAAGATATCCCTTGACTTCAGTAAACACAACCTGTCTTAATTATTAGCTCACCCCAAAGATGAGCCAGCATCCTCAAATAGCTTTCTAAGTTGCTGAATGTCACCAGGAAAAAGAGGAGGTCGCCACCGCCTGTGTGCACTACGAAATGTCAAAACTCACTTAGAAAATAGTAGAACTTGCATATCCCATAAAGTACTCCGCTAAACCTTAAAGCTCCCAAGTTTGTAATAATTCCATCAATAAATTAAGTGTACTACCAAAAAAGCGACTGGATAATTAATTACCTCTAAGGTCGAAATAACAATGTTTCAAACTGAACTTAGTAAATCAAATTTAAAATGTTTTATATTTATATTCAGGTTCTTATTCAGCAAATGTACAAAATATCTTTAGTACTTACCTTTTCAGTATTTGGGGCGAGATGTCCCCACCGTCACTAATATCACTGTCAAAATGCACTCGTCCACCTTCAGTAGCCTTTAGGTAGGACTCCCTTCGTACAGCTCGATCGTCCTCAGCTGTAAATTAAAAAGAATATTTTATATATGGGAATAAAATAGAATTATTATATGAAGTACACTGATATACACTGGTCAGTAGTAAAATACTGTGTTAAAATCTATATAAATTTAGAGGCACCAATAGGGCTCACTACCCCGATTTAAATTAAATGTAAATAAAACTCTCGTTCAAATTCTATTAGGTACAGGCAAGTCTTCAATTTGGTCAAATCAGAGAAAGAGACATCGCTCTTTACCTTACTATCCCTAGTAAGGAAAGTGGAGAAAATCCGTGAAGTAGAAAGAAAACACAACATAAAACGGGCAAACTCCTGAACTATCACTGGACTAGAAAACTAGAGTTGGACATACGTCTAAAGTTCCGAAACGAATATATACGCAGAACGAAAATTACAAGCTAAGCTCATAGAGATAATACAAATATAGAGCACATTGGAAGTAACTAACTTTATCTCAGCTCACTTCTGATTGATGCTTGTTTGCATTAGTCAAATGACGTTTAGCAATTGTTTGCAGCTCTAGACCGAGACAGATATACCCCCTCGTTTTCTTTTCGATTCCACTTGTACAGGCGCCCATATCTCACGCACTGTATATTTTAGGTATTACCTCTATAGATAAGCTTCAGTTATCGACAATTCTGCTCCAAATTGGAGAAAACTCAAAACCAAGAGCAATAATTAGAGCATTTCTGTTATAAATGTATCATTTTTTTTTTGTGTTCCAAAAAAATCCGTATATAATAAAAATAATTCTCTATTTTTCTAAGCCCGGAAATACTACAAGAATACGAGCATAATATTCCGAGCAGCAGGTTACGTTGTATACCATATACATCGATCAATTAACATACATATTATATACATTCTTGTGGCATTCTGACTAGAAGAAACTGTTTATTAACCTTTTATATTTAAGCGGGGATATAAAGCACAAAAAGAAGAACTAAACAGGACAAAAAACAAGGTATAAAATATAACGAAGTTATAAAATTACGAAAGTTATAAAAAATACAATGTCAAACCAATCGAATTTACCAATGAAAAAGGCAAAACTAGCTAATAAGATGATCAAGAACTCCAAACGCAGGGACACAAAGTAACCGCAAGAATAAGAGAATAACACAACACAAAATAAAAGGAACTCAAGCCTACTTGTGCAGACCATATGTAAGTTCAGTTTACAGAGCAAGTCAGTTTATACTAGACGTGTCTAAACACACATATTTACTGAAATGATACATTGCTCCATATCATAGAACTGTTCTAAAAGACCAGAATCACGAACGCCAGTACAAATGAATGATTTGAAACTAGAACTTCTAATATCTCAGGTGTGTATTCGAACATTTCGCGTGTATTCGAACATTTCGCGTCTCAGGGTGCGAGTTATACACTGCATTCAGCAGAACCAATTACAATTTAAAAAAGTTCTCACGAAAAAAGAATATCAAATACCAAATAGATTTAAAATATATGAGGAAATACTAGAACTGTCCAGCAGTGATCGGAAATTGTGACTGAATATAAAATGGCATTACAAATAAAATAGATGTGAAATCAAACATGGAAATTCCGAACAGCGGTTACGTTGTATACCATATACATCGATCAATTAACATACATATTATATACAATCGTGTGGCATTCTGACTAGACGAAACTGTTTATTAACGATTGATCTTCTAGTATTGGTATATGGTTACAAAAGGTAAAATCTATGGTGGATAAGAGAACAGTATCTTGGTAGTAGGCGTAATCCAAGACTGTAAAATGAAAAATGGCACGACAATAGACAATTGTCCTGCCATTTGATAAATTTAACTAAATAAGAGAACTAAATTCAGGTACTGTTATATATACAGAACTAACAGCATTTCTTTGAAGGACCTAATCTATGATGCACTTATTGCAAAAATATCTATTTTGTGGCTGGCAATCGTCTCACCATTAAACCATAAAAATGAGTCATCTACCTGTCAGAAGTGGAATATGAGGTTACGAAAATAAAGTTAGATACAGCCACATGCATATATATTCTTTCTACAGAAGCTTTGAAATGCTTGGACGAAGAAGGCATCTCTCTTCTTTTATAACATATGCAGGAATATTTGATCATCCAATGTCTAGCTTTGATCAGTTTCATAAACAGAGATTAACCGACATTAAGCCAAATGAAAGACGAGCAGTAAAGGATATAATACTAGTAAGGGATAATTAGGGATATACAACGGATTAGTAGTCAGTAAGGATGTCATGATAAATAGAACAGCAACAAAATTAGTAGAAGAATACTGTTCGAAAACAAAGTTTATTTTGAAAGGGTTAAATAACCTCGAGTACCAAAAGAGAGATACGTAGTGGCGCACTGTAACGGTTGGTTTAGTCAACAGCGTAACTTGGCAGTAACATCAAAGGTATTAGTCAGTTGGTAGCAATGCTCAGTTGGCAGCAATGAAAATAGTCTAGAAACCTGTGTGCGCAGGAGTAGTAGTTCAGTAGTAATGTAGGAGAAGAGTGAAAATGAGGTCGTCGTAAAACATAGTTTTAGATTGCTAGTGACGATTTAATGGTAGTTATTTAGTTATTGGATTTCAACTAGATCATAAAGCATTTTGGGAATGAAGACCGTTGACAGAAACAGTATTAGTTAGTACATCGAAGTAAATTGTGAAGAAAATTCATAAAGCTTGTGGAAGTAGAAATTTCTTGGCGTCAGTCAGCCATTGTAGTTTTTGAAAATTTGAAATTGTTGAAAAGTGTACTGTTGCAGAATCTTGTAAGACTAAATCACCATATTGTATAGAGAAGATTGTGATTATAGATTGTGATTATGTTATTGTTGGAAAAGTGTTATCCATGTACCCGCAATTACGAAGGGAGTAAAAAAAGAAGTTCCCCTATGCCTTCAAGGTAAGATTCAATCCTGGCCTACAAAATAATTCCCTCTTGTATATATGGTCATGGGTCGGACTATAATCTATTTATATACATGATCAGAGTCGAATCGGATTTGAACTAGCGAAAGGTGAAAAAACAACCGCTTCGTAAATATGTTCAGATTCGAGCCGGATTGGATGTGAAAAACAAACTCTTCGTAAACAAATACTTATAATTAGGTCAGTTAGGACATATATCGGGTTCGCTATACTGCCATAAATAAACAGAAGAATCAAAGTTGCATGAATGACACTCAAAAGAAGCTCGATACTCTTCCTCTTGAATGCTATGCTTAACAAGAAAGTATTAAATCAATGTTTATTATCACATTGATCAAATATCTACTGACACGCGGCTGTGAAACGCAGACTCTCAAAAGAGAAATTGCATGGAAATTCAAGTTACACAAAGGTAACAATAAGGAGTAAATGAAAAGGAATGGTGTGGAAAAAATGAGACTGGGGTAATAGACGTTATCCAAAGTCCCTGAAATAGCATTTGCTACAGGGGTGGAACCGCACAAGAGATTCCGGGGGCTATTAGGAAAATAACAGACATAACATAAGCCCAAACGGTGAAAAAGAGAGGACTGAATAACCTATATAAAATAGTTCAACGAAACTAAACAAGTATGATATAATAAATAGTAGAACAAAAGCAGCACCAGTGTATTCTAGACGAGCTGACCCAAAATGCAACATTTTAAATCGATGTGTTTTTGCTTTTTAGCACTATAAAGTCAAAAACCATTTTGTTTTTTCCTCCTGAATGAAATCTACTCCTGATACTGTGTTTTGTATAGGGTTTTAAATACCCACAAAATGAGCTGTAATAAGCGGACCTTCGCAAGTTTGTTAAATAGTTAAAAATATATTTTGTTAAATCCTTGCAAACTAAAAATGTACCCTTGTAAGATCTCGAGATGTTTGGTAAAATAACAATTAAACAAAATGAAGCAAGCATTTTTTAAATGTCATACTATCTCTTCTGATGGTCCTATCATTATTCAGAAAGCGGCATGGAATAATTTACAAAATTTTGGGTATAAATACATGACATTTTGTGTCTTAAATGTGAAAATTAAGATACAAATATTTCATTTTTGTATTTGTATTAACATTTGCTGTGTATTTATTTTTGTCATATTCAGTAACTACACAAAGCTTATAACTTATTATATTGTTTTTAACCTCATAAACCTACGTTTTAAAATCACAACAGAAGCAATAAAGTGGTAAAAAGTAATAATAGAATAAATCTCTTTCAATTAGATTAATCCATTAAAATGTGAGCAATGTATGTCGACGGAACTCGAAATGGCGTGAATGGCGCGTCAGCTATTGCCATAACTGATCCCACAAATGTTTTAAGTATACCTCTTTATACCCAAAACAATGAAAAAATAACACAAAACAGGTATTTAGCTCAACTATTCTATTTTCCATGCACAAATAAAAAAATTGTAAAATATTAGAATATTTGTAAATCATCGTTTGTTTAAATTATCCAAGCAACAAATTAGCGGAGTTGAGCATCTTATACCTCATTTTCCGTGTTTTTCCAATTTCTAAAACACCGGCCGTAGTAGGAAAAAATATTTTATGGGCGAATTTCGTGCAATAGGCAAATATCTATTTTTTAGAGATTATTTGAGTTTAAGATGTCAAAATTTAAAATAGCAATTAGGCATATTTTATCCATATGACGAGTTGTTGTCGACGTGTTCTACTATTAATCTATATATAAATAGGCTAAGACAAAACGATTAGGTACCATTTTCTCCTCTGTTTCTCAACCGATTTTCTTCATTTTTGTTTTGTTTAGTAGCTACTGACGACCTTCAGTGCAGAATGCTAATCTTAATTTATAATATTGGTTCATTCATTAAATAAAATATAATAAAAATTCATTATTTACGTCAATAATGTCAATGCCAAACAAATGAATGTGCCGCTGCCGCCAGACTCAAACCATTGAGTAATTATATATAGACAGACCAATGCTATTATATACTTAGAGCATGTACTTCTGGAGGTGGCATGCAAGCGTTGTTATTGTTTAGTGGGTAAAGTAATCGTTGAATATCATAATTATACAGGGCGATTCCAGATATGTCAGAAATAATTTTTTTAATGGGTGGCACATAAGCAGTTGCATATTTAGGGTGTTTAAAATATAGAGTAGAGTGCAATTATAACTAATAAAATAATTATATAGGGAAGCCCATTAGCGGTTGAATTTACAGGGTTCTTGGAATGGAAGGTGCAGTAAAATTACAGTTATACAGGGTGGTGCAAAAAATGTTATACATAGATGCATATACAGGGTGGCGGAAATGGAAATGCAACATTTCGTAACCCATAAGCAGTTGTATATATAGTTAAGATGAAATATAGGGTAAGAGGAATTATAGATATACAGGATGGTGATAAAAAATGTTAGAATAGGAATTGATTTATAGAGTAGACCACGAAGAGTTCCATATATATATATATATATATATATATATATATATATATATATATATATATAATGATTGAAATATAGGTCGGAGTAGAATTATAGTTACAGAAGATAATTAAAAATTTCATAAACAAAAAGAGTAAATATGGTGGGTCATAGGCACTGGCATATACAGAATGGTTTACCCTGTGTTTGAAAAATATTATGCGTGGTCTATAAGCAGTTGCATATACAGGGTGGTGGAAATATATAATGAGATGGAATTATTATAATGAGGATTTTAATAAATGTTAGAGAATTGAGTGCAATTATAGCTATACAGGGGTGTTAGAAAAAATAAATATGTAGGGTAGCCCATTAGCAGTTGAATTGTTGTCATATTAAATTAAGAATTACGAATTTGAACACAAATAAAGTTCTATGAATTATATCTGAAAAATACTTGAATTTCGTTACTTATTTGTAGAAGCGAGATGTAAGACCGACATCTAGGATTTTCGAGGAAACTATCACACAGAGGTTCCGAATCTGGATCCGTTCTGTGTAATTGCTGTTCTCCCTAAAGTCCTAGGATAGAATGTTACGATAAAATTTTCATGTTACTTAACCTGCCAGAGATATTGACACAATTGGTCGAATTTCGACCACTGGCCGACAGCTAGTTCTATTAATTTTGTCACTGTAAATTAATTTGAAAATAGGTTTCTCTATATCAAAGTGATTTAACATGGGAATACTTACTGATGTTTGTATTTTTGGGTCGTCTTTTCACCACAACTGGTTTATCGTCCACTGAAAATTCAACAACAATCAGTTAATTAACAAAAATATTATAAAGAATAATTAGTTTTCATGAAAGAAAGCCTTAAACCTGATGTTAATATAGTTATATCATGGCTTATTGGAAACGCATTAGTGCGGAAAAAAGAAATTGTAGTAATGTAGAAAACATTTAAGCTTTTAGTATAAAGTGAAATTAGTAGAAACATTTCGTTAATGTAAACAGGTGTTAGGTAACTAGGAACACTTACACCATGACCTTTCGATGGTGTATCTTTTTAATTCAATGATCATGCACAGAAACGTAAAAACTATTATGAATAGTCAGAATGCTTATGAAAAATGCCAACCACGCTATCTTCCCAAACCCAATACTTTTTTATTGATCACTCACTAGTCGTAATCGGCGATAAATTTCGCCTGACAGGCGTATCAACATTCAGGTTTGGTGCTTTGAGGTGTCTTGCCGGTCTAACCGGCCCATCAAGATCCAACTGATTCGGCCTAATGGCCTTCGAAACTGAAGAAGGAGCAGGTGTAATAGAAACAATGGGTGTTATCTGGATGTGTTCGACGGGTTCGGGAATCAAAGGTGGAAGGTCGGCATAAGGTGGGGATAAGGAATAACGATTGTGCGTATCCACAGCGACGTCTGATTCTAAATGAAGAAAAATTAGGCGAATTTAAGAATGTTATATTACAAGAGTTCATATGATAATGACAAAGAATTGTTTGTTATTTGCTATGTGCAATAAGCAAGTAATTAATATAAAGCTTTAATGTATTAAAGCAAAATATGTACATAAAATTTCGCACAAATAAAGTTCAAAAATATTTTGAATGTTCCCGACATTGATTTAGATGGTGTTTAGTTAGGTAATCTTTAATTACCTAACTGATGTAAACTGAGTTGATAATGTTATTGAAGTGCTTAAATTTTGTTACAACAGTGTAATTCTTGTCTCAGAATACAGTACTATTAACAGTTGCAGCAACGGTGTCGTGACAATTTTCTAAAAAAGCAGTTCATTCATCATTTAAATACAAGGAGAGTGCCAGAAACAAACGACAAAAGTTTTATAATAATGTAACTCATCCAAATAAACATATTTTTAACGAATTTATATTTTTTGCAATGTCATATTTCAATCCCTAATATAACAATAATAACAAGCTGCCTTTTTTAAAAAGTTAATTGTTAAATTCTTTTGTAGGAATCTATTGACGATTCGCCAACGATTTGTTATCTGGGTTATTGTTTAACAAACAACAAAACTAATAATGTTTTCTTTTCATTTTGTCGTACCCTATATAAGTGTACATTTAAAAATAATCTACATCGAGCACTACACAACCAGGGGTCGATCCAGAAACGAGCTTATAGCTTTGGATACATTGTACTTCCTGACACATTGTATTAAAAATAGTCGATATTCAGTTTAACCCATAGAAATTACTTTATTTTAAGCCCTTGTATGTAAGGTTTTCCACTATTTATTGTTGAACGCGCTGACCTTGAGGCTCTCGGAGGGGGCGATTGCCCCCACTAAGGATCCGCCCCTGATTGAAACATTTGGAAGTTTATTCAAGAACCTATAATTTCAAAATTCATAATAAGGGAAGAGATTCGGGCTGACTGCACATTATTGCAAATAGCACTGTTTTAAAATGGCAATAATTATAGTGCTATCACGTACAAAAACCCTAGTTTGTTAAATAAATAATTGCTGACAGCATTGCATTAATTTTAAATTATATTTATTTGAGGATCTATCTATTTTTCATTTGTTTGTGTACCATCCTCAATTTTTGCAAACAAGTTTATTTCTGAACGTATTTTAAATTTATTTTTGAACACGTGTGTAGAAAACATGGCGTCCTTGTTAGGGGAATCCCCCTCGCATCTAGAACAAAATCATTTCCGTATACGAAATAAGGCGAAGCTAAATTAGCTGAGCTGGTAATTCAAGCCATGGATATAAAATTCCATATGAAACACACAATGAAGAGATTGTGGATTCTTTCGAAGAAAGGAAAACACGCCTTGTAAAGTTTTAACCCCAACAAGGAATGCTTTCCTTCTATTAATTAATGATTATAATTGTAATGGTAGTAAACAGTAACCCCGGTTCAGAAAAGTCGTAGAAAGGGATGTTATGTTTCACATGAAAGATCCTATAGTCAACACTAATGTTTTAAGAAGGACATCATTTGTGATAACGCACGAAATTTTTGATACTACACTACCTTATTCCCGATTTAAATATTGTATTCCAATCATATTGATAGAATTGAATGTTCATGAGAACGCTTGAAAATGAGAAGAGAATTATGCTCACCATGATCGACAGTAGTTCATGTTCATGAACTTAAAGCTTAAACAGAAGTTTAATTATTGGGAGTCTTCAAAAATATCAGTATTTTAAAACTCCTTATTCTTTATCTAACGCCTTCTTTAGTAATTTCAATGCAAATAGTGGCGTTTTGTACTCCGTTCGACCTTGTAAGCACTTTCAGTAAATGTTTGGGAATAAATGATATCATAAATACACACGTAAAGTTTAAATTTGATATTTTAAGAAAAATGATATTATTTCCGTTAGTGAGAATAGATGAATTTGTCTGGATCAAGGAATTATACGAGAAATACTTAAAAAAATAAAACAAATAAAGTTTAAAAACTTATTATTTTTATAACTTAATGGACATACGCCTAAGAAGCATCCCTTGTTGAAAGTAGTCGGCTTTGATTTCTGGCTGTGTTCAAAAAAAACGTTTGCTTATTGGGCCTGTATAGCGAGCCTTATTATTTCTTGCTAGTCGTTGATTACATTAATACCTATCCCATTAAATAAGCCCCACAGGTGGGTTACTACAAGTATTAACTAAAGCAATTGTTGGTCTTGATGAGTGAAAATTGCGGCACTTTTTTGGAACTACCTGAATTCATTTCACAGAATTTAAATTCACACACGCTGCATGTATATTGAGATTTTTTATTTGTCTTTCATATTAATAAATCCGAGATACAAAACACTTTGCCAAGTTGATACCGTTACGATATTAACACAAAAAAAAATAATTAGCAACCGTTAACGGTACGACTAGCAAAGTAGGTGGAACAATTAGATATCAGTCAATAATATATAAGTGATGTAAAGAAAAATTACTAAGACCCAGAATAATAAAGTGTGGATACATCTTAAGAGTAAAAAAGCATGATCGAATTCTTAGAAATGATAATGTAATCAATAGACTTGCGAATTAAGAACTAAAACTATGGAACATCATCTTTAAAAATGTACTGTACTGTTTAATCGTACCTTCTGAGAGAAGGACACACGTTCAAATAAAATATACAATTTAACTAAAGTTAACAAGCTAACTTTGGATGATCTGCAAAGGAAGAAAAATTTAAAAGCAATAGTAACACAAAACTACGCTCGAATTAAAAAAAATCAGTCAGACAATAAAACAATAAAATACAACAAGTTTTTATGTAATTGTGGTAAATGGTAAAAAGAAACAAGAAGACTTGCTTAGGTCAATATCATTTAATATATCTTGAAGCATACACCAAATATTGATATTTAACTATTTTGAAATAGTAACTCAGTAGAAACAGAATTAGTGAAATGAATCAGTAATAGATTCAGCTAACAAGTGCCACCACTACAACTGTGGTTATTCTAATTCAACACTTTACGAAAGACACAAGATTCTTTCTTCCAAGCCCTTTTTTGAAAAATAAATAAATAAAGAGAAGCACGGTTGAATCAACTAAAAAAGAAAAAAAAAGTAAGCATTTGCTGTAACAAATTTGGTTTCTGAATGGAATGCATGTAACAAAAATGTAAATCTTGCAAATATATTTAATGTCCTTTAATTGTGCTATGAAAATATTAATCAATAAGTACTTACCTCTAATTTTATTTCTATCAATAACAGTATCTTGTCTACTGATCCTAAAGTTGCTTCCTCCCAATTCGCCAACCCATGAGTCTGCCGAGTTAGAACGAGCACGCATCTTTGTTGTCTCGTTCCCTGGCATATCTGAAAAAAATATAATATACAAACAGAACTAAAAAGGATGTTGGTAACTAGTTTAACACTGTTAGTGGAAATAATATAAAAACACACAAAAAAACTGTCACAATAATACTCAATGCTTGTTATAGTTTATTAACTACTTCAGACAATAAGAAAAT
This sequence comes from Octodonta nipae, assembly GCA_034190945.1. Lineage (NCBI taxonomy): Eukaryota > Metazoa > Arthropoda > Insecta > Coleoptera > Chrysomelidae > Octodonta > Octodonta nipae. Next base: position 174,604,504 of record CM067216.1, read on the forward strand.
TAATGTATCAAACGTAAAAAGTGTGGTAGTTCATGGCTTTCTAAAGCCCTTTAATTTCATATTTAAATCACCTACAACTTTACGAACAGTTCTGAAAATTTTCTAGATCGAGAAATATTATTACTTTTGATGTTGTTTCTCAATGACATAGTAATCAGGAAAGTAGTGAGAATTTGTTTTAAAATTTTAGTAATAGTATTCATGGAATTAAAAGTATATATGAAACTTGTTAACAAGACAAACTGAAAGTTTATGAAATGAAACGAATCTGAATTTCTGGAGCTAGTGAAATAAATGTAAGGACTAGACTACCTGGAAGAACAATTAGTGTATCTAGATATGTTAGTAATTTAATTAAAAGCATTTACTTTTACCACTGTTCTCTTTTTTGTAATTTGGTACTATATAGGGCATACAGTAAGGACTTTTGTTGTCTCTCATTTATTAACTTTTGAAGGGAACTTTATCCACGTACAATATTGCCAATTAAACTAAGTTTGACATAATATTGACATGAGCCACATTACAAGTGCCAAGTGGGACTATCTACTTTTTGTTCAAATGGTAAGGGTGGTATTGTGATGCCTTATTTGAAAGATATTTTTATGCTCTATTCAACGCCTTTTTGTTTGTCAAAATCTGACTGATGAGTAGTTACAGAGTTGTGAGCGACTCAATGAATTTGTTATTATTATTTATCACCTGTGTTTTACGATTAAATCTAACTCGCTCGTTGAATTAATTGTTGTTCATGCGCCTCTTAACAATAAATTCGTTAGTTTTGAAATTTCACTACCCTCACATATTATTTATAAATATTCAAAAATCCCTACAAAAAAAGGAGAAGCGCAAATTCTGGTGAACAGGTTGGTCATACGATAATACCGCGTATAGGAATATATTAATCATGACAAGTCTAAAACATATTTAAAATAATGAACCGGTGCCTCATATGGTTGAAATACGAACTGCATACTAAACTCGCATAAAGCATTGACATTTACTTTTTCTTCAAACATAAAATAGATTTGGTTTTGAAGCATGTTATGATAGAGAGGTCCTGTTAAATTTTCATCCAGAAATATTGACCTTAACATATGGTTTCTCAATATTCCCTCTCATACACTAACTTAATGATGAGTCTGAGTGTAATGCTTCCACAAAAAAGTGGATTAAAGTGAAGTGAACTAAAACAAACAGACTCTACGTATAACAAATCATGCATTAGACGGAGGGTAATAGATCGCCTAATTGCATCATTCAGTCTGGATCTTCTTCTGTTAGTTAACAGTATTTATATATCAAATAAATCGCGCATAACTGCAACTACTCATTGTATTTGACAATAATAAAGCATTGAGTAGAGACTACAAAAATATATTTCAAACAATACATCATTAAAAAAATGGTAATGCACGTTTGATCATAGAGCTATTATACGTAGAGTGAATTAGGTATGGGCGTTACTGTAAGTGGCAGTGTAATAACAATAGAAAGAGAAAGACAATATCAGGGAGCGCTTGCTATGTCTCTACCCTACCAATAATAGGCGTCACCACTGACACTGACCAATCAGGAACGACACGCTTATTCTCTCTCTTTCTATTGATATTACATGAATTTCGCTACTTCACGTGCTCTACAGTATTAACCTCTTTGACGTTTGATACTGAGTAATGTGACACATGTCAATTTTATGTCAAAACTTAGATTGAAAATATTTTACGTGGTTTTGTTCGAGATCGATATCTTGTTCTATTCAAAAGTTAATAGGGCGGGAGGAGGAGGAAATATAAGGCCCCACTGTATATAATACCAAAATCCTACAGATTTTTTCATAGTGGATTATTAAAATACTATACACATATGTGAAAAAACAGGCTTCACCTTTTGTGATTTATGTCAAATAAATATGATCATATATACATAACGATATGTACTACATTGTATATGTACTTAATTGAACAATCATTAGAAAGTACAATTTGTTAGTCTACTTTCTAAACAAATAGCAGGCAGCGTTAGTGAGTTCCTCAAAATGTTCTAAAAACCAAACACTGTGAGTTTACACTGAAACGGTATGATTAATAACAGAAACAAACTAATGTGAGTCCATGAGAGACAATCGAACTACAATCTAACCTGCAGTTGTGGGTTCACCCTTTTGCCATTCAGGGGGAGGAGGACAGTGCAGGTATTTGCTTCCACTGGAAATGGTTACATTTCCAGAAAGACTTTTACCCCCACTGCCAAATAAGATTTCTTGAATACTGGCGCTGCTTGCATTGCTCCCTATTTTGTTAATAATAATAACAGGTTTATACAAAGCCAAACAAATAAATTACAAATTTAATATTTACAATTTGTGTATGTCCTAGTTAAATAAATTTTGTTAATTTTAACTCGTGAATCTAGGTCTCAGGAAAAGCAAAAAGTTCACAGAGATGCTTAAAACTGCATAGTTTTTGGTATTGTTTTATGTAATGACTTTTTAGAAAAAGTAAAAAAAATGTGCACTTGAAATACCGTTTGAGAGATTTTGCATTACGTAAAATAATTAATAGGGTTTTAGCTTGAAATATTTTGAACAAATTTGTTACCTTTTGAAGTTTATATTTCACTTAGATGATACAAACACGCTGTTTTCCGAAAATCAAGGAGTGGTTTTAGATTATTCTTACAAATTATATGTATCAATCAATATCTGAAGTAAGATCTAATAGTAAATTTGACTTAAATTTTCACTGAAATACATACTCAGAGACAAAAAATTGCATTGAAAAATGTGCATTTTTTGCTTCTAGATCATTTTTAAATGAGTTGCAGCATATATTAAGACTATTATGATAAGATTTTTATTTTTAGTTTTAGATCAGTATTATTACAAACTTTTTGCTTTCCATAGTTAAGTTAAGTACCCACCATTGTACATATAACGCGTTTACAAAATAAGAGTGACAATACTTTATAATGCAACGTTGACAACACTAGCAGGTCATTAACGAGAGATGGATTCAACAAGAAGTAGAAATTATAAAAATCTATCAACTTAGCACAATCAAACAACTCAGTTTATGGTCTTGTTAAAAAATCTGTACGAACAGTCTCAGTAGTAAACGAGTCAACACAGTGTGCCTTCAGCGGAGAATATTGCTGATGCAATCCAGGGTATCAGAGAAGATTCCAAGCTCTCTATACTACGTCGTTCTTAACAACTCGGCTTATTTAGGATGACTTCGTGAACAATTATGTTTCATGCATTACAGGTAAAAGAAGAATATAAAATGCAAAGTCTAAGACCATAATCCTGCTGATCACCGTATGTGTCGAACCTTAGTGGCTAGAGTTCTAGAGGACGAGAAAGTTAATATAAAATTTTGAAGATTTGGGCTGATAGAAATTCTCAAATAATTGAAAAATTAATTGGTGCAATTTTGGTCTCAGGAAGTAATTGGCACTAATTGGGTAACAATAACACATTTATGTGAACAAAACAGGAGAGATCATTAAAATGATATTAACTTCGAAACATAATGCTAGTAACCTAACCTAACCAACGATTTCGACACAGAACAAGTAAAAGACGATATCACTATCTTACAAACCAGTATCAAGCCGAAAGAATACATAAAACGTATGAGGGACCTAAACACAAAAACATCAAGCAAATATGAACAAGCTTCACTCTAACTCAATCATCTCGCATGCGCCAAAGTGAGAATCTCAGTACTCTGAAATTATACAGAATCATGAAATAACTAATAAAAGTAGTAAATAAAGAACTCTGGATTAGGATTTCAAATGTAAATACATAAAGTAAATGTATTATGCTATGCCGATGACGCAGTAATTATTGCAAAGGCAGAAAATGATCTCCAAGCCTTTAATAAAGTGGCAAAAATACTTAGCACGCACATTTCCATAAATAAGACTCAATAAATTCGAATTTTACAGGGACAAGATTGCTGAAAGATGAAGTGAGGAAGGTGCTGCAAATCAGGACATCTTAAATATACAAAACATGCATAAAACCAATAATGACCGATGGTACGGAAACAGGAGCCAAAACATCAAAAGCAAAGAGGATCCTAAGAACAACTGAGAGAAAGACCTTAAGAATGATAAGAGGACACACATTAAGAGAAAGTCAACGAAATACAGACATAAGATAAAAAGGCCAAATAGACGGTATAGTAAGGTTGATAAAAACAAGAAGAAGATAATAGAACCAACATTATAATCGAAGGAGTCCCGAAAGATCAGACAAGAAACTACAAAATAACATCCACAAGCAAGAAGACCCACAGGACAACCATCAAAACAATGACAACATTACAAAGTAAATGATAATACTGAAGAACTTGCTCTATCTAAAGACTACATTTCACTTTTATCAAAATGTCGTTCGACAATTATTTTACCAGCTTAATACTGATAAATGTGTTGAGAAATTTAGAGATACGACAAAGCATGTAAGGACAGTAAAGCAATATTAATCGATTTCTGATGAGATTTCGATTATAAACGAAACTTGACAAATATGAAATGGGAAGATCAACAGAAGGCAAAAGTCTGGTAGGTTGGATGACATTATTTGTCCTTAATTAGTCGCGAATTATACCCATAAATCCCATATGGGATATGTTGAGAAGCCTGACATACTTAAGTCCTTCAATGAAATCATTAGAACAAGCATAGTAAAAGTGCACATTTTAGCCCATTTTGGCAAATGCATATATCGTCTATTGAAAGTGAGACCATGTGATGAAACTAAACAAATTTAAATTGGACAGGCTTTGTTTGAGTTGAGGTAGTAAGTTCACACGATATATGCCCACAGAAACTACGATAACAGCAGCTCCATATATGTCTTAACATGGTTCTTAAAACCATTGTGCGCTAACAAACAATATATGACAGAGATGAAACGATAAAAAGAATTGGTTCACACTTTTCACAGAAGGGTATGAGTCAGTTTTTGAAAAATGAGAAATTACCATTAATCCCTATTTACACACCATTTTACATCACTTCAAAATAAAATATATCATTCTCCGAACATTTAGGGCTCACAGGGTTAACAACTACAATTAATATTCTTAGCAACTGAATTATAAATTACCTGCATATGCCATTTTTAACAAATTAAGTAAATTACTAAGATGTCGATTTAAAAAAGGAAACAACCAACATGTGCGACGTGATTTTATAGAAAAGCCATAATATTTAGCACTGTAATTTAAAAAATAATATTATGTAGATAAATTGTAATACCTGAGCTATCTAGGGAACGGCTGTCTCTTTGTATCCTCTTGATTAACGTTTGCCCCGCATTTGGAGGAGTAACAAGATCTCGTGCAGGGTCTCGTCTCGGTTCAACTCGAGTTTCGTATTCTTGCGCTCGTTCACAAACGTTCGGTACAAGCTTTTTCGAACTAAGTCTCGCTAATTCACTTCTGGAAAAGTTCATCCGATTTAACGGAACAGGATCGTCTTCTGGCAAAGGCCGTCCGCTCTCAAATTCTTTGGCACGTTTCTGGACCAACTGAGGTCCCATTGTATACCTGCACATAAAAACAAACAATTTTATTTATTTTCGTGAAAAATGTCGAAAAAATACCTTCTATCATCCATTATATTGTCCTCATATATAGTTCCATTCATAATTTCTAAACTGTTGTAGCTCTCAGGTGCCGTTTCAGCTTCACGCATTTTACGGTGATCGAAATAAACTTTTTCTTTGGGTGATGTCGCTAAACGCTGTTGAGGCATAGAATACGCCGCAGTGCCTCCACCTATGGTCTCAATGTTTTGATTTTGAATCGACAAATCTCTCTCATTTTCAATATCGTTTTTCACTCTCTGGAAATTTTGATGTATCGGTTTGGTGGTTCTTGAAGGAGATTCTCGTTCGTTTGGTGGCCATATTTGACGTTCTAGTTTCTTTGGTCTACTATAGAACGCTTTCCTTACTGCCGTTGAGTCACTGGTGTTCATAGGCATTTTAAGAAACTCCTCTTTTTGTTTAACGCTTTGTCGAAACCGTGTCATGATTGCTGAATCGTCAGTTTCATGACCCGTTAAAGTTGAGGCTGAATCATATGAAGCGAGGCTGTCTTTACTGCCATCAGCTATAGAAGAAGATAACGAAGAAGTCGATTCCCTACGGCTGGCATCCAAATTTAGTCTGCATCCATTTGGATTTTGGTAATTGATGCCAACCATATCAGCACTCTCCGGTAAATAGTTGCTTTTATAAATTGCTTTCATATTTATGTCTTCTGAATCTGTTATATTTACACTTGAGTAATCAGGTGGTTCATATTCTGATAAAGAACTTCCTTCACTTGCTCTTCTACCCATTTTTTTGTAAAGAGGCACCTGGGGAGCGGCCCGACAGGTTTTACGGTAAATGATATCATGAGGATTAATTTCAGCATAGATTTGGTTTTGCCTTTGTCGAGGTTCACTGTAAAGGAGGTTTTCAGCACTGTGTTGACCCCTTTCGTAAATTGCTTGACGCAATGGGGTCAATTCGGATTGCGTATATGGTTGTTGTAGTGAACGCCACGAAATGGCATCAACTTGAATCTCCGCTGGACCCCTTGCTAATCTCTGGGTAAGAATTTTTTGCGCCGTCTGCTTGTCGCAAGGATAATCGGGACAGCCTTGTTGGTTAGAAGCTGGATTATATGCAATTTTTGGGTAGAACTGAAAAACAATATTTCTGAATACAGACAGGAATATTTAATTTTTACTGTACTCACCCTCTGGATAACGTCCTCCTCTTTAGGTACTATTAGCAGATGTAAGTATTCCGGACTATTAACAATAAGTTTTACAGCTTCGGCGTACGAAGTGACTGCTACGTTGTTTACGGCTACTAGTCTGTCGCCTTGTTGCAAACCTGCTTCCTTCGCTGGACTGGGATCTTTGACATTAATTACGAAAATTGTATCCATAGGAGCATGCAGAGCTCCGATAGCCGCGTGCCTTGCATCATATTCCTCCTAAAATATTACAAAATTCAAGAGAAGTGTTTAAAATAAATTGTTAAATCAAAAAAAAATAACGTCACGCATTTTAAAAATGAAAAGTAAAAAACGCTTATACTCGACCTGAAATAGTGCGAATTACAGATTTTACTGATTGAATCAATCATCGTTTTAGCTCGTTGGAAACATCAACGAACAACAATTTCTTAATTGAAACTAGACTTCTGTCTTATTTTCTAATAATGCTCGAAATAAAGTAATAAAAACGATAGTCCTAAATGCATGCCATTATATACAAACTCAACAAACAGGATATTTCAGTTACAAGAAATTGCTAAGGGAACAAGTCTCTATAGATGTTAAATCAAGACTACTCTGTGTCGAACTGCTTGCTAACTGCGACATCTTAACATAAAATAAAAACCCGTCAATAATTTATAGCTGCACCAAACTATCCACACAAATACAAAACAAACTTTTTTGTAGTTTTACTATAATATTAATGAACTCCGCATAAAAATATTGTAAATTCTGTAAAATTATTCAACCATCTACTAAAACTTCAGGATATAAACAATATTCTTCCACCATCTTAAATTTTGTAAATTACGGACTCATGATCAGAGATCCCAAAAAACCCTACATGCCAATTTTGGCGTATATCGGTTGATATTAAAAATTTCATCCGCTATATTGGATCTGCCATTTTGAATTTTTCAAATCTGACCTCGTGATCAGAGAACCTAAAGACCACCCTTAACCAATGTTGGTGTACCTAATTGGCAATTATTTTCACAAATTTAATTTTTTATGATATCTAGGTCATTATTCTGTAAAAAATAATCTAATTTTAACAAATGATGTGTGAAAAGATGTATCATAATACCTTTTTGTATTTAAACTTGTAGAAGTTATATTCACCCCTGCTTGGGGGTAGAAACTGAAGGGTCACCGATACGTGTAAAATGTATCCTCCCGTAAATATAAATTAACGATTTTTTTGTCTTGTTCATTTAAAGCTATTTTAAAAGTTATTTTGGGTGGCTAGTTTTGAAATGAAAGCCTTGTATATATCAGTTGGTTTTGTGAAGCTCGGAATATACATTACTAAATATATGAGTATTAACTCAAGCACACGGCCCTTAAGTTTGGAAATAGAAAGTATAACTGTTATCCATTAAGGATATGCTCCAAACGATATGTTTAACGCAGGTGAAACTGGTTAATATGGCCAAATATGCCTCCCCTTCGTAAATCTTTTGACGTGTTTTTTGGTTTTCAAAATAATGATTATTTTCGAAAATATTCCAGGTGGCGCGCTTTCGTTGGGACACCCTATATAATAACTCAAAGTACAGAGTAGAAAGTGAAGAAATACGACATACACTAAATCCAATTCAGAAGTGAAAAGTGAAATATTTCAGGGTTGAATATATCAACTCTCCCCTGCTGATTCTATTAATTTAAATAACTTGTCATGGCTACAGATTACTATCACTAAAATGTGAATTGGAATATTAACATAATAATCTAACTCACAAACCAATTCCAATTATTTTAAATTTAATAAAGACCAAAGACCATAATATATTTCAGTTAGATAATTACAATTCAGATACATAAAGGAAAATAATAAACATGACATCAAATCAGTGTTTCAATTATTCTATGATCACTTTTACACCTCCACCCGTCGATGGTGACAGATTTTTTATTCGTCCTATAAAGATTAAGGTATCAGACGAAAAGGTCTAAAATACTGGCTTCTGACAAATGTAAATCTAAAATAGATGTGTTACCAAAAAAAAATGATGGGAAATACTGAGGAAGTTGAAGACAGTGTAACAACAATGAAAAACGAGGAACTTGAAGTGTATGAGAAGAGCAAACTGTGTGGATTGGCAAAAGAATGACATAATCTAATACAACTTGCAGATAGTAGTTATTCCAACAAAGTGACAGTTAAAAACCTTACAAAAAAAATTTGACGATAAATGTATAATAAATTATAATATAGCTGATTCTCAAATTATAATATAGTTATAGAGTGTTTTTAAAATAGGGTTCCAAACTTCTGTTGTGTATAGAACAAATTAAAATAAGTCCCTATTAACGTGTGCCTTAAAACGCACCCTCAGGAAGTTCTATGCCCTTAAAAGGGCTCAAATAACTGTTTTTTTTTTCAATCACCAATTTTACTAATAAAATACTACAGTTTATCAATAACTAAAATTGTTAAGCGTTATGACAGCCTGAGTCTTTTATTTGCCATGGTATACACATATTTGTAATTTTTGGCCTAATAACTTAAAGACCTGAGTAAGTTTCAAATTCAATTTATTCGGAAATTGAAAATATTGATTTGGACAAACAAAATACTTTTTACGTAAAATTGTTAAGATTTTAACAATTTGTAGAGAAAACTGTAAAAAAAATTAAATAAAAAAAAAATACGGGCCGAAAACCCCATTCACCAACATAAATAGGACGCTTATGATTTGCATGTTATTTAACGTGAAAAGTTATTAAGATCCATGCATTTTTGTCTATTTATTTTCAAACGTTCTGTCCATAACAGAAAAAAAAAACAGTTTTGTTTGAACCCTTTTAATGGCATATAAACTTCCTAAGGGGTTTGGAACAATATTTTAGAACCCTTTCACAAACATATAGTTTGTCAAAGTAATTGAAGTATTCTTGGAATATAAAGAATATGTAGCATATTTGTAAAATTTTCAGTTTAAAATTAAAAAACAAATGATATAGGAATCTAAACCAATAAATAATAATTTGATTCATTTTCCGAGTATTTAGAAATAAATAATAAAAAATAATGTACTTACTGCGATTGAATCTGGTGGATAGAGAATAAAATGTCGTAACGTGAATCCAAAACCATCCACATGGCGTTTTAAATAAAGACTGCGTGGGCCTCTGCTACCTCTTGGTACGGAAACTATCCCGGCTGAACTCTGAAATCACAACAAAAATGAGAAAATCTTAAAGATAACACATAACGTAAAACTACTAACAGAAATCATGTCCACAACTTATTATAAACATTTTTATGCACAACAATTTGACATTCAAGACCAAAAAAACTAACAGCATAAACTGTATTCTAATAAATTTGATTATTTTGTGATAAGAGATAAAAATAATCAATGGTAGCAATACGCTATATTTAGTATCGATGTACATGTTGAAATAAGACTACAGTGTATAAACATGTGCAGGTACAAGGAACTAAAATATTTATAACATGTATTGCATTTAAATGACCAAGAAATTCGTACTTTAGTTAAAAAATTGACATTCTATTATAACTTAATGTTCCAATAATATTTTAGAGTAACTTGTTTGTAATGTTAAAACATTTAAAGATATATGACCAAAAAGTAGGACAAATACAAGTTCAGAGAGAAAAATAAGATGGGCAAAATCATACTGAAGCGCAAAAAGAAGTAAAACGAGAGGGGAGAGGGCAGAGAGAGATAGAGAAAGAAAATAAGAATTAATTTTAGTAATACAAGCGCATAATCTCATTTACATTTTTTTTAATTCATAAAAAGCTTAAATCGTACATTAATTTTTACAAGTTTAGATATCGTTGTGAAGTGTTATAACAACCTTTACAGTTAATTTGTTGTAATTTACTGAGGCTATATATCAGAAATTTATACAGATAACGAGCGATGTATGTTGTTAGTGGTATTAGAATAACAAATGAATCAGATTTAATTTTAATTACTTTTTTTAGTTCATTCTTACTAACATCCTATGTAATAGTTCTAGAAATGTCGATAATAAGTGCAAGATGTATACTGCCATTTAAATTTGGTTATTTATTAAGAAAGGCTAGTGACAATTCTTTATCATTTATGATTTATTAGAAACTACTACCCCAAATAGATACAATTATTATTTCTATTTTATATAATAGTACGAGAATCAACATAAAAATATAAAAGTTAGTCAGGTAGTTCGTAAAAAAAGCATCTGAGTGAAGTCCATAGCCATCTATTTTTTTAAGTTGGTCAAAACATGAGACAAATGCTAATCAAGTCAACGTCATAAAATCTTGGTACAAAACCTCAGACGAGAAAAATGAACGAATAACAAACGAAATTGGAAGTATGTGGGGTAAACATTCTTATTTGCAAAAAAAAAAGAGATAAAAATGTCTTAACAAAATTTAAATCCAGAGCAAAAATTTCAACAACTCATATACTTGGTAATCTAAAGCCCAGGCCAATCAAATTCACAAAAAGTAAATGAAGACAATATATGTTATATGCATTATTAAATTTTCGCATGTACAATATGTCTAGTTTCCGGGAATTTATCGGCCTAGTTAACTGATTTCTTCTGGAAACGCTGTTATCTGCTCCCTTTTATGTCTCTTCATATTGTCAGCGTCTGGTCACGGTTCTGGTAACAGACAATTAATGCTTACAATAACCGCCGCCAAATATAAACAATGCAACAGAAAAGATCAGAATACCAGAAGAACAAAATAACGAAGACCGTCTCTAAATTTTGGAGCCCATATAAAAATAAGAACTGAACAGGTACCAAAAAATTAAAAACGAATTATTCGACTTGAAATATTAATAATGAGTTGGTTAAGTTATTAAGTTGTGTTTGATATACCTGAATTTTTTAAATTACATAAAGGTTTGCAGACTCTCGAATTCTTTGTAAGTTTAACATTGGATTTGCTACGTTTAATTAATAGATTGTTTTCATATGTGATTTTTATTTCTAAATAAATTTCTCGTACTGTCTTCGTGATGCTTGTTTTACATATATTAACACATTTCTAAAACTATTAGTACTGAACAATGGTTGTGGCATATCTAATTTGTATTTTATCGATTTATTGGGAGTAACGACGACAGTTGCTGGCAAGTCTGTATATTTCAAATACTCCAGACGTTTCACGGTTTAATTCAAACCCCGTTTTCAATGGCAATAAAAAAATAACACAACTGAATAAATAAATTAAAAAGTTTGTAAGACAAATTTAGCATTCATAATTTCACTGTAACAAAGAGAATATACTGCTAGTTTTATATATACAGGGTGGCAACTAAAAATTGTGAGAAATAACAAATCTTCTTTCAAGTTGGAAGAATTTGACAACGTTATTGTAGAATTATAATGTAGAGTTAGAGAAAAATTGTGATTATTAATATCCGTCTAAAATGATTTAAGGAATGCTGACCAATCTCAATAGCAAATTTGAAAGAATTATTTTATCTATTTTTAAACACATACCAAATAGATAATGTAGAAACCAAAAAATGGGGAAAGTCTTACAAATAATAATTGGATTCATTTAGACATTTGATAGTTTTTAAGAAAATGTAACAAGCAGTCGGCAATTAGATTAGAAATAGACTCCAAACAAAATGTTTTATGAAATATATACGAACGCTACCAGCTTACAAAACTGCAACGTTTTACTAGATAAAATTAATACGAAAGTAAAAATCATAAATCACTCCATATTATTCTAAGTTTAATTATAGATTTTGAATAATATAGGACTTGAAATCGAAAACATAAAAAAAATTGAATAAGACACAATTACATCGTTCAAAGGGGAGTAAGTATAAAAAGGAGACAAAACCAAAGAAAATAAATTTCAAGGAATGAATTAGACGATATTACAAAAAATAGACGATCAAATATCAATGGAAGTCCTTCATTTTTTCATACAAAATACCTATTTATAGAAAAATTTAAATTTACAAAAAAAAATAACTACCTTACTTAACACAGTAAATATACAGTATTTTCATCAGCAATTCCATATCAAAATATATAAGCACTCAGAAAATTTGTCAATTAAATTTACTGTGTTTTAAAAACAATATAACGTTAAAGACGTCTAAATTAAATAATTGGGTTTAAGTACATGTTTCAACTATTGAATTGACAGCCTTTCATTATTAAAGTATACTTATGTCAATATTTGGTTATCACACACAAGTTTATTTGCGTTTACCATATTAGTGTATAATTTCTTGGTAGTACAAATTAAAGTCGCTATTCACAAGATTTTGAACGACAATATTGACGACTAATTATACAGGCAATCTCTGTGTGGTCCCTCTTCTTTCATTCTGTCACAACTTTTCTTGTTTTCAATATCGAAAAAAATATATATATCCAAAATAATTGCCTAAATTGGCCACTGAACACAATAACACATGTTCTGCAAGAATCGATTAATGTCGACGACGATGATTTATATTTTCACAACAACCATGTAAAGTACAAGGTCAGATGTTGCCCTCGGAGAGCATTTGTTTCAAAAGAATCGATTTCATGAATAAAGTTTCTGTTAAAAAATACTTTCGCTTAATAAAACTTTTCATGCCTATGAGTGAAATGAATAACACCAGGATATAGTTTTTAATAGACTTTCATATATGCTTCTTTGACATATTTCAGAACATATTTTTTGGCAAAGGTGTTTAATTTAAAATATGGAAAAATTTGATTAATAAATATATTTATAATTCCAATACACATCCGTGCTAAATTTTTATCAATACTATGTAAGTAAACATACTATATCATTATGAATTACTCAAACCTAGTATCACCATGCCTAAAAAGACTGAGGTATTGAAATATAAAAAAGTCGTCTAATAATAATGGCATTCATACAGCTGCAAAATTATTTAATAAATTGCCGAATGATCTAAAAGTTCCATAAGCTGCAAAAAATATATTAAGTAAATAAAATTGAAAAGATATATAAAAAATGATTTAATTGATTTATAAAGTTAGCTTCATAAGAATTGGGTAGATCCACGGTTTAGAGTGTTGGTTTGTTTCAAAGGGTGTAATGGACCTAAGAATTATATATGGTCCAAAATTTAGCAAACGATTATTATAAAACGTATCTAATCCAGCTTGAAAGAATTATTTTATTCTATACAAATTATTTAGAGTTGTTAGGAAACGTGACGTTGCAAATATTTCAAATTTAATTTTTCTTTAGACTGTTTTTGTTTCATTTTTCTGTTACGATCAAAAGTCTTAGGTTTAATCTTAGTAAATATATAAATATTTTTAGGTATATATTTTAGTCGCAATAGTTTATTTGGCATATTTTATTATGGTTTTCTTTCGACATTGGTAGTTTTTAAGTCCTTCACAATCGGTTAGTCTGTACATCCAGTAGGTATAATCGAAAAAGACGATTTCATGGATTCTGCGCTCTCTATTCAATACCAAATGAAAGTAATACGGGCGATGATAAAATAGAGTTGCATATATAGTGTTATTATGGACAAATACTTTCTCGTATTTCTCGTATACAATAGAACCTGGTTAACTCGAATTTCAATGGAAATTCTACAAATTTCGAATAGTGAGTTAGCGTATCGAGTTTTTCTAGATATACAAAGGTTTGTACTACTACAATTTTATGTTAAAACATATCTTAGAGGTTCAAGTAAAGTTATTTTTGACTACGCTTTTTATTTTTTTATTTATTAGGTTCATGTGTACTACGTATCTATGTAACGGAAAGTTTCAACGTAATTTTCAACAAACTTAAAGAAGACCATTTAAGTTGAAAATTGGCACACGTGTCAAGGGCCGATCACAATACAATTCTTTAAGTTGAATATTCCCGTTTGTTGTCTTTTTGTCACTCTTTTTGCCTAAATACAAATTCGTCTATTAACTACTGCCATCTAGCTGGCAGTAGTAGAATTTGGTGTAATGAGATGGAAAGGTTATGCAAACATGAAGTAAACTTTTTACTTATAAATCCTATAGACATCGTTATGAGATTATAGATTAAAAAGAATAAAAAATACGGTTTAGTAGCAAATTTTTAATTATGAACAGTTTATATTACAACAGTAGAAAGTCGATCAATCAATCATGATTAATTACCTCAAAGTAAAAAATATAATAAAATTTAAGTTATTAACAGAGTAATAATAATAGTAATAATGTGGAGCTTGAAATATTAAATTTTACAATTATTCTATTGGCAATTACTTATAAGATGAGAGTTATGCAAATATAGTGAAATGCACCCCAGGCTTTTTACTCCAAATAGCTGTTAATAACTTAAATTTTATTATATTTTCATTTTGAGGTAATTAATCATGATTGATTGTTTGATTGACTGCTGTAATATAAACTGTACATAATTAATAGTATATTGTGCAACTAGTGCGAAAAGTTGCTTCGCTCGCTTCGCTCGTGCGCTCAACTTCGCTCTCGTGGGCAATCGACAACTTCGCACGAGTTGCACATACTATTTTTTATTACGTATGCGGAGATAATTAGAGTACAAAGAAGGGGTGCTGGGGCGAAGTCCTGGTCGGGTCCAGGGGCGAAGCCCCGGCGGGGGGTTGGGGGGGCGGAGCCCCCCCACTCAAGAAAAATAATGAAAAAGTTAAAAGAAATTAAATAAATTTATTTTTAACAATGAAAGGAAACAAATTAATCAAAATTATAACTTTTATATACAAGGTAATCAATTTAATTTGCTGTACCCCCATTTAAATAAATTGTTAAATTTGAGCAATTAGAGAACGTGATATTAACATTTTTAGAACTTGTTGATGGGGCCGTATCTGAAATTTCAAAATTTATATCGCTGTTGTTTTTTACTCCAATATCAATCGGTACTTTTTCTGCAGATTCATTAGCAAGAACAATTTGTGGCTCCTGATCTTTTGAAGTAGACGGTCTAGAAGTGATAGTACTGGCGATTCGTTGACAAATTCTTTTTTTGTTTCCCACTGAATTTTCAATGTAACCTTCAGCAATGGCACTCGATTTCCATCCTCCGTGTCTTTTGATAGTCAGAAGGTCGGCACCAGAATCAGCCAACAAAGTTGTTGAAGTTCTTCGAAAGGAATGCCCAGTATAAGATTTTGGATTGGCTAACTTCAAAAACTTTGCTACTTTTTGCGGCATACTACCAAAAGTGTTGATGCCGATGTTTTGTGACGTACATTTACCTTCTCGATAACTAATAAAAAATCTTTTTGTTGCTAAATTGGTAGGACGTACTTTGGCATATTTTTTATAAGTATCGTAAAATTCATTTGTTACTACAAATGATCTAGGTTTCCCAGTTTTAGTATCCGGAATCCGTACCAAGAGCATGTCACCTTTATCTTCTATATGATCCAGCAGTACGTCACACAATTCTTTTCGCCTACATGCACCTTGCACTCCAAAAATTAAAGCAACCTATAATTAAAAAATTCCAATTAAGGTTGATCCGTAGATTACATTTAAGTATTCAATTAATTTAATAACCTTTGTAGCCAAGAATTCGCGATCAGGAGCTTCACGTAGAAATTGATCAATTTGTTCAGCACTCAATGTCTGGGCTTTCTTACTCTTAAAACCTTTACCATTCTGCTTTAAAAAACTGATTAATCTTGAATAATTATGAATATTGAAATTATGCTTTATGTCCACCATGCTTCGCAACATTGAATATTTTGCCCATAAAGTTGACGGCAAAAGAGTTTCGGAAAGCTCACTAAAATAAGTCAAAAATACCTCTTCAGAGAGACTTGTAATTCGTTGTGCTGCTCGCCAGTGCATAAAGTGTTTGTATGCTGATTCATATTTAATTCGTGATGTTGCAGGAGTCAGATTATTAATCACTTCATTTGCTTTTTTAAGAATTTGAGGCGGTATAGACTCATCATTTGGTGTTTCAAAAATGTCTGGCGATATAGATTCATCATTATCACTTTCATCAGTTTCCGGGTTCCAGTCAGGATTATTATTCATGTTTGTTTTTCTTTTAATTTTTATTTAAACTTATTAAATTGCGGGTACAAAATAATTTATTTAAATGCCAACCTCACTTTTTTAATATTGACACTTCGAGACTGTCTTTTTTTTCTTGCTGTTTATTTTAATTTTATAAGCTTGCTTGTTAATTTGCGTGTGCAGATAAAAAATTGGGTGCGAGAAGTTTACTTGTCGCACTCAAATCGACATTAAATTTGCTCAAAACTCGTGTGGTAATTGTGAAGTGGGAAATTAGCGTCTTTTCGACTCCAAAAGAAAGCAAAAAGATACTACTTTCCCCGCATGAGTACTAAAAAAAATATTTTCTACTTTTTAGTTCGGTTTGCTAGTAAAGAGTAATTTTTTTAGTTTTTTTTAACTATAATTATATATATTTATCTCATGTTCACTTAGTAGTCAACGAATACTGACACTTTGAATTTCTTTTTCTGCTCGTCAACGCATACTACTCAGTCTACGTTAGCACTTCTTAGATTTAACAGTCAAGATTTTCGAAAAAATGGCATCTGTGAGAAGTGAGGTATTTAACAGTTACAAAATGCTATCCAAAATAAAGCAATTCAAAATTAATACCCAAAACGGAAGAAATAGATAAGGTGGTTCCTTGTTGAGCTGGAGACTACAATGCATATTGGGGGATGAATACGGCTTCAAACGAGAGTGAGACTTTTCTCGTCTCGAAAAAGCGAGACGAGACGTTTTGGAAAATATTATGGGCGATACCGAGACCACATACATTGCAACACGAGAGTCTCGTTTTTGGTCTCGTTAATTTTTTTATGAAGTTTTTATTCGAAAAATTAGAGAAAGGTCTACTTAGAAAACAATATATTTTGCAAATATATAAAATCTGGTCACCGTGAAATATTTTATTGTAAATTAAAAAAAACTAAAGTTTTTACTTTAACTTGTTAACGCTTCTTATAGAAACTTATTTCTTACCATGAATATGTATCCTCAAAAATTTTTATATTTTATGTTTGCATGATTTTAGAAGATCGATGGGTTACCTTACCCTGGGTTGAGTGTATGTGTCTATATTAAACTGGAGTAATAAATGTATATACTATTAAAAGCGTTTCGTTGGCTCGAAATTTTCTACCTGGAAGCTTTTTAAATACAACAGGTACAGGTAACGGATGATATTTTTCGAGCATGTGATAGTGGTAAAACAACAGCATTGCTACTTTTAGATTACTCAAAAGCCTTTGATACCCTCAATCATGAACTTTTATTGGCAATATTACACTATGTTGGGTTCTCTGAAGCTGCCATTAAGTTTGTTAAAAGTTACCTACACACATAAAAGAGTCCAAGGTATTATTTGTTTTAAAACAGTTTGTGGAAACTGAACAAGGTAGATCATCACAGGAAGCTGTCTGCTGCGGAGTTCCACAAGGATCCATATTAGGTCCCCTTTTATTTAGCTTATATACGTGCAATATTTCCAACTGTATGTTTTTTTGTTCAGTACATCTGTATGCAGATGACACTCAGGTGTATTACTCGTTTTCACCTGAAGAGTTTGATGTAGCTCAAGAATATATTCAAGGTGATTTGAATACGTTGGTGTCTGTTTCTAATAAACATAATCTTTATATCAACCCCTCTAAAGCGTACTTAATGATTTATGGAAAACACAAAAATCTAATTGAATCTGAGTTTAAAATCTATATAAATGAGAAAAAAATAGAAGCTGTTAAAACTGCTAGAAATTTAGGTGTAGAAATAGATACAGATTTAAGATTTAAACCACACATAAATAAGCTTTTAAAAAAGTCATATGCTACACTGAAAATGTTATATCCCAACAGACAGCTTCTATCACCTAAGGTTAAGACTATATTAACAGATTCTTTGGTACTAAGTTTTTTTAATTACTGTGATACTGTTTATGGGCCATGTTTAGATAATATATATAAGCGTAGAATAGAAAAGGTTCACAAATCATGTTTAAGATTTGCATACGGAATTCGTAAATTTGAACCAATTTCTCACAAACTCGAAGATGCAAACTGGCTCAATATGATTAATAGGCGTTTGTTGCATTCAGCTGTTATGTTTACCAAAATATTGCTTTATAAATGTCCTCCATATTTGCTAAGAAAAATAAAATTCAGAACAGATGTACATATATTGAATTTGCGCTTCAGAGGAATGATCTCTCCCCCACCACATAAAACGGCTTTATTTGAAAGGTCTTTTACTTTTAACATATATTCAGTTTATAACAAAATACCTGAAGCGCTAAAATCTTTAACACTAAACCGTTTTAAACAGAAATACAAAAAGTACTTGTTGAATCTCCAATAATTTATTTGTAACCTTCTTGATTTCATCACGTGCAACTAATTAGATTATTCGTGTATATACATTTTCTTCTAGATTGTTTTCAGCGTCCTTTTTTTGAATTTATCATAAACAATGTTTTTTTTTATCTATATTATTGAAAAGCAAAATTTAACGTGACATGTTTTATGAACCACCCCTAACCTAAAAAAGGTTCAATTTACTATACTAATGGAGCAAATGTACCTCCTAAGTTTTTAAAGTGAGAAATCTCAATATTGATAAGTTTAGTTAGATGATATAGCACTACTTTGACATACCTGAAAATGAACCCCCAATTTTGAAACCCAACGCCTATGCTTTAGGTGAACTTATTATGTACTAGATACTATAATACTCCTATATAATCTTTATAAAAAGAATCCTTTCATCCTCTCCAAATTTGAAGATAAATATTGTTATTTACATTATGTTTATTTGGTGGTGTAGTTTAGGAGAAAAATGAAAAAAAAAACGTCGTCCTCAAAAAACCCAAAAGTTCTAGAAAACACAAGTTTACCATTTAACTAATATTATCTTCATATTGATATGTTAATATTGGCTTTACATTGGTAATGGTAGAATACAAGTAAATTAGATTTATATATTTTTATTTACTTCATTCTCACTTTTTCGTTAATAATTTCGAATTAGTTTATTTGAACATAACAAGATAAACAGTTCCAAATTGACACAAGTGTTACGCCTCCATACAACACAACTGACATTGCCAAAAAAATCAATTTACAAGTTGTTAGTTTTGAAATTATTATTAGTAATTCATAACATAACAAATTACAAGTCCACTAAAATATACCTCCTTACTAATTTGTCCTATTTTCTGGACCCGTTCGGAAAATGCTTTGGTATATATCGTTTATTTAGCAAATAATATATTTTAGCGTTGTCCGATTGAAGAACAATCACAAAACATATACGCCAAGTATTTTTATAATATTGATTCTGAGTTAATGAGTGATCTCTACATGAAGCGGCGTTACTATGCAAAAACTGATTGCCAGGTAAATTTTTAAGTTATGTATTTAATATTCAAATACTAAATATTAGCATAATGTCAGTATCATAATTATATGGCTACTGAAAAATCTACTACTGTTACTGTAATCATTCGCATACTTTGTCATTCAAAGTGGAGAAAATCAAACCAATATGGACGTGAAGTGATTCACTAAAATATAATACGCAATTTATATAAAGTACAGTGACCAACAGACTAAAGCGAAATATTTTTTGTCATTGCGTTGATGGGATATGTATCGCTTGACTGATCATACTGAAATAAAATCGTTAAGTACACCAAGTACACGGTCAAAATGCCAATACGATTATGTGGACATACAGGGCGATTTGACCTTCGGAATGGCCTTCACCCTGTACGATCATTTAATATAGTACGGGGAACTTTCAACACGTATTCACTGTTTCCACATAAAACACTTGGCGATTTATATGTGGTACAAATGAAACATAAGTAATTTGTCTCCTCACTTCTTTTCTGAGACAGATACGTTTTTGAAAGTAATATGGAATTGATTGATTTCTTACAGATAGTCTTCCTCACAAGTGTTCCTACAATATCATCAACCAGTCTTCCTATATAAATATTTGTATTCTATATTAGGTATACCTATTTGTTTGAATTACAATTCTGGAGTTGTTTTCAATCAGTGTTTTGTTAAGCGTTATCTCTTGTCTTTTCAGAGAGAAGCACAATTTTGAAATTGACAGTGACAGCTTATTTGGCTTTTAATCACATGATACTGAGGGTTCAGTCCTACAATATGATCAACCAGTCTTCCTGTATAAATATTTGTATATTATGTATACTTATTTGTTTTAAAACGTATCATTTCCAATTGTGGAGTTGTTTTCAATCACTGCATATTTTGTTAAGCGTTATTTCTTGTCTTTTCACTGAGAAGCAAAATTTTGAAATTGACAATACCAGCTTATTTGGCTTTTTGATCACTTGATACTGAGGGTTCAGGAGTGTTCTTGGCTAGCAATTAAATATGTTGTTCCAAAAAGGATCCACAAATGCAGACGGAGTTTTCTAATTTCAAGATTTTAATATTGTCCCATTCTACTCACAGCTAACAGCGCTGCTTAATACATAATTGAATAACTTTGATTTGTCCACATGCATTCGATGCACACTCACAAGATACATTGCATACGCAATTCTTGCAATTTTCAATGGTTATATACGTGTAAAATAATATATTTCATACTTGATGCAAGAGATAGACTATTTCGTGTCAAGTAACTGCCCGGCAGAAAGCATTAATAATACAATAAAAAAATTAAAAATGTAAAACCTAAAGACGGCGAAAGAAAGTAGACATACCATTAGTCCAGTCACCGGAAAGTTTTAAGTGATATAACATTTAACAACGGTTACCTGCTGTACACTACAATGCCCTAAATCACCTCCATTGACTGGTAGATCTGTCCGGACAAGGGCGCATCAGAATGCAGTGTATCTATACTATTATAAAATTGTAAGTTTGTCTGTTTGTTTGTTCGGGCATCACTTAAGAACCACTCAACTGATTTTGGTCAAACTTTTTTAGTTGCAAAGCCTATAGTTTGACTTAAAATCTGGTATACATTTTATCCCCCTACATTGACAGAAACGGTAGATATAGCGAAAAAACTTCTATCATGTTGGGTTGAACACAATTACTCTATTGCTTCCAGAGCACGAACTGAAAAAGTGGAGACAAATTATACTTTCCAGGATGTTTTAAACATATAAGAAAAACGATTATATTGCGTAGTCAATAAGCAGTTGCATGTATAAGATAGTTGGAATATATAGTGAAGCAGAGTTATAATTAAATGTTTTAAAAAATGTTATATTTGGTTGTCCCTAAGCAGATGCATATACATACACCATATACAAGATGATTGAGATATATTCTAGAGTAAAATTATGATTATACAGGATGGTTTAAAAACGTATGGACAAATAAGTTATAATTGTTGACTAATTGGCAGCAGTAGAAACATGATGCTTTAAATAAAGATGGAAGTAGAGTTATAATTATGCAAGGCGGTTAAAAAATTGGAATAAAATTGATATATAGGGTGGTTAATAAGTAGTTGCAGTTTTGAAGAATTATGTTGGGGATTAGTGAATTTATAGTTATACAGAGTGGTACAAAAAATGTTATAATGGGTAGTTGTATATGCAAAGTGGTTGAAATCGAGGGCGGAGTTGAATTACAGTTTTACAGCGTGGATCAAAAAATGTTTTTTATATATGGGATAGATCATGAACAGTTACATGCTACTGTGTGGAATACCTAAAATATGGGGCAAGCAAAATTATAGTTATACAGTTGCATGTAAAGGCTGATTAAAATATAGGGTGGCGAAAATTTTACTTTAAAAGGTGGGTCAACAATTTTCAGAAACAATTGTTATATAACGTATACCATAAGCAGTTGCATAACTGATATATAGAGTGGACTAGAGGTATAGTTTGGTGATTAAAAAATGTTATAAGTGGTGACAAATAAACACTAGCATATACAGGATGGTTTTACTAAAGCGTAAAGTAGAGTTACAGTTATACAAGGAAGATAAAATTTTTTTCGAATAAAACTGTTATATAGGGTGGCCCATGAGTACTTGCAGTTTGGGAGAAATATATTCGGGATTGGTTAATTTATTGTTACGTAGGGTGGTTCACAAATTAGAAAAAGTTGTTATATATAAGATACTCCATACTCCATAAGCTATTTCTTTTTGCACAGAATTGTACATTCCATACGCGGGTGAAACCGCGGGTACCGGCTAGTTATATCTATATCTATATATTATGTTTCGCAAAAACAGTGATTTACATATTTTTCGTCTCAAAGTAAAACATTAAGACAGTTGTAGGTCTTTTAATGTTTTACTCATGGTGCAAGGATTAGTAATACAATAAAATCAATTCAACTACCGACATACATATTACAAAGGTAGATTTCCCTATTAACACCCATACTAATACTTAACGAACAGCAACTCTTCTTTAGTATAAAATTGTTTGCACATCCATGTTCGAATAAAGTCTGTCTAAATACGCTCTCAAAGCTCATAATGTCCCGTTTACAACTTTTTTGCTTCACTGCGACGTCGCGTTCGTATAAGTATTTGGTTGACAACTTATAAAAGCAGGCAGAATTCCTTTGTTATTTAAATATTCCAACCACTTACTTGAATATTGAAAAGAAGTTATTACCATAAGCAGGTGATAAGCCATCTATATGGGGAAATTCGACTCCTACATCGCTACATCCTTTAGAGGTGCAATTTCTTCATAAATAACGATGCGTTCTACCAAATGCTATTTTATGGATCCTTAATAAATTAAATGTTTGTTATTAGCATTCGTTTAGTAAAGCAGTTTTCCTTTCAATACAATTTTATATAAATGTTTGTGTAGTTGGTGTAAAAGGACTGCATTAATATACATACAGGTACTACTCTTTGACGTAACTGGCTGAAACCAACCTTCAAATCGCATGGTAGTAGTAGCTATCGTCCCATAATAACACTGACCGGGGTCGGACCGGTGGATTCTTGCACAGACGAACGGTGTGCCATTAGAAACAAGTGAAGATACTGGTCCCTGTCTCTTTGGTTTGACAAATGACTGTTAATGGTCCTATTCATCCGTTCTACCATTCTATTGGTTTGCGGGTGTAATGCTGTCGTCCGTGCTTTACTGATCTTCAAGAGTTCGCAGACGTCTCGGTAAACAGTAGACTCGAAAGTTCTACCTTGGTCTGAATGCAACTCCAAGGGAACACCAAAACGGCTAATCTATTCTTTGACAAGAACATCAACAAAGGTCAAGGCCTCTTGATTCGGCAAGGCATAAGCTTCTGCCCATTCACTGAAATAGTCTATCACCACCACAATGGGCTTATTTCCGGAGTCAGATTCAGGGAATGGACCGGCAACATCAATTGATGCTCGTTCGAATGGACTGCCCACGTTATATTGCTTCATGGGAACTTTTGCTCGCTTCTGAAGCCCATTACTTGTAGCACAAATCGCACATTCACGGCACCTATTCTTGACATCTGCTTGGCATTACAGAATAAAAGCGTTCTATTAACTTCCCCAGAGTTTTCGTCACTCCCAGATGCCCTATGGTTGTACCAACATGTAGTTCTCGCAAAACCTCCGGTCTCGTATTTCTGGGAATTTCAATCTGGTTTCTGTCCTTGACCTTCTCTGGAGTTTCCAGCACGCGCTTTAGAAGTCCGTTCTACAGGATGAGGGACTTCCACTGACCAGAGTATGAATTTATGGTGGGTGAGTATCGGGAAATCTCCTGCCACATAGGTTTGCGGTCTTTTTCCTTCCACCGGATAACTTCTTCCAACTATGGATCTAATTCGATCTCTTTAAATTGCCAGTTGTCAACTACAGCGATAGTTCTACACAGAACACCCACTTTTCCTTCAGTTCGCTGACCATGTTTAAAATTATTACAGCCTGGTCTCTTCGATGAGGCATCAGCATCATTCTAATGCCTCGTTTCAACGCGATGATGTTGATGTCCCAAGTATGTGGGAAAAAAACTTTCAGTGAGTCGGTAGTTGGTAAACGGAGATTTAAATTCGTCTCACTTTACTATCTTGCTGATCTGAAGGTGTTTAAATATTTGACATCAAATGCTAGATGACGCTCTTTTTGTTCGATCCAATTACTAAGAGTGTCTCCGCTGTTAACTACTCTTTATATGTCCTACCTTACCAACCTTCCAACAATTCAGTTGCATTTTTTCAGTAAAGACTTCATTTACTATATTCTTTACAGAGGCGTTATCTTTTCTGATTCTCCTTCTCTGCCCTGACCTCTACACGTATTTTTCGCAGTCTCGAAATCTAGAGCTTGAGTCAGTGCATCCACTAATTGAGTCGGTCGAGCTATTATGCTTGTCTGGCTTCCTGGTCCCGAAGTCCATCCAAAAACGCTTGGACTGTTAACCTATGTATAACATTTTCTGGTGTGGGTGGAAAGGCAAAGCGAAGCAGACGGGCAATATCAGCTTCAAACTCTTGTAGGTATTCATTCGATTTCTGGTAGCGATTTTTAAGTTGTGAGTGGTAAACGTGCTCCAAATGTGTCTGCCAATACCTCCGTTCTAAATATTTGACCAGTTGTTCGTAGTCCTCTTGCTCCGAGGTATTCAACGTTTGCAAAATATCTGTAGCGTTCCCTCTTAGGGCGAAAGTTAATGCTATTGGCTTTTCGTGTCGACCATCCGTTTAGCTTTGCCACAGCCTCGAATTGGCACCAATAATTAGTCCTTGACGATTTTCCATCAAGTGTGGAGGTTTCATTTTGTGTCTTGTTCCCTCGAGGTCAGTTTTTGATGTTACTACTTCCGGACTGTTTCTGCTTACGACGTTTGGTAGTGTTTCTACCTTTTGTCCATTATCTGCTTTAGCTTTTCTATCGGCGTGTCATTTTTGACTGTCCTCTGCTTCAGCTCTTCGACCATTGTCTGCTTTAGCGCTTCCATCCGAGCTTCATTCTCGACTATTTTCTTTTCCAGCATTTCTGATTATTTCTGTACCATGCTTTTAAAAAATTCTTTTAAGGATTTAGAATTTTCCAGTAATTTGTCTTCTAAGGATTTAAAATTTTCCAGTAATTGGGGTTCTAAGGATTCTTTCAAGGTTTTAGAGTTTTCTAGTAAATTGTCTTCTAGAGTTTGAGAATTCTCATGTAATTTCTGTAGCTTATCTTATAAAGAATTTGTTTTCTAGCGATTTAAAATTTTCATGTAATGTTTCTAGTAAATTTATCTTCCCACTAATTTCTAAACCCAGTTCTTTTTTTAAATCGGTCACTTTCAGTTGGTCCAAAATCACCGAACACCTGACACCACTGAAAGAATTTTATTTACTCTTCGGTTTCTTGGAGTTATACAAATATAAAAGCATACTCGAACTCACTATAATTCATTTCCACTATTTTTGTATTCTCACAACATTTATCTTGAGCAATGGTGTTTACTAAATAGACAGAATACAGAATGAATCCTATAGGCAAGTCCCCGTATTTATATATTTCTTCTGGGAATTCTTTGGAAGGTTTCTCGACCATTCGATGAATTTCGATGAATCTTCTATAGCGCCAGCCGCCGACCTCGGGTCGACAGACCAACACTTCGGGTTCCACAAAATATCGGTTGAATGCCGAGTCCACGAAATATCTGATGAATTCCCGTCACAATAATATTGTTGGTTGCAATAAACTTAAACTCAAAATCTCATGTCCTTAGAATATGTTAACTAAGTATTTAAAGAGATGAAAATTATCCATAAATATAATGTAATACACAAATAAATACAATAATAACATAATGAAAATGATACGAGTTCTTTAAATACATACAAATCAAAATCCATCAGTTTCGGAAATACATGACGGCAGGTTATCAATCATACAATTTACTTGAGCAAATAGAGTGAAGGAGCTTTAACAAATTGTCTCACAATAATTCTAGGAATCCAGCGGTGCCTAAACTAATCTTTCAGAAATAAACGAGAAGCTAATAACACAAATTAAATTGATATTGTTCACTGGCATTAGTTTATAAGAATTTTTATACTTCGAAAGACCAACAAAATATGATATTAAAAAAATACAGACAATGAATTGAACACAACAGACATAACAAATACGAATTAAGCAAGTTGTTACCCAGAAAGTCTGGCCAAATCATATTTCATTAGCTTGTAGAACAAAGAAAAAAATAATGAGAAATGAAACGGTAACCAAAAATATAATGTTTACAAGATTTACAAATTCTAGTTTGAGTAATGTAACATACAACTTTGGCAAAACATCAAAAACAGAACGTTAAATTAATTGGCATAGGTCGTTTCATACGGCCATTCATACTCGTTATTCGTGAAATATAACCTCAAAAAATAGTATGCTATGACATCAACGTGGGACTTGAAAAACATAACAAGAATTCGATTGTGGAAAATTTTTAACACCTGACTGTTGACAAGACTAAATTTGATAATCAATACATGAATAGACTATTTATGATAAACATAATAACGGAAAACTGAATTCTAGATAAATTTAATACTACCTAGTTGTATAAAAATACCTATTTTTCGAACTTGTATACACCACATTTGAATACATACCAGGTGTCAATATAAAAAAGTATAACGGGAAACTTCAACAGGGCCGGTCACTGGAAGGATTGAGAGGTTTTTCTTGATTCGGTAGGTGGTGGTGCATGGCCGTTCTTCGTTGGTGGAGGGATTTGTCTGGTTGATTTTGATAAAGAAGAAGACTGTAGCCTGCTAATCAGGCGTATTTCGACATTCCAATAGCTCTCCGGTGGTTAGTTTCTGCCTCTGTATGCGGTTTTTACAGTAGGCGTACCACAATTCTTCGTAAACTTCCGTTCAAAACATAGTTTGCCGTCAAACTAAGGTATTCTTACTGGCTGTGAGGGTTTCAACCTTACAATCAATTTTTGGTACATTAGGATTGCCAAAGTGGTGCTTTATAGTATTTTTTGACGATGTATGCAAATAGTTTTTAGTTGATTACCATTTATAATAAAGAGAGCACATATACCCATATATATATATATATATATATATATATATATATATATATATATATATATGTATAATTTATAAATTTTCAAAGTAAAATCAAGTCCCTGATTAAAACCAAATTATGGTTGCTAAGTGCCATAGAAATAAGTTATTAAACTTATTGTTTTAAACTATATATTGATGTAATTAGTAGTTTAGTAAGTAAATATGTATGTTCTTGCATTTTATTGAATAACATTAGGTTTAGTTAATAGATTATTTTGTTAATTATTCTCAAATACCTTTAAATATTAACTAAACTATATTTGTGATTAATTTTGAATATTACAAGAATTGGCTTTAGAATTTTAAACTGGCAATGAGGCCTCTAATTAAGGGGCGGAATAATTACCTGGATATTTAGCAATTTTGACTGATTTCAGAAATGAGAGGGTTTTGAATTCGGCTGATTTTTTTGAGTCTATTATTTTGAATAAGCTATATGTCCCCACTTAAATTTGAAAAAAATCGACCCCTAGAATGGAAATAGGGTTTTAAATTATTATATTGGAATATTTAATGGTTAATTTTTGTTGAATCTTTAGTCGATTCATATAATCTATACTATTATAAAATTGTAGTTTGTCTGTTTGTTTGTTTGTTCGGGCATCACGTAAGAACTACTTAACTGATTTTGCTGAAGCTTTTTTTGCGAAGCCTATAGTTTGACTTAAAATCTGGTAGACATTTTATCTCTTTAAATTGATAGAACCGGTAGATATAGCGAAAAAACTTCTACCATGTTGACGTATATAAAGTAGGCATGACAAAATGGGCAGAATGACTGGGCGTCGCATTATAAATTTAGTGCTAATTCAGTGCTAATTTAGTGCAAAAATCGCGAATTCAGTGCTCCTTAAGTTTCGCGATAAATGCAAACACTGCTACCTTTTAATCAAGCGAGCAGTGTATATAACCAAAAACCTAAATATTGATATGATAACACCATGATCAGTGTCTAATTATTTAGTGCTTCTTCAGTGCTCTTTGTATATACGAAAAAAAAATTATAAACTGAAAGAAAAAAAAATTTCCCAACATATAACTGCTAACTTGATACACTCAGCAAGTAATATCTTTGAAAATTAGTACTACAAAAGCGAAATCGTGCATAAAGAAGTCATGGGTAATAAGTGCTCAATAAGTGCTGGCTTTATGAAAAGGAAAGAACGAGAAAAAAATTTTTTTTCATGCGATAAGCTGCTCATTTCACAGAATCAAAAAAATATTACTCTGAATTAGAGTAGATTGAAAGGATCGAAAATCGGGAACGAGATATAGAAATTAAGTTCTCAAAAAGTGCTGCCACTATATGGGAAGAAAATACGTTGAAACAACTTTTTTCTATTTCATGAACATTAAACTGCTACTTCGAATACTCTAGAACTTAATATTATAAAAATAAAGCAATATATGAGCAAACTCAGGCATGAATAATTCATGGGTATCAAGTGCTCGATAAGTTCTGCCAATATGAGAAAAGAGATGGTAATAAAAAATTTAACCTCCATTTTTGAACAGTCAAGTGCTCGTTTGACCTTCATAGCATCTTACACCGTCAAAAAGCAGCACTGAAAAAGCAAAATATTTTACAAATAAGTCATGAGTACCAAGTGCTCGATAAGTGCTGGTACTTGATGAGAATGAAGAGAATAAAATTTTTTTTTCTCAAATTTGAGTAGATTGAAGAGATCACTAATCTTAAACATGACATAGGAATTAAGTGCTCAATAAGTGCTGCCAATATAAGATAAAAAGAAATGACAAAACAATTTCATTCTATTTTTTGAACAGTCAAGTGCTCGTTTGACCTTCATAGCATCTTACGCCGTCAAAAAGCAGCACTGAAAAAGCAAAATCTTTTGCATATAAGTCATGAGTACCAAGTGCTCGATAAGTGCTGGTACTTGATGAGAATGAAGAGATTATTTTTTTTATTTATTATACGATAAACTGCTCATTTGACAAAATGAAAAAAAAAATTTTCTCAAATTTGAGTAGATCGAAGAGATCACTAATCTTAAACATGACATAGGAATTAAGTGCTCAATAAGTGCTGCCAATATAAGACAAAAAGAAATGACAAAACAATTTCATTCTATTTTTTGAACAGTCAAGTGCTCGTTTGACCTTCATAGCATCTTACGCCGTCAAAAAGCAGCACTGAAAAAGCAAAATCTTTTGCATATAAGTCATGAGTACCAAGTTCTCGATAAGTGCTGGTACTTGATGAGAATGAAGAGATTATTTTTTTTATTTATTATACGATAAACTGCTCATTTGACAAAATGAAAAATTTTTTTTCTCAAATTTGAGTAGATTGAAGAGATCACTAATCTTAAACATGATATAGGAATTAAGTTCTCAATAAGTGCTGCCAATATAAGACAAAAAGAAATGACCATACAATTTCATTCTATTTTTTGAACAGTCAAGTGCTCGTTTGACCTTCATAGCATCTTACACCGTCAAAAAGCAGCACTGAAAAAGCAAAATCTTTTGCATATAAGTCATGAGTACCAAGTGCTCGATAAGTGCTGGTACTTGATGAGAATGAAGAGATTATTTTTTTTTATTTATTATACGATAAACTGCTCATTTGACAAAATGAAAAAATTTTTTCTCGAATTTGAGTAGATTGAAGAGATCACTAATCTTAAACATGATATAGGAATTAAGTGCTCAATAAGTGCTGCCAATATAAGAGAAAAAGAAATGACAAAACAATTTCATTCTATTTTTTGAACAGTAAAGTGCTCGCTTGACATTCATAGTATCTAATCTCATCAAGATCGAGTACTGAAAGAGCAAATCCTTGCATTAGAAGGTCATGAGCATTAAGTGCACGATAAGTGCTGCGAATATGTGAGAAGAAAAAATATATATAAATTTTTCGTCTATTTTTTAAATTCCCGCTAAGAAAATTGAAAATTTTCTATAATCGGGAAGTTATTGGTTTCACCCCATTTTGCGAAAATCGAGTTCTCAGCACTTATTGAGCACTTATTACCCATGACTTCTTTATGCACGATTTCGCTTTTGTAGTACTAAGATATTACTTGCTTATATGTTGGGGAAAAATTTTTTTTTTCTTTCAGTTTATAAATTTTTTTTTCGTATATACAAAGAGCACTGAAGAAGCACTAAATAATTAGACACTGATCATGGTGTTATCATATCAATATTTAGGTTTTTCGTTACATACACTGCTCGCTTGATTAAAAGGTAGCAGTGTTTGCATTTATCGCGAAACTTAAGGAGCACTGAATTCGCGATTTTTGCACTAAATTAGCACTGAATTAGCACTAAATTTATAATGCGACGCCCAGTCATTCTGCCCATTTTGTCATGCCGTCTTTATATACGTACCATGTTGGGTAATTCAATTACTCAATTGGTTCCAAAGCACCCACAAAATATTAGATATTGGCATCAGCTTAGCTTTTATTCATAATTCGGAATGTGCAAATGTAACATGTTTCGATTTAACAAAAATCAACATATATCAAGCCTAATTTTACAGGATGTTCTGTATATAGGAAACTTAGAGCGAAGTAGAGTTACATGGATTTAAAAAATGTAAAAAATATATATTTGGTGTCCTATAAGCAGCTGGATATATACGATGTGGTAGAAATAATTAGTTATACGGGGTGGTCCAAAAAAGTTATATTGAGTGGGTCAGAAACAGTTCCATATACCAAGTGGTTGAAAAAGGGTAGAATATTTATAAAGTGAATAAATAAACTTAAAAAAAATGTCTTAGGTAAGCAGTTTGGACTTTGAAATATGTTCATAAGACTACAGTTATGAAATGGGTTAAAGAAATGTTAGAAGCAGTTGTTTATACAGGGTGTTTGATAAGAAGATGGAGTCGAATTATAGTTTATGTTGTGGTTAAAAACTTGTTTTATATCCACAAGTAGTTACATATATAGGATAGTTGTAATATGTAGCGGAGTATAATTACAGCTATACAGGTGGGTTTAAAAATATTTTAAAGTAATGGTATGATGTACAAGCTGTTCCATTTACCGGATGGTTGAAATATAGGGTGGGGTAGGATTCTAAGGATACAGGGTCGTACAAAAATTTTTGGTTTGTTATATAGTGGCATATAAAAGGTTGTTGAAATATAGGGTGGCTTACAGTTAGAATTATACAAATATGCTAGAACAATTTTGTTATATAGCACTTGCATATATAGAGTACCTGAAGTATGTATGGTGCGCAGTAAAGTTAAAGTTATACAGTGTCATTCAAACAAGGTAAGAAAAAGTTGTAAATGAAGGGTGGTTTAAATGAAGTGTGGAGAGAAATTATACTTTAATATATCTTGAAAAAATATAAAGAAAAAATGTGAAATAGCGTAGTTGATAAGAAGTTGCAAAGATAGGATAGTTGAAACATAGGGTGAAGAAGTGTTATGATAATTATTTAAAAAATGTTATATTGGTTGATCAATAAGCAGTAGCGTATACAGGGTAGTTGTAATACATACAAGGTGATTCAAAAACACGTTGAACAAAATTGTTATTGTCAGTGCTCCATAAGCAGTTGCGGTTTTGGTGAAATATATTGGACATTGATGGATTTATAGTCATACAGGGTGGTAAAAAATGTTATACTGGGTGGCCGATAAGTAGTTGCAAATGCAAGGTGATTGAAATAGTGGGTGGAGTAGTATAGTCAAACAGGTTGGTATATTTTTTTTGCAAGATAGAACATGAGCTGTTGCATATCTGCAATATCTGAAACATGGATCGAAGTAAAATTATAGTTCATACAGTGTGATTAGAGTATTTAAAAATTTTATATTTGGTTGCCCCTAAGCAGATGCACATACAGGGTGGTTGAAATATTTTCTAGAGTAAAATTATGGTTATACAGGGTGGTTCAAAAATAAGTTGTAAAGTTTGACAAATTGGCAGCGGTGTATACAGGATGGTTTTAATGTAGATGGAAGAAGAGTTAGTTACACAAAGCGGAAAAAAAATTTTTCAACAAAATTGTTGTATAGCAATACCAAATAAGCAATTGCAGTTTGGATGAGGGTTTAAATAAAAGTTTGGGGTTAGGGTACAAAACTGTGTTTTTATATTTATGACTCACGAAGGGTTCCACATCATTTCCATTAGGATGGATCAAAAAAGTTTAAAAAAAAAGTTAAATAGGGTAGACTATAAACAGTTGCATTCTACTATATAGAATATCTGAATATGGGGAGAAGCAAGATTATAGTTTTAGAGTGTGTAACACAATGTTAGAAAAAGCTCATATAAAGGTTGATTAACATATAGAAATTTTACTTTAAAAGGTGGTTAAAAAAATATCAGAAATAATTGTTATACACGGTACACCATAAGCAGTAGCATATGTCAGATTTGTATAGGGTAGAGAAAAGTTATAGCCAGGTGTTAAAAAATTATATAGGGTGACAAATAAACAGCAGCATACCGGATGGTTGCAATATAGGGTGAAGTAGAGTTACAGTTATTCAAGGTGATTAAAAAAATGTAGAATAAAATAGTTATATAGGGTGGCCCATAAGTACTTGCAGCTTAGAAGCACTTGTTTATACAGGGTGTTTGAAATATAAGATGGACTGGAATTATAGTTTATGTTGTAGTTAAAAATTTGTTTTATATCCACAAGTAGATATATGTAACTAGGAAGGTTGAAATATGTAGCGGAGTATAATTACAGCTATACATGTGGGTTTTAAAATATTTTAAAGTAATGGCAAGATCTACAAGCTGTTCCATTTACCGGATAGTTGAAATATAGGGTGGGGTAGGATTCTAAGGATACAGGGTCGTACAAAAATGTTATATTTGGTGGGAAATAAGTAGTTGCATATAAAAGGTTGTTGAAATACAGGGTGGCTTACAGTTAGAATTATACAGGGTGGGTAAAAAATGCTTCAAAATTTTTGTTATATAGCACTTGCATATACAGAGTACCTGAAGTATGGTGCGTAGTGAAGTTATAATTATTATAAGTGGAGAGAAATTATACTTTAATATATATTGAAAAAATATAAGGATAAAATGCGAAAAGCATAGTTCATAATAAGTTGCAAAGATATGATAGTTAAAACATAGGGTGAAGAAATGATATATGATAATTATTTAAAAAATGTTATATTGGTTGAACAATAAGCAGAAGCGTAGGCAGGGTAGTTGTAATACATACAAGATGATTCAAAAACAAGTTGAACAAAATTGTTATTTTCGGTGCCCCATAAACAGTTGCGGTTTTGGAGAAATATATTTGGCATTGATGGATTATACAGGGTGGTAGAAAAAATTTTATACTGGGTGGCCGATAAGTAGTTGCAAATACAAGGTGGTTGAAATAGCGGGTGGAGTAGATTTATAGTCAAACAGGTTGGATATATTTTTTTGTAGGATAGAACATGAGCTGTTGCATATATGCAATATCTGAAACATGGATCGAAGCAAAATTATAGTTCATACAGTGTGATTAGAAGTATTTCAAAATTTTATATTTGGTTTCCCCTAAGCAGATGCACATACAGGGTGGTTGAAATATGTTGTAGAGTAAAATTATGGTTATACAGGGTGGCTCAAAAATAAGTTATAATGATTGACAAATTGGCAGCGGTGTATACGGGATGGTTTTAATGCAGATGGAAGTAGAGTTAGTTATACAAAGTGTTTTTTTTTTAAATTGTTATTTAGGGTGGCCAATAAGCAGTTGAAGTTTGGGTGAGGGTTTAAATAAAAGTTTGGTGTTAGGATGCAAAACTGTATTTTTTATATTTGTGACTCACGAAAGGTTCCACATCATTTCTGTTAGGATGGATCAAAAAAGTTTAAAAAAATGTTATATAGGGTAGACCATAAACAGTTGCATTCTACTAAATGGAATATCTGAAATATGGGGAGAAGCAAGAGTGTGTTTAACACAATGTGAGAAAAAGCTGCATATAAAGGTTGATTAAATTATAGAGTGAAGATAAACTTTACTTTAAACGGTCGTTCATAAAATATCAGGAATAATTGTATACAGCGTAGACCATTAGCAGTTGCATAGCTGAAATATAGGATAGAGAAGAGTTATAGTCAGGTGTTCAAAAAGTTATATTGGGTGACGAATAAACAGCAGCATATAGGATTGTTGCAATATAGGGCAAAGTAGAGTTACAGTTATTCAAGGTGATTCAAAAAAATCTCGAATAAAATTGTTCTATTGGGTGGCCCATAAGTACTTGCAGTTTGGGTGAAATATATTCGGGATTGGTAGATTTATCGGTAAGTACAGTGATTCAAACAAAAGTTAAAAATTTTTGATATAGGATAACCCATATGTTTCATAAGTTTTTTTTGCGAAGGCTTGAACATTCCGTACGCGGGTGAAACCGCGGGTAAAGGCTAGTAAAATATAAAATTACTTGTTTAAATAACCGTGTCATACGTATGTAGTTAAAATAAAAATAAAACTCTGTGGATTTCCAAAAATAAGAATTATGGTAAGAAATATAATAAGAGGTATAGCAATTAGTTACATTTTATTCGATGTTTATAAAAAATCTGTAAAACAACTAGTTAAAGGTTAGTGAAATAAATTATTCAGTAGGGTACAAAAACAAAATAATTTAAACCTGCGTGAAGCCGCCAATGTTATTTATGTAATTGTCGTGCAATTATTGTCGATAGATATTAGGCAGATCTCTACGTATTGTTAAAACAAAAGTAGGGCGATTTTTTTAGGTTCATAAATCAATGGCAATGTAACCTTCACGAACATCAGAGCCGGTGCACGATGTTCACGGCACAAATCGTTAAACGGGTCACGGTAACAGAAATAGCACTAATCAAATTATACTTTTATAAATAATTGCAACCAAAGTAAATCTCCCACACATGAATAATTCACAACTTTGAAAATCACTACTAAATGTCATTAAAAATCAAGTTATACAGGAAAAAATATTGATGTGGTTGATATGTTTGCAGTCCAAGTTAAGAATTTCCGATAATTATCGTAAAAACGGGGTAAAATTGTAGATACATTTCATAAAAAACACGTTAAGAATTCTACACAATTTAATTAAGATTTTAGGAAGTATTTGTTTTCATTTTTAGATTTAAGTGAAATGGTTGTGCCATGTTACTCACTTTTGAATATTTCCACAATTTTTTTTTTTTTTTTGATTAGAAAAAACCCAGTTGCTTCGTCTTACACATAATATTGAAAAATTAGATTGGTTAAACCAGTACAAATACCTTACATTTCAGTAAAATAAATGAAAATTATCCATGAAACTTCAAAAAGTCACTACAATCGTTTTAGATTGAATTATGGCAGCCCTTTTTCCTTGAAGGCGTATAAATCGATGTAAGTTCATTTTCTGCCTTTTTGTAAATGAACAGCTCTGCTGAACCACTGTACACATATTATATTAACCAAAATGTAACTCAACTCTTTTTCATTTCTAAAATTAAATTGTACATGTTCAGTTGTTATGTGTATCCTCTATCCATACCATACGACAATAGCAACAATGCCCCTTCAAAGATAGTATGATTTTGGCAAGTTGTTGAATTTGGAATACTCTTTTCAATATGTCCGACTTATTTACCTACTTTTATTTATATTTACTAGTTAAGAATCAAAAGGATCTGTTAACGATGGAACTCAACAAAGCTTTACCCTACAGTCATAATTTGTTAAACAACCGTACACATTTTTTGCATAGCAGTTTTTGAGTGGGTGTTGTGTTATTTTCCCGCAGAAGGTTCAAGTGATACTAAACAATGCCAAGACGAGATATATATATTTTATCTTCATTGTAAGTTAATACGTGTTACTGAAAAACATCGACGTCATCAAGCATGTAGCGAAGAGCACCGCAGTTTCAGCGGTGTCCGGATCTTCCCCTCGGACCTTGAAAATCCGGGAGAGGGCCACGTGGAGGCGTCGCGCCGGTTCGTACCCATATCCGCAGCAGGTCTCCAAGGTGAATAGCCTCTAGTCGATAGAATAATGTAGGTAAGGGAAGTCGGCAAATTGGATCCGTAACTTCGGGATAAGGATTGGCTCTGAGGATCGGGGCGTGTCGGGCTTGGCGAGGAAGCGGGTCACGGCTGACGTGCCGGGCCTGGGCGAGGTGAAGTGGCGTCTCGGCGTTCACGGATCCGAACTCGGTCCCGAGCCTTGGCCTCCCGCGAAACCGTCTTGCTGCGAGACCCGGAGTACGCTCGCAAGGGAGTCCCGGAGTTCTCTTCGGCCGCCATTCAACGGTCAGCTCAGAACTGGCACGGGGTCCATCTGCGTCAGTTTCTCTACCAACGTCGAATTGTACGTTTGTATTATTTCAAAATGACTGGAAGAGGCAAAGGTGGCAAGGGTTTAGGAAAAGGAGGCGCAAAACGTCATCGTAAAGTGCTGCGTGATAATATCCAAGGTATAACAAAACCAGCCATAAGACGTTTAGCAAGACGTGGTGGTGTTAAACGTATATCAGGATTGATATACGAGGAAACTAGAGGTGTGCTTAAAGTATTCCTTGAAAATGTTATAAGAGATGCTGTCACATACACCGAACATGCCAAGAGGAAAACAGTCACAGCTATGGATGTTGTTTATGCATTGAAGAGACAAGGACGTACTTTGTATGGATTTGGCGGTTAATTAATACATTGGTGTACAAAGGAAGTGAATTTGCAGAAAGCGACAAATAGAAACAAAGCTCAAAGCGACAAACAAATACTCAAAGCGGTTTAAGTCAAAGTGAATTATATTCGAAAAGTTATCAAGTGTGCAAAGAATTTAACAAATAAACAAGCAAAATGGTGAAATCTCTAGCAGTTGGTATCGACTTGGGAACTACCTACTCCTGTGTTGGAGTTTGGCAGCACGGCAAAGTTGAAATCATCGCAAATGATCAAGGTAACAGAACAACACCTAGTTATGTTGCCTTCACCGATACAGAACGTCTCATCGGGGATGCAGCCAAAAATCAAGTAGCGATGAACCCCAGCAATACAGTATTCGACGCCAAAAGACTGATAGGCCGTAAATATGACGATCCCAAAATTCAACAAGATCTGAAACATTGGGCATTCAAAGTCACCAGTGATAATGGTAAACCCAAAATTCAGGTCGAATACAAAGGCGAAACCAAAACATTCACACCAGAAGAAATCAGCTCTATGGTATTAATAAAAATGAAAGAAACAGCAGAAGCATATTTGGGCACAACAGTAAAAGATGCAGTAGTAACAGTTCCAGCGTACTTCAATGACTCACAGAGGCAAGCCACCAAAGATGCCGGTGTCATAGCAGGTTTAAATGTCTTAAGGATAATAAATGAACCAACAGCCGCAGCACTAGCATATGGCCTAGATAAAAACTTAAAAGGCGAACGAAATGTACTCATCTTTGATCTTGGAGGTGGTACATTTGATGTTTCTATTTTAACAATAGATGAAGGGTCACTCTTTGAAGTACGATCTACAGCTGGTGACACTCATCTTGGTGGTGAAGACTTCGACAACAGACTGGTTAATCATCTAGCTGAAGAATTCAAGAGAAAATTCAGGAAAGATCTCAGAAGTAATCCAAGAGCACTGCGAAGGTTAAGGACAGCTGCCGAAAGAGCAAAACGAACACTGTCATCCAGCACAGAAGCAAATATTGAAATTGATGCTCTCTTTGAGGGCATTGACTTCTACACAAAAGTAAGTAGAGCAAGATTTGAAGAACTTTGCTCTGACTTATTCCGAGGAACGCTACATCCCGTCGAAAAAGCCGTTCAAGACGCTAAAATGGATAAAGGACAAATTCACGATGTCGTTTTAGTGGGAGGCTCCACCAGAATTCCCAAAATCCAACAGTTATTGCAGAACTTCTTTAATGGCAAGTCGCTCAACCTATCCATTAATCCAGATGAAGCTGTAGCCTATGGTGCAGCAGTCCAGGCAGCTGTACTCACTGGTGAAGGTGATTCAAAGATCCAAGATTTCTTAGATGCGCTGACCATAGGGGAGTTTTAGTGACTTCGTTCTCCATTTCTTGATTGTACTCGATTGGATGCTTTTTCGCAACATGTTGTCGCAGACCTAAATATGATGCATATTTGTCACCGCATAAATCGCAGGAGAATTTTCTTTCATCATCTTTAATTTGCAGAAGGCGACAATATCTTCGTTGGTGGTTTCGAAGATTTTTTTTCGATGAATAATTATTACCGCAAGGGCAAAGGTGTATTTCTGCATTAGCATCCATAAGGCACCGACGAAAATAAATAGAAAACTAAGTGAGGGGAATTAAAGAACTAAAAAAAAGAACACCGAAATAATCCAAGAAGTTTCTTTGGACTATTTGAAATTTTAAAGAAAAAAAAAACGGTGTTATGCGGAAATCGCAGCACAATGCTGGGAAGATTCTCCAAAGTGGGGAAGTATAATACAACTATACCACGCAGCAGATAATTGCAACGATAGAAAAAGACCCTAAAAGAGACTTTATCAAGATAATTGTATAGATGCACCGTATTAAACTCACTCTCGGTTTGAAAGTGGAAAGACTCTCCGAGTGTTACACGTTATCTAACCAGTTATAAGTTAAGACATCACGCAAACACATAGTATAATATAGATTAAAATGTCCTAACGTTATAAAAACAGTGGCAAAATAAGATTAAAAAAACATATACAGTTAAAAATTTTCAGAGTATATGCATCATAGTGCACCGAAGTCCGACATAAGGGTTTTTTTAAATTCGGCATTCATATTTACTATATATATATGATAGGCTGTTATGAGTATTCGGTTGATTTTGAGCATAAATGAGTCGAGATTTTTGATAAATAAAAGAATTTTCGTTTTGTAGATAACAGTTCGCCGACAACTATTTTAGTGTATAACATACATATATAGACTCAACCCTTATACTCATGTGCCGTATTTTTTTTTTTACATAGGAAACGTAAAATATTATTTTAGACAAGATTGAATGAAATAAGGTTAATTTAACATGTAAACTAAATAAGAATAAGATTAGTGCAAACAAGAGGAATAGACTTTTGTCAGTAGTTTACAAAATGGGGCAGTTTTTAAACTCTAGAGAGAACTATGTATAATGGTTAATGTCATTCTTATCATCGAAGATATTATGACTGTGAATGGGGCAGAAACTGGCAAGAAGTAAGAATAACATAGCTAACAATGAAAATCATGACCCCTACCTTGTTACATGAACTATGAGAAGAATATAATAAAAGATGTTGAGAAGAAGTAGTCTAAAAATTACATCTTCATTACATTACATTCTTGAATGCCATTTTACGGTGCTTAAAATTGTCGTATCGAAATGACACTTTGTATGTATGTAATATAATAATTTGGTATCATGGAGCTCATCTGATATATAACGCTAATATAATTATTAACTATTAACTGATAACACTAGCGCATCCACCAAAATTTTATATATTATTTTGATTTGTAAAGCGTGTTTTAAACTATACCTTAGTAATTATTTGCATTTAAAAAATAATGAGCTTTTATTCCAATAATATTGAGAACTTGAAATGTTTTAGAGCTTACCGGCAGTTTTGTTTATGCTTTTCACAATGGGCAAATATTTCATGAAACTTAGTATTACCTATTAACCATTATTCCTTGATGGTAGATCGAAGTTTCGTAAGAAAATATACAATATTTCAGTGCTTTCGGATTTTTCCCACCTGGAGAAAATGGTTCTAATTGCAGTTTCTGTCTGATTTGCGGCGTACCAATATATAAATTTCTTTGCATGATTTTTCGGCTTTCATCAGATTCATTTAATAAACCCTTTATTTAGATATCAGATATTATGTTCAACAGCTAGTGAAACTGACATCCAGAAGTTCCACGTTGGAAGCCGTTTCATATCATTGCTGTCACCTCGCAATTCCGGTATTAGAAGTACACGGAACATTACATAACATAGAATTTAGTATTTCGAGATAAGCTGAATCTTGCCAAAATATATTTATTTTCAACTAGCTGGACGGCTTTGTACGGGGTAGACTAATTGGTGTTTTATTTTAATGTAAATATTTTTAAAATTTTTAAAGAAATTCCTAGAATCTCATTGCAAAGCCAACTACCAGCTCCAAATGTAAATATAAACCATTCCAATGACCTACTCAAACTCACACAAAAAAGTTATCAGTCTGTCCAACTTTTAAGAGGTAAAAAACATTCCTACAACCCTATGCAGCGCCACCTACCGTGTTTCCACTTAAACTCAAAACATTTTCATAAAAATCGGCCTAACCTAAAAAGAAAAATATACGCGAAGGTTAAGTAGTTAAGTTTTATGAAATCTTCCAATTTTCTGTGCAGTTTTCTTAATTTTTCTTCCCACAAAAAGCTTCTACAAAGTATTAGAGAAAAAAGATTAATGAAAAAAAATTTTCTCGTGTTATGGCGTGACCAAGGGAAATAGGGATCCGTTTTTTTAGATATTAAGATATTGCTTTATCGAAAAAAACACTATTTCAATGTTATTGCGTTTTCTAGCCATAACCGTGAATTTTTAGAAGAAAATATCAACATAAATCAATAACCGCATAAATTATGGTATATATTACCATCGTATTTAAAAATCAATAACTTGAATGTTAATTGAAAATATCTCGGAAGTTAGGTTATTTATTGAGGCGATATATATGATATGCAGGACAAAGTTTACTAAAACAAATACAAAAATCCATTAAAGAATGAAAATACCAGTTGATTATTATAGAAACATTTTTTTATTTCTCTATAACCCAATCAAGAATAGAATAAATCATTTAATTCCATAAAATTAACATAATCTGTACCTTGCTTTTTGATTGACTGCCAAAAAGGAGAAGATTATCAATTCATCGGAACGTTTTTTTATGTATACTCAGTGATTATCCAAAAACAAATTGAGCGATTTTGATTATGTACACAGCATCATAGGAATATTACAGAAAGGTACCATGTAATTTTCTATAACGTGAGATTTACAGTTTTCCAGAAAATCGAAAAAAGCAGTAATTAAGGGACTACACCTCAGTGAATTTCAATGAATTTACACTGGTTGTTCTAAAACGGCTCAACCAATTTGAATATTTTAAATTGTATTCTACAAAGAGATGTTCCAAATTGATTCCGTACGTAACGTAAAATATACCGTTTTTCTAAAAATCGTAAAAATATGTGCAAAAAACTTTTCTTGATATTTTTAGATTCTACTGCAGTTTTGTCTGACATTTTTTTCTGTGTTTTATTAACAGCTTTGGTATTGTCCATGTTTTTTGATTTTTGTTTTGCCTTTCGCCACATTATTCAGTTGCGTTAGTCAAAGTTTTTGTGATTTTCTCATACATTAAGTAACTAGTAAATTATAATTAAATTTTTACCAATTTTAAATTATTGTTTGTGGAGATGATGATTTTTTTTACTTATTAACCGACTTCCAAAAATGAAGAGGTTTTCAATTAGTCGGCTAGTTTTTTTTATGTATGCTTAGTGGTTATTCAAAAACGGTTTAGGCAAATTTGATAATTTAAACGGCATTGTATAAGGAATATTACAGAAAAGTACCGTATAATTTTCTATAACGTGATAATTTCGGTTTTCCAGAAAATCAGGAAAAAAAACAGTAATTAAGGAATTACATTTCTGTGAATTTCAATAAATCTACACTGTTTTCTCTAAAACGGCTCAACCAATTTGAATATTTTAAATTGTATTCTACAAAGAGATGTTCCACCTTGATTTCGTATAATTATCTATAACGTAAAACATACAGTTTTTCCGAAAATCGTAAAAATATTTGCAAAAACACGGTAAAGATCAATGTAAATGTCAAATTTTCATCTAAATATCTAGCTTAAATGTCATGCCATCAAAGTATGTACAGGGTGTTTGTACGATTTTCATGGCAGCGAGTGAAATAGCACAAAATATGCCATTGGTGTATCGAAAAGAATTTTTTTTTAGTTAAGCGTTCTTTTCTATATGGCATACGGTGGTAGGTGTATGTGTGTGTGTGCGTGCATCGTAATTCAACTAACAAGCAATGTACGCAGTTGAAATATAGGGTGAAGTAAAATGACAGTTACATAAGTGGATTCAAAAATTTTTACAAATAATAAGTGTGATATTGAGTGGTACATAAGCACTTCCATATATAGGTGGTTGAAATATAAGATGGAATAAAATTAAAGTTATAAAGGGTGGTTAAAAAAATGTTGTATTGGGTGGCACCTTAGTTGCGTATACAAGGTGGTCGAAATCAGAGTAAAGTAAAACCATAGTTATACAGAGTGGATAATCTTTAAAAAATTGTTTAATAAGCATATGCAGTAAGGATATTCTTGTTATAGGGCGGAGGGTTCAAAAATGTTAGCAGCAGTTGCATATACAGTATGATTGAAATATAAGGTGGAGTGGAATTATAGTTATACAGGGTGATTTATAAAAGGTTATTAAGTGTGGAACATTAAGTAGTTGCTTATACCTGTCATAGTGGGCGAAGTCAATTTATAGGTCTACAGGGTGATTTAAACAATAGAAAAATAGAAAGTCATTAGGGTGGAGAGGATTAATACTTATACAGGGCGGTTGCAAGATCATGTAGTTGAATTATAGTTGTACAGGGTGATTTAGAAAATGATAGACAAATAATTTATATTGGGTGACCAATACACAGAAACATATACAGGTTGGTCGCAATATAGGGTGAATTAGAGGTACACTTATAGAAAGTTGTGCAAACAAGAGAGAATCTTAGAATCTGCAGCTAACAGACAGTGATTCAGATTTGGAGTTGTAACGTCTCCAAACATACTTAGATAAGTATCACACAATATACAAAACATAACT
The DNA here is from genome assembly GCA_034190945.1 of Octodonta nipae. Classification (NCBI taxonomy): domain Eukaryota; kingdom Metazoa; phylum Arthropoda; class Insecta; order Coleoptera; family Chrysomelidae; genus Octodonta; species Octodonta nipae. Next base: position 174,648,191 of record CM067216.1, read on the forward strand.
TATATAGAGGAATACAGTACACATATTTCATTCAAAATAACTGTGAGGAACAATTTCTGTACAGACCACCAATTTTTCTAAATTGCCATACTTCACTTTGTTCCCGAAAATTTCAAATACTTATCTGTTGCAGCCCCTCCCCCATAATATTGCAACAGTAACAGCTCATATAAATGGGAGATTTCTTGAAAAATGCATCGGTTGGCCTGCTAAGTCACCAGACCTTAATCATTACACAACTAATAAACTCAATACCTCCAGAAATGATTGACCAGGCAACTCACGGTACCACCCAGAAAATTGAGAAATGTATCTACAACAATGGACTACACTTTCATGACTTATAACTGTTGAAAATGTTATTTGCATTACGGCAAATGTTCATTTTTTAAATGGTTAAACAGTAAAAGTAAATGGCAATAACATTCTAAATGATTTGAAAGTTGTAATTATTTGACAGCCAAACAAATAAAATAGTATTTATGTTAGTTTTTTAACCTGTTTTCTTCCGAAAGGCAGGTAAGTTGCGTATTACTGAAAAGTTCTTTCTATGTTTGAGTTGATGGAACCAAAATCCAATATAGCGACCAGAAAAAATAAAAAAGTTGACTAACGCTGATAAAAATCTAGAGGGTCTAGAAAAATTATTCTCGATGATAATCGACTGCTCCTAGTCGATACTGCAAAACTGTCGAGTTTCTTGAAATTTCATTTAGCGGCATGGATAAAATACGTATGTTTAGAAAATCGCATTTTCCAGTTTACCCCATTATCTTGAAACTTCCTGTTATTATTTGTATTTTGTTAAGAGGAATCAAATGGTAATAAATATGCGCTACTTTTATCTAATTTAACTGACCTTGTATCTTCTTTAAATGAGTTGCAATTGTGTATCTGATGATAGCAGATTCTTTGAAATATCACATCTTTTATATGATCAAACTTAAGTCAGAATTAGGACATGACTTCAGAAATCAATGGGAAAGACAGGCGATTTACAGATATTCGCTTATAGTAAGTGCCAATAGTACTGCTGTTTTAGAAAATTACACCGACAATTCAGTCGTATTAGCTTAATTAAATTAAAAAGAACTTGGTCAAATACTCGTAGAATTAGGACTTGCATACTAAGGGTTCTGTATCACTTATAATTAAGGTAAATTATAATATAACGCCTCAAAACAAACCGCTTCGGCCAACTGATATGAGAGAATTTTTATCCAGCACTATTTTTTTTTTGTCACACCATGTGTGTTATGACTTGTTCAAATTCTTGTTATTTCTATGGCAGGGGCTGTAGTAAAAACAATTCTGTGAATTGTTGAAGCGAAAGCTTCTTAACGAAGGCTCACATTTATACATATGAAAATATATGAGTATGCTAATGAAATGCTAAAAAAATGCTACATGATCTTTAAATACCCATACAACTTAGTTTTTTCAGTGTACCAAACAAGTACCGGGTAATATCTCTCTCTCTCTCTCTCTCTCTCTCTCTCTTTCTCTTTCTCTTTCTCTTTCTCTTTCTCTTTCTCTTTCTCTTTCTCTTTCTCTTTCTCTTTCTCTTTCTCTTTCTCTTTCTCTTTCTCTTTCTCTTTCTCTTTCTCTTTCTCTTTCTCTTTCTCTTTCTCTTTCTCTTTCTCTTTCTCTTTCTCTTTCTCTTTCTCTTTCTCTTTCTCTTTCTCTTTCTCTTTCTCTTTCTCTTTCTCTTTCTCTTTCTCTTTCTCTTTCTCTTTCTCTTTCTCTTTCTCTTTCTCTTTCTCTTTCTCTTTCTCTTTCTCTTTCTCTTTCTCTTTCTCTTTCTCTTTCTCTTTCTCTTTCTCTTTCTCTTTCTCTTTCTCTTTCTCTTTCTCTTTCTCTTTCTCTTTCTCTTTCTCTTTCTCTTTCTCTTTCTCTTTCTCTTTCTCTTTCTCTTTCTCTTTCTCTTTCTCTTTCTCTTTCTCTTTCTCTTTCTCTTTCTCTTTCTCTTTCTCTTTCTCTTTCTCTTTCTCTTTCTCTTTCTCTTTCTCTTTCTCTTTCTCTTTCTCTTTCTCTTTCTCTTTCTCTTTCTCTTTCTCTTTCTTTCTTTCTTCCTCTAATTTGTATTCTTTTTCTATACTTTCCACATATTTTTTTAACTTTTTTTACTTGTTTTATAATTAGGACCACTTTCTATAAGTGTAACTCTAATTCACTCTATACTGCATCCACACTGTATATGCTTCTGTATATTGGTCACCCCTATATAATTTATTTGTCTATCATTTTCTGAACCACCCTGTACTAAGATAATTCAACTCCGCACAATATTGCAATGACCCTGGTATCTTTAAAATCACCCTGTATAAGTGTAAATCCTCTCCACACTATTGACTGTTTGTATTTTTCTTTTGTTTAAATTATTCCTGTTTACCTATGATTTTACCCATATGTCTAGTATTCTATTTATGTAACTGCACATTTTAGGACTATAATTTTACTCCATCATTTATTTCAACCACCCGGTACATGCATTCTAAAAAATTTTGAACCCATGTCTATAATTACAATATACCCTGTCCTATAATTCAAATATTCTAACTGGTTATGCTTACATAACAAATTTTTGATACACCCTGAATAACAATAATTTTGCTCCACCCATACTTCAAACACCCTGTATAAGCAACTACTTATTTTGCACACTATAAAACTTTTTTAACCGCCCTGTATAACTGTAATTCTACTCCACTTTATATTGCAACCATCCTATATATTAAGTTGCTTCTAACATTTTTTGAAGCCTTCTGCATAAATGTAATTATACTCTGTATAACTATAGTTTTGCTCCACTCTTGTTTCAACCACCTTGTGTACGCAACTACTTATGTGCCACCCAATACAATATTTTTTAATAACTAATTCTATTCCACCTTATATTTCAACCATCCTATGTATGCAACTTCTTATGCGCCACCTAATATCACATGCACGGACGCACACACATTCAATCGTATACCATATAGAAAAGATCGCGAGCATAACAAATTTTCGTGTCGATAAACTAATGGAATATTTTCTGCCATTTCAGCCGAATATAAGCCCCGAATCATAACTTCGTCTCTAGAAGAAACTGACTTCAAATGAAACAAAATGAAAACCATTACAAACACCCTGTACGATATACTTTTATGGCATATCTTGACATTTCAACTAGACATTTATGATTAAAATTTGACATTTACAATGACGTTTACCGTTTTTTCTTTTTTTTAACCAAGATATGTAAAATATATACATTTTGCCTCAATATCTAGGAGATATTCTAAAAACTGTTGGCGTTCTGTTTAAAATCCACCCTGTTCCTACATCAGCACCACTCTATTTTGATGCATTTTAGTCAGATTTTGTGTTTAAAAAATGTTCCCAACTTAATCTGTTATAAAATGAGTGACCCCGTTATGTATTGCCAGAATATTAAATAAGTGACGTATTTTTGAAATATTATAATTCAACAAATTATATATTTTAATTAAAAATTAACTTACACGTCATATGTTCCTTTGCAGTTATTTTTAAATTAAGTATTAAATTTACACATTAGGATAAATACTGGGATTGTAACAAAATAGTGACAATTGTTTAAATTCTCGTGAACCTTATATGTGTTCCTAAGAATGACACAAAGATACAGACGGGGAGAAAGGGGAGGTATATTTCGAAAGAAGCTCCCGCTTCCTTGTTCTATTCTCAAATGACTGACGCCTGACGCTCTTTTTTAGGGTTCCGTATATACAATATACGGATACCCTTTTAATATCACTCCGGATTTCTACCTCAGTCACATCCCAGCTATTTTCTCCTAAACTACTGGACGGAAGAAGTTGAAATTTAGTATCAATGTGTGGTTTGGGGACCCGATCAGGAGTACATATCGTAAATGAAGAAATTTTGATTTTAGGGGTACTTCTGGGGGGGAAAACTAAAAAATCGACCGTTCCCCCCCACCGATCCCCGAAACTACTGAGCCTAAAAATTAAAAAAAAGGAAATATAGATAGTTGCGCGAATTTTGGGGAGCAAATTATAGGATTAAATAAAAATTTAAAAATAAAAAATATCAAATGAAAGGTCCTATTCAGAAGAATACAAAAGTATTTTTTTCATATTTAAAAAAAAAATTATTTAAAACGATATTAAGGAAAATATACCAAAATTTACCGTAAAGTTTTGAAAAAAAGTAGGGGTATAGGGTCTGACCTGAAGTTTACTGGAAAAATAAGGAGAAACCTTTACTTTTAATTTTGGGGGACAGAATTTAATGGAAAATATAAAATTAATATCGCATCATGTTATATATCAAATAAAAGGGCTCATTATGATGAAAACAAATATATTTTTTCATATTTTTAAAATAATTTAATTAAAAGATATTAACAAAAATATTTAAAAAATTGCACATAAGCTGTAAAATTAAAAAAAAAATAGAGGTATAGCGCCTCACCTGAACTTTACTGGAAAAATAAGGAAAAACCCCTAATATTCATGTGGGGGGCAAATTATAGAATTAAATGGAAAATAAAAAATTATAATTGTTTCTAATGGATCATGTAATATATCAAATCAAAGGGCTCATTATGAGGAATACTAATATATTTTTTTATTTTTTTTTAAATAAATATAAAATATATTTAAAAAAATACTTAAAAATTACCCATTCCCCCTTTATTCCCCAAACTATAAGACCTACATTTTTTGTTTACAAGAAAAATACCAAGAAATTCTTAATATTAATATTGGGGGCCAAATTATAGAATTAAACGGAAAATAAATAAATATTTTTTAACGCATCATGCAATACATCAAATGAAAGGGTTTATTATGAGGAATAAAAATAATATTTTTCATATTTTTAAAATTAATTGTTTAAAAATATTAACATAAAGATTCTCATTTCTCGCTTTATTTCCGAAACCACACTACCTAAATTTTTTGAAATATTTAGGGGTACTTTCACTTTAAATTTATAAGAAAAATTATAAGAAAACCCCCATAGTAATTTTACGGACAAATTATATAATTAAATGGAAATAAAAATTCAATTTTCAAATGCATCATATCAGTTAAAAGGCTCATTATGTGAATTACAAATATATCATATTTTTAGATCATTTGTTTAAAAGATATTAACAAAAATATTAAATATCGACTTAATTCCCACTTTAGAAACTACACTATTTAAATTTTGAAAAATATATTTTATTTGTATTTTTAAATAATTTCAGTAACAGATTTAATAATTTATAATTTAAAACTTGACCGATTTTGCCCTATATCTTCCAATATACAGAACCTCAAAATTCAGACAGTAGGCCTCCCTGAAAGTTTATTAGTAAAATAAAACTCTAATTTAATTATTGGGGGCCAAATTAGAAAATTAAATACATGTGTATTCTTATAAAAAGCGATCTTGAACCAGATAACATAACAAGTCTATGTGTGGAAAATGAAAGTGTATATTTTTTATAAATTTAAAACACTTCCTTTAAAAGATATTAGGGTCAATATAATAACATGCACTCATTCCCTGCTTGTCTGAAACTGGAATATTAGAATCTTGAAGGTGGTACGTAACCCTTAGTATGCGAGTCCAACTCGCACTTGACCAAATTATTTTCAGTTCAGACAGCGCTTAGGGTTATAGACCGGGAGATCTGAATTAGAAGTTCAACATGTGAAGAATAAATTTCTTAAACGAAAGATATGAGCAAAAGTGAATTTAACAGAATTGAACATGTGAAAATAGATAGTTAAACAGCTAAAAAACTGAACATTTATTTCAAGAACAGCTTCGGATGAGTCGTTCAATGGCAAAAATTAATAGAAGTGGTTGTTCCGCAAATTTATTAAGTTTTCGGTAACTTACGTCATTTCTAAGAACCCTTCTTTTTACAAGAAATAATCTTTGTTTATAATTAACATCGGTATAACATCGATATTCTCGAAAATATATATAGGAGCTCGTTAAGTCTACTTGTTCATAAGAACACTTTTTCATAATTCTTTCATCGACGTTGTAAATAAGCAGATACGCTAATTTTATAAAAACGTTAGTGATTGTGGGATCGTACGTACTCGCGATATTGTGTTTACATACAAGATGCCTACATAATGTCTTTCTGTATAATCGTTTATTTAATTTAATGCCAGTTTACTTCGAACATCTCTAAAAATAAACATAGGCGAATAATTTTGTTCAACATGATAGCATAAACAAGTTTTTGAAGTTTGTTTAAGCTATTATTTAATTTTCAACCAAATGAGTTACGGAACAATGACGAGCAGAGTGAATGATGTCAGATATAGGATTGCAAACCGACAACAAATATTTTCATTAACATATGATTTAAACTTGTCATGCTGCTGTATCATCAATTCAATGCTAGACGAAAAAGTTGTAATAGTTCTGTATTCAAGCAGTCTTCTATTTTCAATCAGGTATTAACGATTAAATCCGATTAAAATCAATATTGATGAATTTCTAATGATGAACAGGACCATTTTTGCCAACGGAGTTAATTATGTTTTTGCCAACACATTGAAAATAATTTGGCCCACGAAAGTGTATAAAAGGCCATTGACCATCACATTCGCAGCCAGGAAGCCTATGCTACATACAGAAGAGTTGAAATTGTGTATTTGAGCGTCAGCAGACAACTTGCCTAGAAAAACAGACTCTGAGAGGTTTATTTAACTTTCGAATTGATCTCTAATCAAAAATCAGGGGGTCAAAGCGTTACAGTTAGCACAACACCCGATCATGAGCGCCGTACTATGGGTCAAATGACATTTTTTTAACGGAAACCTAATATCTTGAGCAAATACAGAGATATCGAAACATTTTTTTTACATTGAACCTTAGTTTATGTAGATTAAGGGAAAACTATTTAGAATGTCATCGTCCACTGTTATAGGGGTGGGAATGAGGGTTGAAATGGTGCACATTTCAAAATCGATCTTTTTTTTCTTTTTTTTTATAGTATATCTCAAAACAAATAGAGGTATCAATACGGATTTTTTAAATTGTACGGTTATTAATATAGATTAGAAAAATATTTATTGCCAAGCTATCCTACCAAAAGTATAGGTGAAAATAGGGGTGGGAGGGTGAAAACGTAAAAAATCCCCAAAAAATCCTGTTTAGTGATTCACTGGACGCTGACAATGGTTCTGAAAACCATTTCCTTATTATTATTCACCGGGGAGATCATTTATTGTTATCATTTTTCACTATAGGAATGAAAACGGTGGTATGGGAGTGAAAAAACAACACAAAACTCGTTGATGAATACTGTAAGTGAGTATTCAGTCAATTATTTTGAATATTTGTCAACAATGTTTAGTTAGCTCAATAGTTTTTGATTTGGCCATTTTAAGGGGTTATTGTTTTTGAAGTATGTGCTAAATGATCAGAGGCAATGCGTCACATTCATACTTTTTATCTTTCATATTTTTTTATGGTCCAACAATCTTTGGGTACCTATTAACAAAAACGTATATACTTATTGTTTTTGCGGAAGAAAAGTTTGTATTGCATTTTGAGGGCTTAGAATGAATCAGGCAACCATTTTTGATGCCTTTAGAGAAAAATGCTAACGATAAACGATCGCGTTCAGCCGCCGATCAATCACAATTAGTATTTTTTGGCTATTTTTCACATTTTCGCCCGCTCAACCCCTATCATCACCTATACTTTTGGGAGGTTAGCTTTGCAATAAACATATTTCTAGTATATATTAATAACCCTACAATTTTAAAAAACATCCATATAATATCCCTACTCCTCTTTGAGATATACCATAAACAAAAGAAAAAAAAAGAACGAATTTTGAAATGTGCACCATTTCACCCTTCATTTCCACCCCTATAATATTGGATGACGACATACTAAATAATTTTCCCTTAATCTACATAACCCAAGGTTCAATTTAAAATAGAAATTATTTCGATATCTTTATTTTTGCTCAAATTTTAGGTTTCCGTTAAAAAAAATGCCATTTGACAATCGCCCTACAAACAATATGATAATTACATAAAAAATATGTTTTTCAAACAATTTCGAAAAGTTCATCCGATATATCAGTTTCCCTTGAAATTTCTAGATGTCCCTATTCAATGTCTAACTGATTATTGGGAAATAACACCACACTTTAAAGGAAATTGCTGTATATTCCAAACGTTTCGGGGTCTAGATCAGACCCCGTTGTCAATGGCTAAGAAACTACGGATTAAAAAAAAAGGTACAATTCCAAGATGTAAATTTAAATATTTGACAATCAATATTTATTATTTGATTTTTGACGTAACTAAGAGAATTTTATTTGTAATATACAGGGTAGCACAGAAATTTCTAAAGATCATATAATCATAAAGTTCCTTTCAAATTGGAAGATTTTGAAAGGGAGATCTTCATACCTTTATGTGGCGCTCCTAGGTGCGACTTTCTTATAAGATAGTGCATTCGCCAAAAATGCGACCAAAGAACTTTGTTGATTCAGTGATCCCATTAAAATCATAAGGGAAAACCTAGGAAAAACCTTATGGACTATCCCGATATTGGGTTGTTCACAAGGACATGACCATTAGCAATTTCTTCCTTAATCATCGGCAACCAGGAACGACTGAATTCTACGGAGGTAGTAGCGATACAATCGTTTTCATTAAACAAAATTAAAGCAGACTCTTTTAGTTTTCTTTTGGTGTTGTGTTCTTCTTTGTGTAATATAACTGAATTCTGAAACTGTATTTTATGACCAAGGTCCCAAGCATGTTCACAAATTTTGGATTCTTCAAATTGTCGTTTTTTATGTAATTTTTGTGTTCGTTTATGTGAACATTCAGAGGTCTAGAGGTTTCTCCAATATAGAATTTATTACATTCACACGGGATTTTATAAATGCAATTTTTTGTATTTTGAGTTGTGTTATTTGGTTTGGTTTTTGATATAATTGATTTTGGTGTATTTATTGTTTTAAATGATGTTTTGATATTATATCTTTTTCCCACTCTTTTTAGTCTTTCGGATAGACCCTGTATGTATGGTATAGTTATTGTATTAATGTGATTATCTTGGGAGTCAGTGTTGCTTGGTGAAGTTTGATGTTGGTTGTTAGGGATTGTTTGGTATTCCATTTTGTTTAACTCGTTATTAATACATTTATTTGGGTAATGATTGGCAGAAAGTATATTTTTCATAAACATTTTTTCTTCATTGAATTTATTGATATTAGAACAGTTGGTTTTTGCTCTGTCATATAGAGATTTAATGATACATACCTCTTTTTACTGAACTTGGATGATTAGACTTAAAGTTGAGATACCTGTTAGTATGAGTTGGTTTTCTGTAAACTTCTGTTTCAAATGTCGATTGTGTTTTGGTTATTAAAATGTCTAAGAATGGTAATTTGTTATTCTGTTCAAGCTCGAATGTAAACTGAATAGTTGGTTCTGTGTTGTTTATGTCGTTAAGTAATGCATGTAAATCTTCAAGATTATGTTCCCAAATAACGAATATGTCATCAACATAACGCCACCAAACCAAAGGTTTAATCTGTTTTGAGAAAATTGTTTGTTCTTCAAATTTTTCCATAAGAATGTTGCTTAAAGCGGGAGACAAACAGGAACTCATTGCCATGCCAAAATCTTGTTGGTAGAAGTCATCATTAAGTTGAAAATATGTTGTCTTTGTACAAAATGTTAGTAGTTCCATTATTCAAATCGTGTTACAAACTTTTGAGGAATAATTTCCATGTACAGTTTTAAATAGAAAATGGTGACGAAAAAGTACTTAACAGAGATTGGTAAAAGTAACAAGAGCGTATCCCTTCATTTCTCAACAAATTCTGAAAGTTTTTTTTTAAACTTAATATGAACTAGTTCTACAGATATTTACAATTATATGAGAAAAATATGAAATTTTAAAATTTTGTCTTTTTTCATAGTTTCTTTGTCAATGACAACGGGATCTGAACTACTCCCTGAAACTGTATAAATTCAATAATTACGTGATTGGTGATGTTATTTCCCAAAAATGCTTAAACATAATATTTGATGTTAGGAGTGTGAGAAAACGAACACACGTTGATCGTAAAATGCATTTGCTGTAAAAACAGAAACTTTAGAATTAGAACTGGTTTACGAAGGTACATAAAAAAAATTAACAAAGTGTTCAAGAAATAAGACCCATACTGAAGAAGTAAAACGAAATCTTTAATTTGTTAATGATGGAGAACCATTTCTTAAGAATCAGCCCTAGAGTAGATTACTTAACTCTTGTAAAACACATTAAATAGTATAACATTATCAAGATTTTTACAACTCTTAATTCTGAATATTCTTCACTTCATTTTGTCATAGAAATGCTAATCCAAACCAAAAAGTAGAGATGTAAGTGTGTGCCGTTTTCCCCATATTACAATTAGTACCCGCTAACAAAATATCGTCTCTTAAATACGGATTAAAAATGTATTATCCTCTTTTGACAGTGTTCCCTGTAACTGTGATTATCGATTACGAACCAATGGGTTAGGTTAGGTGGTGTATTTTTAACATACTTATTTTAAGTTTGGTAAGCATACAAGAATTAAAAAACAATAACACTTTAAGTGTTAAAATAACAATGAATCTAGTATTTCAAATATATGATATTGAAATTGGAGTTCTCTAGTTGAACCTACTCAAATCACCAATACTTATTTTTTTTAAATATGTAAAATAATATTAACAGACAGGATAACTAATGTTTGGTAGACATCTTTGTTATTCATAGTTATTGTGGATGTCATTCCAAGCTATAAGTAAATGAATTGATTTGTACGGGAGAGTAAATGTTTAGGTATTAACTGAAAATTGAGAGTAATAATTTTACGTTTTTTGCAATAGTTTTAAATATTTTAAATAGAATTTGACTCAAAAATGAAACGAAGCTTGGTATAGATGTATTTCAATGTTATAGAAAATTTATAAAAGAACCGGAAGATGGATAACCGACATGTGCGGCAATGTAAACGTGTGTGAGAATACATTCCAGATTAAGAAAAATACTTAATTGCTAATACGCACTCACTCGTGATGGAATATACATGTCAATATTTTGTTTTGCAAAATTAATTGGCTCGTCACTGTACTTCCGACATAGTTTCAATGGAATTGATTCAATGTCATAAATTGCATATCGGCAAAATACCTGACAGGTTACCAAGTTAATTACAATACTCCGAACATTAATTGTGTTATTTCACTTCTTGGGCGGTACTAATTAAGTTGCCATTGCTTATCGATTTAGACAGATCGTATGTTCTGTGTCAGTTGTCATAAATATTATTGTGAAATATTGCAAAATACAGAAAACTGTCACTATCCATGTCGGTTTTCGGTGATATATTTTCGCCCAGTGTGTGTTGTGTTATTTTATTTTGGACAAATCTACCGAGAACTGAATCAGTTGGCAATTGGTTAAATTTTAATTAAGCATTAATTAATTAAGTATAAAGCTATTCTCACCAAAAAAGAAATGTGGACAATTTTTTTAAGCTCATGCATTATATACGTATAATATGGAGGTTTGAGTAAAAGGAGGACACACTCTGTGTAAGAAAAAGTGTCCACAAAATGGTTTCAATTTGGGGGAGCCACTAGTACCGACCGGGTAATTTGTTCGTAGAAATCAGTTTTCTACGAACAAACCTATGTGAATAAAATTAGGTTAATGTGAAGAATTTACATCCAAAAAATGCAAATTGATCCATCACAGTCCAACAACCAGATTTATATTTAACATTAATAAAGTGTATAGTCAATGAAATACCTTGTACATAGATAAAAATGACTTACAAGCAAAATTTTATTTGCACATTTTTTTAGGAGTCAAGATAAATATCCTACACAAATTAAACTCTGAAGAACCCATTATTATATAATTACTAAACTGATTATGGCATTGTCCATTAACTCGAGAACTTCAACAAACTTCTGAAGATATTCTTCCAGGGGCATTCACCAGGCTTACCTTTGAAAATATTTAAAATAGTCCTAAAGCAGAAAGATGTCAAAAATAGTCATTTAATTGTAGTTAATGGATACAAGAAAAAATATATGGAAAACCAGTGTGTGAAAATGTTAGAATCCTTGAAAAATAAACTATTCTAGAATAAAATGCAAGTGAACTTTGTTCCATAATGATAACAGAAGAGGTAATTTAATTAAAGCAGTTTGTTCAGTGATGAAAAGAATTGTTAATTACCTTTTATCCAGAGAGAGGTGAACAAGGAAGTAGAAACACCAACTTTTCAAAATAAATATGTAATATGAACACAAGAATATAAAAATACATAATTTTTATTTACATCTAATTCACCAACATCTATTTGTTAATAAGTATAAAAATATTACAAACATACAAATTTTTCCCAATGCTTAAGTGTTTCAAAAAGTTTTATAACAAAATAATTATAAAATCACTGTTTTATAAAAAGTCATGACTGGGACACACGCTTATTAATTTATATCACAATTAACACACTATAAACTCATATCACTTGCAGAGATTACAAAAATCGGAGACAACCATTTACAAAGAGAAGTTCACATAACAGATTTTCTACGTTTTATTTACGATTTTTACTAATAATTTTACATCATTCTCACTTTTTCAGCCGCTTCACTTCTAAATGTTGGATTTGTGTATTTCAATCCGTTGACAATTAACTTCATAACATACCCTGTGGTCACACTTGCGCCATTCTGGTCATTTCTTGAACTCCTTATTTGAAACCGTCCGCTGGACACTTTTTCATTTTTATTCCCATATAAGTTTGTCCTCCTTTCACTCTACACTCCATAACGTATAAGAATAAGAAAAAGGGCAACATTAATTTGACAAGTACGTTTAGTACGTCTATCACAATAAATTTCGTACATGCTGCCTGAAAAGTTCTAACGCAGTAACTGTTTTGATTTATAGAGGGATGGATGTGTGCAAGTGTAGTAAACATATAACAGAAGAATAAACTATATTAATAGAACAAATATGATTATGAAGCCTATAAAACTGATACAAATATTTAATTAGTTTTATGAAAATATTATATCTAAGTGAAGAGGATGTCTATTAAGTTGCAGTAGCTATTTTATAGGGCCGCATCCGGACTAATTTGTGCCATTAAAAATAATTTTGTTGCTACAGCCATTTTCAAGAAACGAAAGCTGACGTAGCTTCAGTCTTCCATTACCCATGTAGGAGTTTAAGATAGGAAAATAGCTAACAAATGAAATTAAGGCTTAACTATGGAACAAATAATATTCCCATAAGCTTCAATCTGCCTACTCCCCATGTGTCACTAGATAGCTGAACTGGAAAACACAAACCTGCTACAGACTACATCATAACTGAAAACATATTGTCCAGGGTGGTGCAGACGTCCTTGGCAGGAATTCAATGAATAGTGATTTTCGCAAGGTACACAAACTGCAAGACCTCTCTAAATTTGAATGACAATCTAACAGTATCTAATGTATGAGAATATCACGAAAGCGTAAACAAATTCGGTGGAAAAAAAAATTGAAAACAGAATCAATAAAAAAAAGAAATGACAAAACTACAGTAGAACCCAAATAAAAAAACACTTAGATAGTAATGATAGGAAATAATAGTTCCAAGAAGAAAAAACCCAACACCGATATTCCAAAAATACTACAATAGATATCACAAGATATTTCAGAAATAAAACATAGTATGAGTTCCTAGGCGAAGATGATACTAGTACTAATAGGCTTTAAAACGGAAGGAAAAACATTCTTTGTTACTGCAGCATCTCAATATGAACAAACTCATTCTACACAAAAAACTTTAAAGATTACAGATCGATCAACTTACTAAATCACATTTCATCTTACAACAAGAGCTCTTATCGAATACATCAAACCAGTTGTGTTGATCTCTCTGGATTTTAATTAAGATATCAACACAGACGACTAACAAAAATTATTAAAAGTACTTGGAGAATGCCGGACAGATCAGCGTTACAGTTTTGCTACCAGAATATATATGTAACATTTTAACAGGAATGAATATAGCATTATAAAATCCCGAAAAAACAGTATTATAACTGCTTTGATAGCCTTTAGTTAACCTATGAATTTTATTTGCATCATTTCTACCCTAGGAAGCACAGGGTAATGGGGTTACACACAGCAAAACTCCCGATTTAGTGTATCCGTGGGACATTTTTCACTAAACACGTAGATATCTATATTCATTTCGCATTAAAATGAAATTTATAATTATTTATTCGAGGTTTGAGCCGGACGAGGAAAGAGCAACTATTGAGGGTTCTCGACTAGAAACAATATATTGTCTTGTGTCCAATGGATTGTAACTTCTGGAGAAGATAGTATCAAGATATATATGCAACGTCGTTACCACAAGGTACTCTGAAAGAAATAAACTAGAAAAATACAGCGGCATTATGCTAATAACACACAAACAATGTGACAGAAACACAGCCTATACCACAGAACTTACTTGTGACATACGAAAAGACTTGGAAATGTATATGTCGAAAATTCAGTTGGCAAATCTGGTATTAACCAATTCCGTCTGAATAAACAACAAACACATGCTCCAATCTAATCTTCCAATGTGCTTAAAACACAAAGATAGTTTTCCAATGATAGATAAGAACAGGCAGATAATAATGAGTATAGAATGGAGGTCAAAACCAAAAGTAAAGAGACACAAGAGAGAACCGTCCACAGTCCACAAGAATGAGGGACCATGTACAGAGATTTGATAGTAGACAATACATATTTTGTATTGAAAAATTGGCTACGTCAGATTATAAATCCGGTTAAACGTACATAGTTCAAACATTTTTTTAATTTTGAATATCATAATAGAATCATCACTATAAATAAAACAAATCCACAAAATTCCACAAACTTGTATTGTGCTTGCTTATCCCTTCATTGTATGAAAGTTAAAAATACGATTTCTATTACCGAAATTAAAAAATCTTAGTATATTAACAACTAGCCATAATGTCTATAAAATAATACCCCATATATTACAAAATGAATAAAAGGTTTTGAACTTCGCGGCTAACAATATCCACTTTACATTGAGTATACGATATTGAGTAAATATTAAAAAATAACGGTACCGTATTTATAATGACTGCGGGGGTTTAGTATTGTACATTATACCCAATATATTAAACGTGTGGGTATTTTAATCCAATCACTGGAAGAATAATTTTCCTTCTCCTTTCAAGGAATTCCTTTGTTACAAAGAACAAATGGGTTAACCGTCGACCATGTAATTTTATTAATTGTTATTAATTTTTGAAAAAGTCGTGAGATAGATGCTGGAAAAAATGACAATGAACGTAATTGCCCGATAAAGGAGAATCGTTATAGAAAAGAGTTTTCTTGTAAGTAATAATGGACGTACATTGTATATAACATTTTAACTGATTTGGATAAAATAAATTTATAAACTTTAAAAACTGCATATCACGGATATTTTTCTGTTTATATATTTACCTAAAATAATACATGAAAGTGATTTTTTTTGTTTTATAAAGTGAATACAAAAAAAGTTTAGAAAACGTTTAAATGGAAATTTATCAAAAGTGACTAGCTACTCAAGATTTTACATGATTATATAAATTCACATTACAGTGAGAGGATTAAGTAGTACCCCCTACCTCTGTCAGGTCGTTTATTTTATAGATTAAAAACGTACACATACTCGAGTATTTAATAGTTCCGACATTCGGATGAACCCTTCAGGTGAAACCCAGGCACTAACTTATTTTTTAATATTAAAAGATGCCAGGGCCAGGTGTATTGTTAAAAAAGTTTAATTCAAAAATATATTACTGCAACAATTTAGTTCACAAAAAATTCTGAAGCAGTATTATAAATTTTCATTCAGTCACATTTCTCTGTTAATAGTGTTACTTCATTATAACCAACCCTACAAGAAAAACTCTCATTAGCTAAGATCCGGTGATCTCCTTGGACTTCTGGAAATACCAACTGTGTGATATAATTACGCACGAATGGGTTAATCCTTAATTTTAAAGTAATATGGAGCTTCGTCTCATTATGCTCCCAGTTCGCGATTATTAATTGATTTTAGGAAAAACTAGATCATATAGGATAAACTATATCATTATGCTCGAAATAAAACATGTATCATCCAAACCGCTTCCCCCAAACAAAAAAAAATATATACCTGGGATATACCTCAGAAAGAACGTCTGCCTAAGGAACAACCTACCAAATAATTACAGAAAAATGAACCACTAATTGGAACTCAAAAAATTTATGATCACCAAAAAAATATACAAAAACTATTTACATAAAATAAAACAATGGTAAACGTCTTATTTTTAGGTTTTTGGTAGCTTCTATAATTAATAACTATAGATTATAACAATTAAAAACTTGACTATGACATAATCTGATGAAGTATAGTTCTTATGAAATTTCCACACAACAAAATGGGTTTTGTTAAGTTATTTTCCATCTTGAAATGCAAACCAAAACTGTACAAATAAGTCCAATAATCCCTGACTCATATTTTTGTTAGCATTTTAACATGTAAACTTATCTTATTATGATATAGTGTTAGGTAAAATCCGATTCACCTAATAAAACAAACTCAAAGTAGAAATATTTACATATAGATATATCCAAACTATAGGCAATGTTGAAGAGAAATGAAAAACCTACAAAATGAGCTACTATACGCTCAATTTTGGTTTCTTAAATAATGAAATCTTTACGGGAATTTCCAAAAAAAATTAATTATCGCTTATATATTTTTTCATTTAATAGCTGAATCATTCTTATTAACTGAAAGGGTAGACCTTTTCATACCCAATTCATGTAAAAACAGATACTGTAGCCCCGGTGGTTTTTGCAAAATTTCCTATGGAAGAGATAGTTTATTTACATAGAAGAGTTGATCTCAAGACCTCTCATCTCACTTTTTTTAAATTTAAAGTATAAATACATATAAATACTGACAATATTTGGCCATTCTTCATAATTTTTCTGGACGAGTCCATTCGAAAAATTGTTAAGGGGTGGTACCTGTGTATCTACATCCTTATAATAATCTTGATGCAAATTTTAATTTTAAGCAGACACATTTATATTTCTAGCATAATATGAATTTATGCAATAAATTTAGCAAAATAGACTACCTAAACTCCATTTAGATAGACACTGATAATAATAATTTTTATACGCAAAAGACGTACTTATTTTAAGTTTAAATAAAAAACGGAATTTTGCCTTCTCTATTCACTGATTTTTTTAAACATAAGTAAATAATGTACTTTAAGTACATTTTATATTTTATTATTATGTAGAAATTAAACGCTGATACAAATTGATAATCGTTAATAGAAAAAAAATGGTATTCTTCAATTAGTTAACAAGGCAATTTTGATGTTGTTCAATTCAGATTCCTGTTAAGAAATTTTTATTAATAAATACTAATTAATGACAAGCCAAATTTCCCTACATATATATGTTTTGATCTTTTATTGAAACATATACAAATGGAAAAATCTCTTGCAACAGCCTTCGCATTTTGCATATGATTGCTCCGTCATAATAATTTGTGGTTAAATGGAGTTTAGGTATTCTATTTTGTTAAATTTATTAGATAAATCTATATTATCGTGAAAATACATTTTATGGAATGGCCAAATGTTTTTAATATTTATATGTATTTATGCTTTAAATTTTGGAAAAGTGAGATGAGGGATCTCTAGATCAATTCTTCTACTTTCCAACGGTAGTTTATTCATAATGATAGGGTCATCCGGTGAGGTAATATGGCCTTTCAAAGAAATATGTCTTCCATAGGATTGACTGAAATTTTGCAAAAACTACCGGGGCTACAGTATTTATTTTTAGAACATGAATTGGGTATGAGAAGGTCTATTGCTTCAGTTAATAAAAATGTATAAAATAAAAATATATATAAGGGATTATTTATTTTTTTGGAATTTTGGATAAAGATTCCATTATCTAAGAAACCAATTAACGAAGTTGAGCTTATAGTAGCTCATTTTGTAGGTTTTTCATTTCTCTTTACATTGCCCATAGTAGTAAACACGATTTCACAGGTGGTTTTTGTGTAAAAGGTAAAAAAATTAATTGTTACCGATTTTTTGACGGGTTTTTGTAAAAAAAAACAAAAACGCATTAATAAAAAATGTTGAATTTTATGTCAATTAGTCATGAATCATACTGAGCATTCTAAATTTGATAATAAACCTATTTCTTAATAATTTTTATTCAAGTGGCAATATGAAAACTCAAATCAACAATTGTTTTTCTAATCACTAAGTGAAAAAAAAATTGCACTTACTTTAACTATATAAGTGTTCTTCCGTTAAAACTAAACTTGTAAAATACAGAAAAACTAATATATATGAAAAACGTACTATTGTACACTCGACCAAATGTAAGAGCTGTGCTATACTCTTACATTTGGTTATAAGCGCATAAGTTGTCATATATACTTAAATTGCTCAGAAGATATTTAATAAGTTCAAGTGATGATAGAATTCAAGTGCTGGAAGCAAACTAGTGAATATTAAGCACTCTGTGTAAAGTAGTTTTAAATCTAAATACAACTTATGAGGTATTAAACATTAGTCTCTGGATTTTATCAGCGTGATATAGAAAGATATTTAAAACTATTACAAAACAATTGCTTCGGTAGGATGCAAACTAGTCTCTGAACTTCATTAAAATTTAGTGACTTAGCAGTAACTTTTCCGTTAAGTACAAAACAAATCATGTATTGCATAATGAAACATCATTATTTACACATTCAAAAGTAATCACTTACCGGAAACCTGTGCTCGACTTGCGTTTCCTGTGCTCTCTGGAATGTTTCCTGCAAAATCAATAAACAATCGTTATTTATTAAGGCTCGTGACGATAAAGAAATTTTTCACTATTGAAGCAAATTCGATAACAAAAATTTTATACTTAAGAAATGATTGGATATTAATTTTAAAATTATTTGATAAGCAAACTGTTATCATTTAATTACGCAATTTCAAAATAAACTCATATGCATTAAGTGTCGAACAAAATTAAGATAAGTACCTCTATAGTTATTTTTGAACATAATGAGCGTTATGTAAATTCGTTTAGTAAGTTTTTCTCATAGGTTAATCTCTTCCAATAAGCTTCTATTTTCTTTTATACGATAGGATTCAATCCTGTTAGCTGTTTTTGATCAAACCCCGGGAATTGATGACTTCCAACAAATACTAACTATCTCCACCGGTTCTTATTGCTGTTGGGCTTTTTCTATTGCGTTTTAGATCTAGTCTGATGGTGTTAGCTAGCATACATTCTCTCTAGGTGGTCATTTTCCTTATTTGGTTATTTGGTGGTTATTTCCTTTTTGTTAGTCATTTGAGAACGTCGTCAATATTAGAGATTCGTTTGATTTATAGATTTCTCATTTATCCCGTCATATCAGCCTCAGAGTCAATCTTTATTTCTATTGTTAAACATATTTTTGGGTTGCATTTCAATTCACGATTTATTTATTTCTAAATTTGTTATTTTCACTTTCATAACCAAGCACTATCCTATAACATTTTGTTCCATATTGTATTTGCATTAACCGTGTGTTCCTTCTGTAGGTGTTTTGAGTAAAATTTAGGTTATATACCGAATAATGTTACAACAATCAGTGTAATAACGGATTCCCGGCTCCACATTCTGCTACTATCAACACCTAAGTTTCTCTGGTTCTGTTCTATTTAGGAAATTATCCATCGGTATTATATCAATGATGGCGCACTTTTTGTCCATTTGCTAAAACTGTTGTGTCAGTCTTTACTTATTGGTTTTAACATTATCATGACAGATTTATCTTTTACTGAATTAGGTGTACGATTGAATAGTTTTGGTGTAATGTCATTTGCAGTGCAGGTTATCCTGAAGCCTAGCTCTTGTACTGTGTACTCGTGAAGATTACAAATTCGACACTTACTACCATTTTTCTTCCTTAAGATCTTTACCTCATGATATTTTACATTTGTACATTTTTATTTCATAGACATGCTTATGTAATTCTTTGATGACTGTATGTTAATGTGACTGTCGGGGAACTCACTCTAGATATTCCTTATATTATCCCACAGACGTTGTTGGTTTTCTCTGACTGCCTTCTTTACCGTACCTCTGGTGTGTCCATTTACTTCATGTCGGTAGGTATTCTCATTTGTGCTAGATGTCTTAGTTGGTAGATTGGTTGCTAGCTAATGTAACGAATATTGGGCCATATCTAAATTGCTTAGGCACTTTTCTCCTCTTCCTAAATACATATAATCGATCCGCGACTATTCACGAGTGAAGGTTTTGTATATCGTTAGCTTTTATTGTAATCCGGTTCAGTAACCTTTGCCAGCCGATTATATTAAAGCTCTATTTCATTATAAATTGTCCTAGCTTTCCAATGGGTTGCAACTTATTTATCGCTGTCAAATATATTGGCAATATGTTCCTCACTAGGATGTACTCTTACTTTACTTTATCTGTCGTGTTCTGGTATGTTCCCCTCGTCACTCTGAACTGGATTTTACCTTATTTTATTACTAGTTAGGTGCACTTATAGTCCGAAGCTTTAACTGAGCTTATAATTACTTTTAAGCTATTCTGCATGAGTTCATAACCTCCAGCAGTTACCTTAGTTCATTAGACATTTGATCATATAGATAGAGCAATAGCAACAGAGTGAGTTATTTAGTTGTCACTATTACCTTCTCCCTTATCATTAATACAAATCCACTGGTTCATTATTACAGCTTTTTGGCGTTCCCTAGGATCAATTTATTTCAAGCTAAGAGAAATTCCTGCCCAACGTTTCTTCTCACTGAGATATAACTGATGTTGTATTTAGAGTTCACACATTTATTGTGATACTAGCTGGCCCGCCCCGGCTTCGTACGGGGTAGACATATTATATACAGGAATACTGGTTGATCATTTTGTAGACATCTCTTTCTCTCAGAATAACTGTGAGGAAGAATCTCTGTACGGACAGCCAGTAATCCGGGCAATTTTACGAAATTGCCTTACTACACTTTGTTCTACATATACAATTTTTAAATACTTATCTGTTGCAGGAAAAATTTTAGAGGAGAGAAAACCCAATGAACAGACAAAATAATTCAAGACCTCCTAACAATCTTTTCGAAATTACTTAATATCTAAGAGGGTCTAAAATTTTTAGTATGTCCATATTTTGACGTCAGTGAAATGATTTATTGACAACTCCTAGTTACTAATACAATTGCTAAGGACTTCTTAACAAACTGCCTGACGATGAATAAGACGTCATGAGTTCTTGTATCTTTTCTGAATCAATGTTGTTGATTTGGTACCTCCCTTCTAATGAATTAAAATGACGTTGGTTTTGTTCCGTTCTCTTGGCATAGTTTTCTCCTGGATAACGTTCGTGACTAAACAAATTCATAGGGTTTCAATAATTTATTATATACTAGGTCTCTAGTGCAGTTTCAATTTCTGGGAGTTATAACAAGATTGTTCATGTTTCATAAGCGAGCTATGTATATCATCAAAATTTCTGCAGAAAAATATTGTTCGACACCGATTATTGAGAAGGAATAAAAACGTCATTCTCGTTACTACACTTTGATAGTTTACCTTATTTGCTTTTCAGAAATCGTTAGGGAGAAAAACCCCAAATGAGCTGCCAAAATACATCCTTACCTCTTCAATTAATCATAAGTTACTTGTAGTCTAATGATAAATTTGTAATTATTAACTACAAACGAGTTTTTAAGGAACGAACGTGTTATATTCATCTTCTGCACAAATATGTTCACTCTATTTCTGAACCGACGTTAATTGATCCATCCTACCAGATTAAAATGTAACCGAAATTCAGGACAGAATGATATTAAGAGCAACGTAAGACGAATTAAAATTTTAAAGCTATAATTTAATCATTCAATGCAGATCCCAATTAACACTTGGCAGATTTTGATTGCAAAACGTCGAGCAAAAATGTTTCGAGATGATCTGATCATATTTCATAAATTAATTTGCTAATGACTAAGAGCTCGACTAATAATGACACAAATTTATGGTTTCAATATGTAATACCCGACGCTGAAGAAACACTGCACTGCATGAGCTTGCCAGTCACACCCATGCAAAAAAAAATTATCCACTAAAATAATAACAATGCGGTAAACGATATAGTTAATGGACTGGCAGTAAACATGTATGAAGTTCCATGTATTATACTTCTTGTTTTCGTGTAGACACGAAAGGTCACAGAAGTCTAGGTTATTTTTTATCACGTTAATATGATCCAGTTATAAAGATTTACTGCTGTTATGTTAGCCTTTTTGCGTGTGCTACTAAACTGATTGGTAATGTAGGATGATTGGTGGCATAGCAAAATAGAAAATTAGAAAATTCAAAATGTCTGATAGGTTTCTGCAGCATATACGGAGTGAATCACAGAGATTATTCCACGGATTTGATAGTATCCACAAACATTGATATATTAATAACGAAGTTTAAAAAACATCGAACGGGCATTCTTAGTTATGTTTCATAACGATAAGGTAAATAGATAAAGCTGTCACCTTTATATTGCGGGTTGTTTTGTACATGAGGGTCAAATGCACTTTATAAACATTTTATAACAGATATTTTAGGCAAAAGTGGTCGAATAGTTGGAAATGTAGAAGAAACAAAGTATACCTAAAGAGAAGTTACGCCGATTAAATTTAACATTAATCGTGCAACCATGTTAAAAGCAATAAAAGAAACCTTCGGAAATATATTAATAAACTATTTTAAACTGCATTTTTACTTTCTTTATTTACATTCACCTCCAAAATACACTATAAAAATAGCACCACCAACTAAAATGTACTGCAATAGCATTTGCTCTGAATACATGGTGTTTCCAAAATAGGGTTCCATACTTCTACTGTGTATAGAAGAAATTAAAATAAGCCAAAAAGTCCCTATTTACATGTGCTCTAAAGAGCACCCGTAGAATGTTATATGAATTTAAAAGGGCTCAAATAAAACAGTTTTTCCCACCACCACTTTTACTAATTAAACCCGGCAAAGCCAATTGACAGTTTATCAATAACTTAAATTATTAAGCGTTGTGGCAACGTCAGTCTTATATTTAGCACGGTAAACAGATTTTTGTAATTTTTGGCCTAATAACTTAAAAATCCGATTAATTAACAGACTTTCAAAAAGGAAGAGGTTATCAATTCGTCGGCATTTTTTAAATATGCTCAGTGATTATTCAAAAACGGCTTGGGCAATTTTGCTGATTTAAACGTTAAGGAATATTATAGTAATGTACCATAAAATTTTCTATAACGTGAGATTTACGGTTTTCCAGAAAATCAGAAAAGGCAGTAATTAAGGGACCACCCTTCAGTGAATATCAATGAATCTACACGGTTTTTTCTTTAACGGTTTACCATGGTAAACAGATTTTTGTAATTTTTGGCCTAATAACTTAAAGGGCAGAAAAATTTTCAGACTTAATTTACTCGAAAACCATTGGAAATATCGATTTATGCAGACATAATATTTTTTACGTAAAATTGTTAAGATTTTATTAATCTATAGAGAAAATTGTAAAAAAATTGAAATAAAAAAAATACGGGCCGAAAACCCTATTTACTAACCTAAATAGGACGCTTATGATAGGCATGTCTAAAAATGGAGTAGCATATGTTGTTTAACGTAAAAAGTTATGTAAGACCCATACATTTTTTTTATAATTTATTTTCGCCCGTTTTGTCATTAACAGTCTTGTTTGAGCCCTTTTAAGGGCATATAACTTCCTAAGGGTGCTCTTTAGGGCATATTTTAATAGGGTGTTTTTGGATTATCTTAATGAGTTTTACACACAGCAGAAGTTTTGAACCCTATTTAAAAAACACCCTGTATACACAGAACATAAAAGACGAAACACGTTCAATGATGAATAACTGCCTTCTACGATTATTCGGTGCGGGGTTCGTAAGACTGCCCCCTCCCTAAACCAAATATTTTCGATCGGAAATGCCCTGGATATGAGGCTAGCCAATTTAGTGGAGACCTGCGAAGATAACCCTGAATCGTGTACAAATGTAGATTCACTAGGTCTGGTAGGTCAATTTATTTTCTAGTGTTGTATTTTTATTAACTCTTGTTGTCTTGTTGTCTATCAGCGACCATTTTTTTCTGTTCATGTAGTTGAATTTTTAGTACTCCATATATGATGATTGTTTCGGTCATTCCTTGGTGAAAATTCATATTTTAATTACATTAAAACACTAACCTCGGTGGTAATTTTCACAAATATTTAATTCTGACGAAGCCTCTCATCAGATCGAAACAATTGTCAAATAAAATATAATAAATTTGTGAAAATTACCATAGTGGTTAGTGTTTTAATATAATTAATCCATATATATTTGTTTCTATTCTCTGAATTAAAATTTGCTATTCGTCTTTCATGGATGTATATAAATTTCTGTACTCTTTCTTCAAATTCTTCATTAAATGAGGTCCCAACACTTGAACTTCAATACTTTATGATTCATCAATCCAATGTCTTAATTAAACCATATTAATTTTTTTGCCTTATTGAGTTTTCTGTTTGAAGGTGTTTCATCGAGTTCTTCGGATTCAGAAAAAATAGTTAAATTCATCTTTGACGAAAATCGAAAACAACATATTTTATTCCGATTATCACCGGGTATAATAAAAAATAAAGCAATACTCATATAGTGTGTTGTAGGAAAAACCCTTGTATTTTTATATGCGCATTTCTTCAACAAAAAAATTATATATATTGAGATCATAAGTAAAACCCATTCCTGCGTTCCTTTTTTACTGACTTGAAAAAAAAAGCAGGTTTGTTTATTGTCGTCAAAACTCATAGCCTTAGCATCTTGTTGTCTGCATGCATGACAATGGTAATTAGTGTCAGTGCAACTGTCGTTTAAATTTTGTTAACTATACGTAATAATATTAGAAAAATGGTTCATTTAACAGAAATGCACAAAATAACCATTCTACAAATGATTGGTTATAGAGATAACACACGTTTCTCGCTTATTTCACGAAAATTTTCCAAATTTGCCACCTGTATCCCAAGCAACAATTAGCAAAATACAAAAGCAGTTTCGCGAGCTTGGTCTTGTAAGACAAATAAAAAAGTAGTTGCCAATGCTCTAAGTGATAATACGAAATTAAAAATAATGCTTGAGTTTCAAGAAAATCCACATAACTCTGGTCGAAAAGCAGCCCCACTGTTCAACGTTAGTCACATACCAATATTTCGAGCTTTAAAGGAAAGTAAAATGCATCCCTATAAATGATGCCAACTCGGTAGCTCATGGAAGACGATTTCGATAGGAGAACGTATATCTGTGAACAAATGATTGTAAGGTTAGATAACAATATGATCCAATTAGGAGATGTTTTGTTTTCTGATGAGAGCATATGTATACTTCACGGTCATGTTAATCGTCAAAATTGCCGCTACTGGTCTACTGGATGACAGAGAAACATACGCAATATCATGAAAAAGTTAATGTTTGGGCAGGAATTGTTGGAAATAATATCGTAGGTCCCTTTTTCATTGATGGCAACTTGAATGTTTAGACTGCTCCAAAATAATGTCGTGCCAAATTTGAGAAACTTAGTTCCTGCCAATATATTGTATTGGTTTCAGCAAGATGGAGCACCGTCCCATTACGAAATCAATGTCCAGCAGTACCTACACCAGATTTTTCCAAATCGATGTAGATCAGTCACGTCTGAGATGTTGAGTAAGGTTGGATATGCCAGATTAGACGTTCGCGGCGAGCATTTTGAACATTTCCTACATTGAAACTAATGGACTTTTGCTTTTTTTTATATTACTAAGAAATAATCAGTATTACTTATTAGGTGTTTAGTGTAATATGGAGAATTTGTGAAATAAAATACTTTTCTTTTTTTAATGTTAATTTTTGTAATAAATCTGAAAACACTTAATATTTCCGAAACAGTTGCAGATAGGGGTAGGACATTGTACATGAATTATGCATAGAATTTTCTGCAGAATCCAAAAAATAAATAATACATAGGGGCTTGCATTTAAAATAAGAAAGTTGTTATTAGCCACTGTCACATGACGCATCCTATATATTTTTTTGTTGAAAAAATGTGCATTTAAAAATACAAATCGACGTGTCCAAACGTTTTTCTTAACACGCCCTCCATTATTCGTTATCGAATTTATTCCATTTGACTTTTCAACACTATATAGCGTAACGCTATTTTGATTTTCAACTACTATAAACAGTCTAGCAAGTTATGATTTCTAAGATGATGGTATTAACATCAATAAAAAGAACATTGTGTAGATAAGGTTCAAGATTACTACAGTTAAGATTTTTAGAATTGATCTAGCGAATCATACAAGTTATGAGAACATTCTTATTGTGCACTTTTTTTTTCAAATCAGGATTATTAACTATTAGCTGCTAGAGGGAAGTCATTATTCTGTTGTAATATAAGAGTTTAAAAAAAATAAAGAAAATTGCAACGGCTAATTTCCTTCAAACAATTTTGCTGTTATTATTAAACTTTTTTGGACTTTATATATTTAAGATGTAACATTTATTTTTGTATGTGTGACATATAAAAGCCCTTTAGTTAATACTGAGGTAGTGTTTTAAACCCGTGCTTAATACCAAAAATAATGGAAAAATTTGTACCATATCTCGGCTTACAAATTAACAAATTGATTTTGTTTGCCAAAAACAACTAAATACTTTTAGTCATAATTTCCGGTGCGACATTTTCAATTTTTTTCCGTGAAATACTAAAAATACACCAACGTTTAAATACCTTCTGAAGCAACTCAAAATTCACAAATGCAAGTTAAGGAAAGTTAATTATTTTCTACCCACATCGTACTCAGTTATTCCACCAAAGATTGATTAATGCCGGCGTCACAACCTATTTAGGACTTGTTACTTTATTGTCCACAGTCAAAATTAGCCATTTATATTTGGGTGTTCAATAAATATCGTTATGCTCAAGGGAAAGTAGATATTAAGGTAAAAACAAGTGAAATCAGAAATTGGTAGTTAATGAATTTACCGCTTGTTTTCACAGATAGACCTTCATAGTACTCCATTTGTTAAAAAGCTGAAGATTGTTTGCAGACCAGGCTTTGACTATGTTTTTTTTAAGTGTTTCTACCTTAGACCGCTATTACGTTGTCAAATATTTGGTCAAATATCTTTGATAAAATATCTTTGTCAAAGAAAGTTAATTATTTTCATATACACGCGTTAATTATCGGTGCAAATGAAAATTTGCGCCTCCCACATCGTAACTGCCTCAGTTACCATGGAGGTCTGGACACCAAAGATAAGCATATGATTAATGCCGGCGTCACAACGTCTATAATGTGGTCTCATCCATTCAAAGATAATTAATTCTTGCCATCTGTCTCAGCCTATTTAGTTGCTTGCTGGACTTGTTACTTTATTGTCCACTGTCAAAATTAGCCATTTATATTTGGGTGTCAGCAGAACAAGTTCAATAAATATCGTTATGCTCAAGGGAAAATAGATATTAAGGTAAAAACAAGTGAAATCAGAAATTGGTAGTTAATGAATTTACCGCTTGTTTTCACAGATAGACCTTCATAGTACTCCCATTAGTTAAGGTTTTAAGCGCTGCGAAACGAATACTATTCTTCAGATAAGATGATACTCTTAATTATTGATAATATATTGTTTAATTGAGCATCACCTGCGAGGTAGAACAGGCTTTGACTATGTTTTTTTTAAGTGTTTCTACCTTAGGCCGCTATTACGTTGTCAAATATTTGATCAAATATCTTTGATAAAATATCTTTGTCAAAGATATTTGATAGTGTAATTACCTAATCTTTAATTACTTTTATGTTTTTTTGGGGAATAACACCACAATAGAAATAAAACTGATATAGTTGCTAGGATATACCAGAAACGTTTCAATTATGCCTACTATATCTGACTCTCGTTGTCAATTGAGCATTTGATTATTTTCATTTGATAGTGATTGCAAAATTTTAAATGTTTATAGTGACAATTATTCCTTAAAACGCCATCTATAAAAATGGTTTGATGTCATCTTTTGTGAAATGATTAGAAAAAAAAATCGCCAAATATTTTTTTCTCCCAAATTTTCATTGATTTTCGCTTATTGATGGTTCTATGACTAAAAGTTACTTGACAAAAGTTATAGATAATTTTATTTGCAACAAAAAATAAATAAATATTTTTTTTGTGACACCTATAGTTTGTCAGTTAAACAATAAAAACGCTTTTTCTAAGATGGAGAACGTGGAACAAGGGTTGCAACCCCACAAACTTGGATTTAACTTTACACTAAACCCCCTTTGATATTTAAAAAATAAAAATGCGTCCTCTGACAAATGCCCAATAGACTATGAACGTATGTTTTATTAGTATTTTGTTTCTTAGTTAATGCATTTATACAGCACATACATATCTAGCCATAGGGTCCAATAATTCCATCGGCCCGTTAAGCGTACCAAATGTGCTCCACATGCGGCTGTTTTGCTTTGTGACATAACCATTTAACCTAAAGTGTGCTCAAGCGATGGAATAATTATATGGCTTCAATCCATGTACAAGTTAAATTTTGTACGCATGTAAATCTAGATTTTTAAGCAAAATTTTCGTAAAAATGGATGAACATAAGTTAATTGTTGAGCAAGATGATGATTTGACCCATTTGGATAATCATCACCACTACGCTGCACTCCATCAATCGCTTGTTGTGTACAAGGGTTACGATTAAATTAATATATATTATTTGCCAGTTTAGACCTTGGCGAAACATCTGCAAGGTTCAAACATGAATCAAAATAACGAACGAATTTACTTCATCTATATATATGTCTAGTCTGTAGGGGAAAACCTTCGAAATGATTGGATTGATACTGACAGGGTTTTCACAGGCAGGTAGTTCATATTGTAATCATGTTATCAGTGTCATTAGTTTTCGTCCATAAAGCCTTCATATTGTTGTCGTCAGTGATAGACCCCTAGTTTTTACAATATCATTTTGATATTTTTTATAAATTTTTATCCTTTTTATGAATGGGGCTAATCCAATACTCTTTTCAGATTGCTGGGCATGCCTCTCCGTCTTTGGATTAGTTTTAAAGCTTTTTTCTAGTATGTTAGTGCCACCATATCTGATCAATTCTGCTGCAATTCCTTCAGGTCCTGCAGCACTCCCATCTTTTACTTTCATTATAGAAGAGTGTGGTCGTCTATTTCTATTGACTGCCCTACTATTGTGTACAGTTCTGTATGAGAGTTTTGTTGTAGTTCATTACGTTATTCTGTAACCACTGTTTCAAAATACTGCTTCTATTCTCTATACGATATGAAGTTAAGGTTGAAGTTATTCTATATTGTTATTTTAATACATCTCAAAGTTTTCCATGATGCTATAGTTCTTTTTCCATCTTTTCAGTTTTTTACATTAGTGTTCCCATTTGTTGTTTCTCTCACCAAGAAATATATTTTTAAATTGCTTCCGTGCTTCCTCCTCTCGATCATGATCTTCTGCTGTTTTACTTTGGAACAAAGTTTAATAGAATAGAATAACTGTTTTCTTTCCTAACAATAAGACCGGTCAATCTGATAACCCCAGCGTATTAGTATTAAGAGGTAAATACGAGGGTGAATCAAATATGAACCGGACTTTTCTGTTTCTCGCCCTGTAGGTAATTCGAGTGGCGTGACGTCTCGATATAT
Organism: Octodonta nipae; assembly: GCA_034190945.1. NCBI lineage: Eukaryota > Metazoa > Arthropoda > Insecta > Coleoptera > Chrysomelidae > Octodonta > Octodonta nipae. The sequence continues at coordinate 174,678,093 of CM067216.1, forward strand.
GTTAGGTAGGGATGTTAAGAAGGGGGGAGTTCGTCGGTTTGGCGAGGCGTAGTCCATATTTTGGCGCGGGAGGGCGTTAGACAGTCTGAAATTTTGCGTCGACTATCTGCACAGTTCGGCAATAAAACACTTTTCAAGGACCCAAGTGTACGACAGGCACAAACAGTTTTTAGATGGCCGAGAGATAGTGGAAAATGAGCCTCATGCACGCCGTCCACAACAAACATCAATGAGGCGAATATCTACGCAATTCGTGAGCTGATTGAAGGTGACCGCCATCTTACAGTATTGGCAATTTGCTGAACACGTTGAAATATCATACGGGAGTGCTCAATCAACCATTTCAGATGAATTGGGTTACCGAAAAGTGTGTGCAAGATAGGTTCCTCGGCTTCTAAGAGAAGATCAGAAAGCAAATCGTATTAGCAACATATCGAGCAGAGGGGGATGAGTTTTTGAGACATATTGTCACCTGTGATGAGACATGGGTGCATCATTATACCCCGGAGTCTAAACGTGCAAGCATGGAGTGGCGAAAACCTGGAGAGGCAGCACCGCCAAGACCCGTCTTTCTACAGGGAAAATTCTTGCAACAGTTTTTTGGGATTCGAAAGGCGTACTGCTGATCGATTTTCTGCACCAACGCCGTATAATTAATGCTGAGTATTACTGCGAACTAGTCCAACAAGTGAAACTTGCCTATCGCAAATGAGGCAGGATATGTCTATCCAAAGTGTGATTCTGTTGCATGACAACGCTCGGCCACATACAGCTGCATTGACTCAAGGAAAATTGAACAAAATGCATTGGGAAACCCTTGAACACCCGCCTTACAGTCCTGATTTGTCGCCATGTGACTACCACATGTTTGGGCCACTTAAAGAAGAACTGGGAGGCCACCACATTGAGGACAACGAAGGTGTAAAAACGTTTGTGCGCAATTGGTTATCGACACGACCTGTTCCATTCTTTGAGAAAGGTATTAAAAAACTTCCGATTCGGTGTGAAAAATGTATACATAAGAGAGGAGACTATGTAGAAAAATAATATGTATTAAAATTTGTATTGATCGTACCAATAAAATTTTTAAAACAAAAGTCCGGTTCATATTTGATTCACCCTCGTATGTTCCCCTGAAAAAAAATTAACTTTTATTCTTCGTTATCATTAATTGACCAATCTGTATAGTAACGCTACAATATTGTTTTTTTAATTATAAATTAGCTAAACTTGCACACAAATTTTACGAATTTCTAAAAACGTCATTAAACAAATTTACCTAAATATTTTTAAAGCATGGAACTAAACGAAATTATAAAGGAAACATTGTTATGACTCAAAGTAAAAGTAGTTTCATATACCAACAAATGTCAAGAAAATTTCAGACTGGCCTCGTACATCGTTAATTTGATTACGTAATTTTTACTGTTGACTGGATTCTATAATTATTACAAATGACATGTCAAACTCATTCAATGTTGCAGAAAACAAAAGTTAATGTATACAACAAATTATGTAAACTGGTGACACTAAAATACACCATTAAATATGCGACGGGAAACAATTAATAGCATTTATCGAAAACAAAAATATCTCTACTGATATTTATAATTGACATTTGTATCGTGGACTCCGTTTAATGCGGGAACAATTCGTAATATTTTTATTTGTGAATACATAATTGCTTGAGATCGCGGAGTCTGTGACCTGTGCGTACAGATAACTTCAGCGGAATTCAAGCAAGGATAATAGGAAAGTTGATGCGATTCGAAGTCTACCGATCAATCATGACGCTCGAGCTGCCATCTTGAATTATTTGTGGTGGGTTAATTACCAGCTACCGACTGGTAAGAATAAGATGAAATAGAGCGGAATAGCTATATTCAACGTAACCATTGGTTATAATATCGTGACACATAGGCGAGTATTATGAATTTGTAATACTTACATTAATGAATAGAATTTGTAGATGTTAACTGACTTCAGGAAATGTTCTGATATAGTTCAACACAGTACAAACAGGTTTACCAAAAAATATACTAAGTGACAGAAATCAGAACATCCAGTACTAATAAGCTTATAACATTTTTTGTTACACAGGAATATTATATTAAAGTAAGTGAACGATTAAAGTTTGTAGGGATCGGGCAATTAAAATCAGGAAAAAAAAGTTGGACGTTCACGATGTGCTACACACAATAACTCTTGTGGATGTTTCTTACTAGATGATTGATTTTTTTTCTGGAGGAATCTCATCCCATGCTATCATTACATTTTTTTCAAGGGAGGTGAAATTCGCTAACCAAACTGAGAGCCGCACGAGTTTCCTGTTGCGTACTGTACTGTGGTGTTCGACCCACTAAAACACCTCCATCGCCATCTAAGTACCA